>NMRA01000034.1:222072-343258 GCA_002633005.1 Phoronis australis | reverse complement strand
GGGGGGGGGGGGGGGCTGCCCACTCCCCTAAATCCGCCTATGCTCGCAACTTTTTCGATTCTATAGTAGCCCAACAACAAGCTGGAGCTGATATCTTACACGATTAACTCCATTCTGGCATTCATGGCCGCCGGTGAGAGGGCCAGCTCTTCTTGTTGTAAAAGTAAAAATTTAAGTTAAGTTATAACTATAATATTTGAACAATAACCAATAACATTTCTGAAATATCTCATCAAATGGTAATCATGTTTAGTTTTTGAATCGCCAAAATCAGCGCCCAACAGCAACCGAAGTTAGGATAATCTATTCTTTCCGAATGTACAAATTCTCACTCTTTTTTCGGTTCGGTTGGCCGGGTTTGACGGGTGTTCACTCACGTGGTTTGTAATTAGCCTGGTAGATAATTGGCATGCCTGTTGTCATAACAGACAAAACTGTGCTTGGCAGTTAACAAAGAAGTTAGATGTTATCACAAGCTCAGAACCCCCTTCGTCTGGTATCGTGCCATATATCTCTGGTCAAGTCACTGAACGGGAAAACACCTCGTCATACTGCGTACGTGTAACCATAGACTATAATCTATGGTGTAACTTAATTATATATGTAAAACTAAAGACCAGACGGGTGCATGCAAAACCTGGGTATCAACCGACACTCTCCTTGCCCGCTACAGCCATTTAAGTGAAAAACAATGCAATGAACGTCATTTTCTTGCGTAACTCTCCGCCTTTTCTGACAATGAAAAGTAATTCGTTTTGAAAACAGTACGCTCGTATCACCGACGCGCCATTCATTTCCTGAATGTTTGCGACATCTCTCGGGAGATGATGATAGCTTGGCAGCTGCAAAATTTCTTCTGAAATTCGGTTTTTCGGTATCAAAATTCTAAAAACTTATAAGGAAGTGAAACCAGTTCCGATAATTTGTTGTGACATGTACGCAACTTCGTGAAAGAACAACAGTTGATTGAAGAATCGGCGAAAAAAGAATCTGGCCAATAGGTGACGCAATATTTCATGGCACCGAAAGCCGTCGCTAAAGATCGCTCCATAACTTTAGCAGCAGAATAACGGTAAGAACGCTACTTTTTCCAACATAGTTAAATAATTTAGTTTACTCAAGGAAGACTTTAGTTTTTAGTGACACTAATTTTGTGTCAGATCTTATCTTACCACTTATTCACCCACATCGGTGCAAAGCTGAATCAATACCTGTGTCTTTGAGCACAGTCAAACACAGGGTCAAACCCAGAGTTCGGAAAGAATAGATTGTCGTTACTTCGTTTGTATTTTGGGCGATTTTGGCGATTCAAAAACTAAACATGATCAGTATTTGACGAGGAATTCATAAATGCCATTGGTTTATGTTCTAGTATATTGTAACTTAACTAGATAGGATCTTATTGGAGATTAGATCTAGAGCAATAAGTGAATAAGGCGAACAAAAGAGAGTGACACTCCAACCATCAATGCCAGAATCATAGGCAGAATGGAGTTAATTAGACGTGATATTGGCTAGAGGGATCATCTTCCCAACTTTTTGTTGGGCTATAGAATCGAACAAGTTGGGATCAATGGGAAAAGCCAGTAATGGGTTTTAATATGTGGTTGGCCTGCCACATCTGAGGGCAATGTATTGCTTACCTTAGCCTGAGCTTCAGATGGCTTTTAGTTCAATTGATAAAACAAGGATATTTTTCCTGGGATCGAAAAGTAACGAGGTCTAGAGGTTTATACTGATGACTGATTGTACACAGTGACACAGGATTCTTGTAATTTTGGAATCGACGGTCCCTAAAGGGTGTAATCTGGCATATTGTTCATATAAGTTTCACAGATATTTGGGGTAGGTCCCTCTTCAAGATGGTTGGTCACAATATAGTCAACACTGGTTTGCTGCGGTAATGGAAAATAGATGGAATCGGACTTCTTTCCTGGAATTAGAGATTCTGAATGGAATTTCCATATTTCAGTTTTGTCTTTTAATTACAAAAAACTAGGAATATAACCATACATATCCTGCTTCCCAAATCAAATGATGATTGCTTTTCAACGGACATATTTGAGTAGTTGGTCATTTTTTATGGGGCACTGTTCTTTTTCTGGTTTTGAGAAACTATAATCTGCATACAACAAATTTTCATGTAGAGAATTTCACGCTAGAGGATAAATACGTCATCGATGCCAAGTGCCGGGTGCAGTGTTAAAAATAGCGAGTTACTGATTTTGGGAACTGAACGAGGGACTGCTCGAAGAAAAAAGTTTGATAACGGGAGTATTTGTTTGAGTTGGAAGGAATTAATACATCGACGACCTCCTAATGTGTCCCTCTATGTGCAAAAGATATGCATAACAACATGACATTTGATGTTTTAGTTAGTGCGAGGCATAATTCGCCTTAAAGGTTCCGGCGTATGAAATGCCTATAGGAGGTCCATCGTGGGCCAGCAGAGATGATGGTCATTGTCTACTTTTGTCCCAGTCAACTTTTTAATGCCTGTTCAGCACACCCTTTATATTCATGTAGATCTAAGCTAATAGAGTGGAAAGGTACAATATCTAGCACTATTTTTTCAACAATGGTGGTTCTTATTACACCCAAATTTGTTTTCTCTGACATTTGCACAGAGTTACAGCCTACAATATCGAGAGTAGATTCAACTTGGTACATGATTAATAATTATAATTTGACAAAAGTAATGGAACATTGTTTTTAAACATGTTCTATACCGGTTTTCGTTATTAATTTTTAATACCCCAGTCTTGTTTTTTCTTGCCAGGCGGGTATGGGTTGCTACTTTTGATTTTATCTTTAAGTTTGGTACCAAAACAGTGATAGATTTTGATCGCCAGCGAAACTTTTGAACCCAATTTTGAACTTTTCAGATTACAGTTTCATTACATCATATTCTAGCTCCCAAATCAAATGTCAAGCACTTTTCAAGACACATGTTTGAGTAGTTGGTCATTTTTTAAAGAGGCAAACGCATTGTTCTTTTTCTGGTTTCAAGAAATAATACTCGGCATGCTAGAATTTGTGGGTAAAAAGGAACTGCTGCACAATTCCCAGATTATTTTTCACTAGTAGAATGGTATGTGAGGATTTATAAAAACGGAATAAAGTAAATTTTCAGAATGTTAGCTACTTAAAAACAGGTGATGTGTGGTCTTAGTGGAGCTCATGGAATATCATTTCAATCAATGTCACTGACGCTCACGTGTTTTATTGCTGTTGAATCTGAGCCACTTTCGTGTTCAGCCGTTCACGGTTTCCCAATTGAAGACCTGGTGGACTCAGAGTCTGAGATACCTATGTCGAAGTTCTCGAATGCCCAGTTAATTTACATGTTTAGTTCCGTTGCAGGCACGTCAAGAATGAAGAATGTTTTGATTGTGTTTGGCCATGAAAACTCTAAAACCTCCTTTAATGCTGCCATGAAAGATGTTGCCATAGAAACGCTTACTGAACTTGGATTCAATGTAAAGATGTCCTGCCTCACTGACATGAATTTCCAGTGTGCATCGCAGAACGACATCAAAGGTGAGATTCCAATCCTTTATAACAGTTAAAGGTAAACAAACCAGTCTGCGACTGAAGCACACGTTTTGTCATTATTGTTCAGTGGTATGATATAAGATTTAACCAGGACCATAAAGCAACTAAGTCCACTGTGATTTTGCATATATCAGAAGTTGCTAATTTCTGAGTTTGACTTCTATTCAGTTTGTTTCCCCATGATGACCCGCTTGCATTCAGCTGTCATTATGGAGAATTATGGGTCATTTTACCAGAGTATTGTGCTTTGGATATTGCGCAAGAACTCTGAAATCACATGCCAAATGGTTACCACCATTGTGTGATGAGATGGGTAAATGACTAATATTACAATCCAAGCATTGCTAAATATTCAAGTGGCAAAAGAAATTACACAAAATGGAGTTTGAATCTAGGTGTACTGGTCAAGTGGTCAGTTTCAGGCTCTCATTAACACTGAAGAGTTATGTACTGTTACTTGGGACCTGTAGGTGATTTGAGTAGACCAGAAAATTACAACTGGAGCCATGAGATGTCAATTGCCAATACTAATGGTATGGTTAGTGATGAGATCAAGCAAGAGCAGGAGAAGGTGACATGGGCAGATACCATTATATACCAGGTAGATTTTGGGTTAAAGCTCAATGTTTTTCTCACATTTATTCAAACATGGCGCCACTCCATAATGGCCCCTCATTGCCTCGATTTTGGGACTGGACAGGGTTCGACATAACGAGATGCAGGTTGCATTTGCGACCTCAATTTTGGAAATGCGAATTAATATTTTTGCCAGCTCATATCAAGTCGCAAAATGCGATGTGGAATTTCCATCGTTTGCCAGCTGAGTTTTCACAGAAGCCTGTCAAATATAAAGCAACTTGTTTGAATCCGACCGTTATTGGGTTGTTGCCAAATCAAGCTCAGATTTCCGAAAATAGCCCTCCCGATGACTTGTCAACATGTCGCGTGAACATGGGATAATGCAGAATCGATCTGTGATGCGTTTCATTGGCTAATATTTTTGGCTACTTATGCAAATTTCCGGATGCGCCGAAGAAAGTTTCGCACCACAGCATAACACGTGATAAAACGTCACATAACAGTGGTGTTTCTACTAACTCTTCAATGATTAACTTGCCAAATTCTGTGGTGGAAAAACATATTTATCTGTCACGTAAGATGCCCTTATCATCAAATATCCACGACAATATCCCTGATATCACTGCGACACTGGTCAGTCCTGTTGTTAGCACGCAAGCGGACCCGTGGCAGACGATCGTTACTTGGATATGTGCGTCTCAGGGTCTCGTTTTTTTATCGCAAAAGACTGCAAATGTGAAAGTGACTACCCTATTAATCGTCAAAGGACAGCCACATCTTTACGACATGCATGTATCAGTCGTCTGTCGCATGTTGTTGCCAACGTAAATTGCAGGACTATGCCTGTGATTCAGGTACATGAATTCAAGCGTGCGCACCACTTCGCTGCACATCAAAAGAGAACAGCAACAGTTCTAAATGAAAGTGTAAACCGGCTTGGTTCTGTTAAGTACCCGGCGGTTATAAAATACCCGATGCATAACGATAATCTCCGGGACCGATGTATCCCAGAACTGATATTTTCGTGTTCCGATGTTCCGCAAGTCGATGTTCACTAGGTCCGATGTTCTATGCCCATAGCCAGCTATTCGGCAACTAAATAGGGAAAAGCGAAATAATGTGGTTAGTGAACTTTTCATTCTTCTCTTCATGCACTCCCTGCCAATTTTTCGCTCCCTGGACCACGCAGTAAATTAATTTTCAGACTCCAATAGAAAGAATCTTGTTTCTGCTGAAGTGGCCATTAAAAACAAAATTATTGTAGGTGGTAACGATAGCCAGAAAGTTTGCCTCGCAAAATCGTATCATAATAACACCTCTTATTATTGCAGTCTTTCAATATCTTATTACCGCTCTCGGGTTAACGACTATGCTCACGTATGTGCCTACTCCCACCTTTGAAGGGTTTCGTAATAAGTACTCACTGCTTTACTAGCACCCACAGTTCAGGCTAGCACCCGTCATAGCCTACCACAAACGACCGTGCGTGGTTTGAAATTGGCATGCAGCCTATACAGTGAGTCACTCCCATTTTACAACAAATTCAGTTTTCAAAAACACATTTTCTCAATGTGTTAAACCAAACCCCGGCTTTGTTTTATACCTCCAAAAGAAATTTAACACTAGTGACATGCGTGTCGTTTTGTGACTGACCTGTTTTTCCCGTATATGGAAAGAACTGGGAAGCAAACTTGAATTACCCGATGGAAACCCGCATGGAGTTGGGAATTATTTCGAGGCTTCTCATTTCATGAAAAATTGTTGAGTATGTAAACAATACAAATACCACATTTTTGTGAAATTTGTACTGAACTGTTCCTGCCCATCCGAATACGTCACTCGGTTAGGACAACGTTTCACGGATTCTTTTTCGAGAGGATGGTTTTCAAACGTCGAGTTGCAAAGTTTGGGCTGCGAACAAAATTGCAAACTTAGCTATTCGAATGCACGTGTCGGTAAGAGAGCACTGATTCAACTTTCATGTTGGCAACTAGTCTTGCGCTCTAGAGCTTTTCAATGGCAGTTGTAAAGAACAGTATCACTGTATGTAAGAACTCAATTTTGCAACCTGAAATTTGACAGTATTTAAAGCCCCAGGTAAGAGCAAAATGTAAACATTTTCTCGTTGATCTAAAAAATCCAATTTTGGCGCGTAAAAATGGCTGGAAAATTTTTGAGACCTGGCATTTATGAATGCCAGCTGGATTTTGAAAATGCGACCTGGGATTTTGGCTAGGTCGCAAAATGCGACCTGGCGATTTTAATAACGTTGAGCTCTGCTGGATATCGGCTCCATTCGTGAGAACTTCCTCTCACTCGAACAAAAATTCTGCTTCGATGATGAAAGTTTCTTTAGTGGGCGTCAGAGAATTAGAATTTCCCGTCGGAAAAAGTGCCCTATCTGAAGCCATATCCACCTTTCCCCTAAGGTAAATGAGGGCTCTGATCATGTTTGAAAAGTTCTAAGCCACATTTGGAAACCTTGTGCTGCTTTTGCCTGTAAGTCTAGTTTTTTAACTTTGCTATAATTTAAGTAATGTTACATGGTTGTACTTATTTTTTTGCTGTCAAAATGAGTTGCACACTAATCAAGGTGAAACAGCAGGGTTTCCCTGTACAAAAATCCAAACACGGTGCAAATTGCCTGTCATGTTTTTGCGTCGTAATCTTTTTGTCTGTTAATTCTCAGTTCCCAACTTCAGTTACACATTGTGGTGAATCATCTCCAATTTAGGACCCAATGTTGCCAATAAGTGAAATTTTATTTTCATAATCACTTTTCCATGGAACATATGTAGTACCTATTAATTGTATGCACTTCCATGTTTGTATTTTATACTGCAGCTACCATCAGTTCTAGTTTACAAGTGTGGGCATTCACAACAATGAAAAATAAAAAGGTTGTAATTTGGCAATTGTGTTTTCCAAAATTGATACAATTTTACCATACGCTTCTGAGCATGTCTTTTTTCAGCCAAAAATATGGATCACTGTCCAATGTCGTTCACTTCAGTTTCCAGTTGTAAATATCAGTGTGTGGTTGTTAAACTGTCATGTGTTTTTTTCTCATTGTCAATTTCTTTTTTTCTCTAGTACCCGATACATAGTCTCAGTTTCCCTGCAGTCGTTGCAGCTTGGAATGCCAAAGTTCTGTCACCCAATTTTGCCCAAACAGAAACTGCCTTTTTTGATGAAGGTCTACTTAAGGTCAGTACTGTCACGCAATTACGGAATACTGTTGGAAGAATAACTTTATTTTTGTTCATTCTTTCAGCACAGTATTCAGTCAGGCCAATGTCTTACACCAAGGAATCTTGGATTATGCTACAGCAGTGTTGAATATTGTAAATGAAATTATCCGACTACCGTCTATTCAAGGAACCAGCCTTATTGTTAGCCACAATGTTTCCAGCTTAAAATCTGCATACCAACTTAATGAGCTTGACAAGAAAAAACAATGAACTGTTGGTGCTTCACAAGCTCACAAATTGCTTCTAATCTGAGCAAGGCACCTCTTTTATAATAGTGTTGTTTTATAAATTAAGACAGATTTTTAACAGAGGTAGCACAGTAGCTTCAAGGAAATGTTTGTGTTGAATTGCACTGCAACACAGAAAAGAAAAAGAATTCGAAAACTCTACAAATAAAGTAAGAAAACATCGAGCAAGGAAAATTAACACTGATCAATCCTTTTGGTTTATTGATTGTCTATATACTGGCCTGTTTATTTTGTAGGTGGTTTATAAGCTGCTTGTTAAGCATGGATTTAAAAATCCTTTCAGG
Organism: Phoronis australis; assembly: GCA_002633005.1. Classification (NCBI taxonomy): domain Eukaryota; kingdom Metazoa; phylum Phoronida; family Phoronidae; genus Phoronis; species Phoronis australis. The sequence goes on along the minus strand of NMRA01000034.1, from coordinate 335,341 downwards.
GAAAACAGATTCTGCTCTCAATGACATTTGGAGGTCCAGCGAGTGCATATACCGCTAAAGGCATGTTTGGTGACATCAATATTTTTCTGTATGGCATGATGGTAAGTTAAATGTGTACGAAGGTCTGTTGTCAAGCTTTGAAACTAAAAAATAGTAAATGAAGTTTTGAAAATAAACAGGATCACGTTAAAATTCGGCAAACTTTCTGCACACAAAACTGCAGCTGCATATCTGTTTATCTTTTGACTGGATTCTATTTCAATTCTAGCCAACTCTTGATAAAATGACGACAAATGTTGCTCTATTCGCCTTGTTGAAATTGTGACAACATACTCCTCATGTCCATTATATCAATAGACAATTACCGTTTAGGCACAATAAGTCGTCACATTAAACTCTGACAAATATTCGGTACCAAATGATTCCGGCAAAATGTTTATTCCAGTTTTTGGCAGAGTTCTGTCCACTTTTGGCTATTACCCATAATTAGCTTACGTGATTTTTATTTCCTACTCTGTATTTATCATACAGAACATTGTCTAACAAACAGATATCCAAGCAATGTAGCACATTGCAAGATTAAGCAAAAATCAGTCTGATAAATGGTGTCACTCTACTGCTTACTAATTTCTGGAAGTCAATTTACACTACAAGTTTGCTAATATATTTTTGGTTATTGAATATTTTTAACACCTGCTTAAAATTAGCTGCGTTTTTTCTTTCTCCAAATATCTAAACAAATACTTCATTACAACGTGTACGGAGCACAATGTTAACTTTGTTTTTTGGTGAAACCAACTCCATAAAACTAAGTTAAACCAACATACACAATGGGTACGGTGATCTTCTTGGAACATTCAACGAGTGAATGTCATAATAGTAATATGAGAATTCTATTTACTGTTGCATTTGTGAATTTCCATTAAAGATGTATTTGCATGCTCCTAACCATGCTAATGTACAACTGGAACATACTGACACTGCTATTTGAACATCATTTACGCTAAACAAACTGCAGTTGTATTCAATCATTATCACAATTTGTAAAATGTGAAATCAAAAAATTCTGTAAATAGCTGACCTTTGCACTAATGACGTGCCTTGGGGGCTCACGTAGCCCGCTTCTTGCAGTGTTATTCCCCCAACACCACGTCACAATATTTACTGGACACGGTAGAGTGATTTACGACAAAAAAAAATATGTTTTTAAAAACATTTGGCAATTTGCAACTTACTTCATAATTTATTCACATATTCGCTATATGTTGTGTTTCTAACTAATTTGACCAAGCAATCACAGAGATGAGGAATTAGCGTGCAAGTTCTTTTTTATTTTTATTTTTTCTAGTTCCTAAGTCGATGAACAGTTCTGACTTGCAGATATTCATGTGAGACTGAACAAATGCCCGCTGAACAGATATAATATAATTCTAACCTTCCGTGGTTGTGCATATATTATATATTACTGTTAATTAGTCACGCATCCAGCCTCCACTAGCATTAGAGTTTGGTGAACATCTCGAAAGTAAAAGCCATTTGGTCAGATTTTCATGACTCATATTTCTCTCACTTTCTATATTATTTGAGATAAATAATTATTTATTTGATGAAGATTTCAGTTGCATGCTGTTCCTTTTAGAGATACGAAAATAGAATAGTTTTAGAGGAATGAATGTTCATAGCTGGTGCCATTGCGTATTACTGGTTATATGTGAGATGAGATCCTAGTTTTCGGGCCCGTCCTGGCGGTTTGTGGTGTTATTTTGGTTATTGACAAGAAGTTGGACCACAACCAGTCATGGAAGCATGGAACTAAGTTGAATAAGGGACAAATGCTTGAACTCTTGGAATTTTGTCTGAATGCTGCGTTTTTCCTATACAGGGGTGATTTCTACAAACAATAACATGGTGTTGCTATGGCTTCGCCCATTAGCTCCATTGTCGTTAATCTTTGGAAAGTTTTGAAACTATAGCCATCGCTACAGCGGGTCATTCCCCATTACTGTGGTACCGCTTCATAGACGACACCTTTGTCAAGATTCAGGAGTACTATGTTAGTGAATTTTTAGATTACATCAACTGTGTGGACCCCCACCTCAGGTTTTGTCACCAAGCACGCATCAGACGGACAAGCTCCCATTTCTTGATGCATACATATCAAGGAGGACGGCATCTACCGGAAACCAACCCACGCGGACATGTAATTTTTCGCTCCAGGCATCATCTCCGACACAAAAGATCAGTCATGCATACACTTTTGAAAAGACCTAAACAGTGAGTAACTGAAGAAAATGAGAAACATCAGAAACACTTGAATGAAAGATGTGTCATGTGATATTGACTACACTCCAACTGGATGTTCCATCCCAGACCTAATGTGTTGAAGGAGGTTGACGCGTTTTGAGGTCACATAGCTCTTCCATCCATTCACTGTCTTTGGAAAAACAGAATGTCTAACGTTTTTAGAGAACTCCAGGTGGGCTCGTAACACAAACTGTTCAACACTCTACGGAGTGTGTTGGTCCACTCGAGAGACAACAAGAAGTGCGTGATGAAATATTATATGATCGAGTGTCCATATTGTCCAGTGAAATATGTTGGTGAGACCGCTCGGATGTTAGGAACCAGACTAAAAGAACATTTTGATATATCATGTGACAACCCTGCAGCTGCATGAGAACACTGTATGGATCCCTGCAGCTGCATGAGAACACTGTATGGATCCCTGCAGCTGCATGAGAACATTGTATGGATGCCTCACGCAGTATCTGTAAACCCACAGTTTAAATATTACCTGGAGAGAATAGCTACTGGAACTGCAAGATCCAGGAATCATTCGAAGTCATAAGTAACCATCCAGAATTGAACATAGACTGTGGTTACGAATTACCTGTAATTTACCACCGCCTCCTCTCAAGTGGCAGCCACCAGGAAGCGTCTGATGACTGCCAGCACCACCCACAGGTGGCCATGTGAAACCGAAATCCCTGCCACATACCTGACGAATGGCTCAAGATGGGCCCAAAAGCTAGGTACTCAAATATAACCAGAACGCCAATAGGTAACAATCTTTATTTCAAGAGTCCTAGTTGTTTGTAAAGCAAATTTAGCTTCTGCTTTAGTGACATGAGCATGGCGATCACAGCCTGTGTTTATAATCTGGAGTATGACTCAACTAATACCAGTTAAGGTTATGAAACATGCTCTGCTATTTATTGTCAGCTGATTTGTATGTATACACCGGTTGACCTCATCTTTGATTGACCAATCAACAACTAGGTCATGCCGTGAATAATATGCTTACACGAAAGTCACGCATTTCTAAAAATATGTGCGACTTTTCACCGCTCGTCCATCGGGATCAAAGAGAGCGCGGCGCCAGAGTCGGACTCTGAGTTGTGATGACTGCATTGACCGGTGCGAGCAAGACTCAATTAAGTGTAATTGTTTACCCGACCATAAACTAATAGTAAACACCTCTGCCTGTACATACTGGCAAATTTTTAAAATGCATTAACCAACAGTTTTTGTTAAAAACAAATACCACAGCTGCATTCAGATAAAAAAACAACCAAGTTTGGTTTGCGATTTTTAAAAATCGAACTTTTATGCTAAAAACTACAAACATGGGGTTCGATTGAGGATTAACGACTGTGCGTATTGATATACTCAGTGATTTGCAACCACTGATCAGAGTTTACAATATCACGTGGATTATTCTTTTAATATACAACTAAGCTACATTGAAACATCTATGAACAACACACAGTGACTAAATTAGATAACAATAATTTTTAAAACATCGCTTATGGCCCAGTACATGCCGAACTAATTTACTCCAGGAGTATTTCACTGACTGGAAAACTGATATTTGCAGAAATGTGAGGTTGGTCGGTGGGCAAGTGCTGTGATTTCATTTTTTATGACTGAGGAAAAGCTAGAATAGTTAAGTAGTTACTGCAACCAAAATTGTCCAGAGGTTCCATATCTTCAGTTTGGCTATCGTCATATTTGCACATTTGTATATATTTTATGATTTATATGTCTAAGTTAAAACTGCTCTCCATTAACTNCACCGCTCGTCCATCGGGATCAAAGAGAGCGCGGCGCCAGAGTCGGACTCTGAGTTGTGATGACTGCATTGACCGGTGCGAGCAAGACTCAATTAAGTGTAATTGTTTACCCGACCATAAACTAATAGTAAACACCTCTGCCTGTACATACTGGCAAATTTTTAAAATGCATTAACCAACAGTTTTTGTTAAAAACAAATACCACAGCTGCATTCAGATAAAAAAACAACCAAGTTTGGTTTGCGATTTTTAAAAATCGAACTTTTATGCTAAAAACTACAAACATGGGGTTCGATTGAGGATTAACGACTGTGCGTATTGATATACTCAGTGATTTGCAACCACTGATCAGAGTTTACAATATCACGTGGATTATTCTTTTAATATACAACTAAGCTACATCGAAACATCTATGAACAACACACAGTGACTAAATTAGATAACAATAATTTTTAAAACATCGCTTATGGCCCAGTACATGCCGAACTACTTTACTCCAGGAGTATTTCACTAACTGGAAAACCGATATTTGCAGAAATGTGAGGTTGGTCCGTGGGAAAGTGCTGTGATTTCATTTTTTATGACTGAGGAAAAGCTAGAATAGTTAAGTAGTTACTGCAACCAAAATTGTCCAGAGGTTCCATATCTTCAGTTTGGCTATCGTCATATTTGCACATTTGTATATATTTTATGATTAGAGTTCTAATAAAGATTGAACTTGAACTAATGGCACTTGGAGTTTTTTTGTTGTGACATGTTTGGTGTAGCTCTAAACTGGAAAATTCAGGGATGGGTTCACAATTAACTGACTTCTAAGTTGTTCAGTTAAACACAATAAAAATATAGCAACCCTAACCGGTAAGAAAAAAGCAAGTAGACATTAGTATTTAAATAAAGTAATGAAAACAGGTATGAAACATGTTTGTAACCAACGTTTTTTTTTGGGAAATGGCCCTTTGTCAAGATCAACCCAAATTATACTTTTGTAATATTTAAAATGTGCTAAGTTAAAACTGCTCTCCATTAACTCTGTGCAAGTGCCAGAGAAAAACAATTTGGGTGTAATAAGGACCACTATTGTTAAGAAAGTAGTACTAGTTATTACCTTTCCACTTCATTAGCTCAGATCTGCATCAATACAAAGAACGTGATGAATAGGGAACCTAAAAGTTGTCTGGGGCTTAGGGACTCTTGAGTGGTGACCAGTGTAAGCAAAAAATTCTCCACATGTGTCAGATATGTTTACGAGACTAATGCTAATAGAGACTGGATGTGAGACTACATGGTGATATTTTCTGCATCTTTGCCACTTTGTACTGGTGTGTATCAGCTGTAACTTGCATACATTTAGCCTCCTTTTGGTTGGTTTTATGCACCCTTCTTCTTGATACTATGCCCTCTGTGATCAGTGCCTCGGGGTTTATTTTAAGACCACTGTGTTTACCTTGTATTTGCAGAAACCGATGCACTTCTTCGGTGTATCGTTTCTCAAGCCTCAACTTAGCTATGGCGTTTTTCCCGGAAACAATGACCTGTGTGTTCAAAACCTGGAGCAGTGGAGACAACGACTTACAAGTCTCGACAAAGAACAAGTGCTGACGACATTCACTCTGCCAGATTCTTGTTTCAATAAGGTGACATTCGATATGACAGACGAGAGCGTGAGCAAGTATGATGCAGATGAATATGGACCAACTGTGGGTCAAAATTTGGGCAAAAAGCTGCCACGTATTGTTTAGTGCTGTCTTCTTTTATGCTTTGTGTTTTTGTGAAAAATCTGAAATACCAGGTTAATGAAGTGCAGTAAAGTATAACATCTCTGAGGTTATACACAGAATTTGTATTAAATATTGCTAAAGTGTGATGGGCTTACAATTGCATAGCAAAATCTTTATTTAGCAAGAGTGAAGTCGGAGGGAAAGTCCAGATTTCTGAATTAAACCTTACTGTACATGCCAAATGGCAAAAATAATGGACTCTTTAGTGTTGTGATAGCGCAAGAGCATTGATTTTCGAATTCTGAGTGTGCAAGGTGGGCTAAGTTGAAGGGGACAAAACATAATTTCTTTCATTCGTGGACATTTCGAGATGTTGGACATTTTTATGCGAATCATTGAATATCCTACCACACAGAAGTGCTGTTGGTATCCACTAAAAGGGAATTTGCATAAACTAGAGCCCTAGGCAAGTATGTGTCTTTTGCCCAGAATGTCTGGGTATAATTTTATGGTGCTTAATGGATCGGCTTGATCACCGTGCTTTGAAGTATTCTTAGGGGCTTTCATTAATTTGAGGAGAAAAGACTACATGTATTACTGTAGACTGCATGCCTATGACTTAGGCACAGGGGGTTTCATAGCTGTCGGCTGAAACTTTACTCGACTGCAGTGAAGAAAATTACCAGATGAGCAGTAAATAAATTTAGTGATACCCAGTTTTGCTTGTTCTTTTGGTCACTGAGAAAGAAGCATGAATGAGGAATTGTTTGAAATGCAGTGACTCTTGTCTCTGGTAAAGCTTTATTCTTATATGGCTGCAGTGAGCACTGTTTGCCATAAATTGACGTGTGATCATGTTGATAGAAATCATCTTTAAATCCTGAGTAATTGCACTTCGTGGTTGCGAGTTCAACTGACTGAAAATGAGAAAATATGATAACATTTATTTTTATGATAAGTTTATTAGTGTCAAACACCTGAATGTTATGAATAAATTCCATATATGTAGGTCACAAAGTGACAAGTGCTTGCCGCTCAACAGTGAATGTACAAAGATCAACGCTGTGCTAATTAGGTCAAACTTAATCACAAACTTCAAATGGGAGTAAATGGAGTTAGTGGGGTTGAATCCTCTCAGTGAAGCTATCAGTGAATTACAGTCAGTCCATTATTTTGTAATGCCTGTCCCCATTAAAAACACAAAAATCGCATCACTCTAAAACACAAACGAAACAAAGATTCCCAAGGATTGCACTGCATACGGATTACGGACTTTTACAGATTGTCTAACAGTAACTGCTTTCCTTATATTTGAAAACCCAGAAATATTTCAGGAAAAAAATTATCTGGATTAATTCCACAAACGGTCGTGTCCCCAAGGTTCGTTGACAGCCGCAATTCCCGTATTTTTGTTGTTCCCACTGACACTATACTGTAACTCTTAATTGAGTAAATAAATCGTGGTAACTCGTGTATAAAATTTCTCTGTAAAAGTCCAGGCAAAATCGTTGGAATTCAGAATGCAGGGCAAATCGTTTCTGAATGCAAACTTTTATCGAATTAAATTTTTGGGGAAAAATAACTGGATTACGTCTGCTAAATTTGACGTGGAGCAGCACTATTGGCTGTGCTTGTCACATGTGAATAGTGATTGTTTGTCTGGATTAGTTTTGATTTATTAAATCAGTTTTTGGCCACAATAAGATCAAAAACCGGACGATCGCCGCACAAATAAAAAAGTTCATGTATCTCTCACTTCACTCTATGGATGTTACCTGAGCTGTACGTTGGCACTTGTTGTCCTAAATTGTTGTTCTAATTTTTACATATCCTGCGCTAACCAAGTGGAGTTGTATTCATAGGCAATTTGTAAATCGGAATGCAAAAAATAGGTTATTTTTGCATAAGCGACTTATCAGCCGGCGTGGTGGTGCGTTTTCGCGTCTTTCTTGGTTCTATGAAACGCAGCCGCAGTGTTCCAGTGCTGCGTAAGTATGTAGGGTTTCACCAGAAGTGGCGCCACTTTCTGGTTAGTGAGAAGACCGTGACTCACACCAGGCACCGGCCGCTAGTGAATAGTGACTTCTTGTGCCTGGGAGTATATAGTCTAAGCTTGTGCGTACGATCACAAATTTTGCCCATTGAGAATATATAGAGTTGACGCTCCATGTACTATAGCCAATGGTTAAACCGATATTTGTATAACTGTTTTATCAGTACCGGCTTGTTATCGGTGTACAAGAGTTCGCTTGTCCCCGTGCTATCTGAGTTTCGTTTCCAGCTTTATGCAGAGGTTCACTCCGGCTTCATTCTGGCGTATTACGTTAGGTATTGCGTATCTTTCTTGTCTCGACCACTACATAAAACCATGCTTCACATTTGCAGAATTTTTAAGTTTGCTTACATTGATTTGCAGATGTACAAAATGACCCCAAATGTTAATGTAATTATCAAAGAATAAACATGCTTATTCGTGTGAGTGGCCATTGTTGTGCACATATTCACATGAAGAATTTTCGCGACTATATCAATAAAGTATCTCCGTAAATAATTGTTTTTGCAATTTGCATCAATGTTATTACGTCCCAGTAATGCCAGTGGTGCCTGCTGTATTAAGATGAGTCCTTGTATCATGAACACTCTTAGCGAAAAATGTCGGGTTTTGTTTGCTTATTTTGCCTGGGTGTTCACTGCCGAAGTTCTATACTGACACGCATCTCCACAACTGTGCCTTTTTCTTTGAAAGCGCAATTTAAGACATTCCTCCCATCTAGACATGCACTGTACGGTGCCTGTACACTGAACAGGCAAATGAACTCGCTCTCTAGGATATTCTTTTAAACGGTGGTTTCGCTGTACTTGAGTGGACTCAGTTGCAAGACATAACTGAGTTTCGAAAACGCTGACGTCACTTCTAGTGTTCGTGTGGATGATATGGGGTCATGTGGATGAAAACATACACCTTGATTGCCTGTCTGTGAAAGACTCTAAGGAAACGCTGTGTTTATGGCTTTGTTAGAGTATTCATGTGGACGGAGAAGGGATACGATTTCGATTCATGTGAGTCGACAGGGAACTTTTTGAAAATGTAAAAAAGTTTCGTCTCAGTTCAAATCGGAGAACGCACACCTGTTGACAGGATCTAAAAGGACGAAATACGAAGTTCATTACGGCGTTTTCCCGTTGTTCGATTCTATAGCTCAAGTTGGGAAGATGACACCTGTAGCCAATATCTTACACGACTGGTTTAATCCATTCTAGCCGTTGGTTGGAGGGCCAGTTCTCTTTTGATCGATAATTGCTCTGATCTCCCATAAGATAGCCTGACTGGGCCTGTGCTGTTAAAAATAAAAGTCAAGTTATGACATATTTGAACATAAACCAATATTGCATTTCTGAAATCCTCGTCAAATGGTGATCATGTTTGGTTTTTGAATCGCCGAAATTCACACGTGATCTGTAATAAGCCTGGTTGCCTGTTGTCATACAAAACCAAAGACTGTGCTTGGCAGTAAACGTGACAAAGAAGTTAGATGTTCTCACACGCTCACTCACAACCCTCTGGTAAAGTCGCTGAACGGGTAAACGCCGTCTCAGTGAGCATATAGGAAACGTTGATACGTTCAATCCTTGTCAGCGCTTAGTTGCATGAAGTCGACTGAACCAATGAGCTATGACTGAACATAATGGAAACGCAGCCAACAAATGCCGGTGGATTTAGGAGGGGGTGACTTTTGCCATTGTTCTCGTGCTCCTTCAGCCAAAGACTTGTTATCTAGCGGTGTTCACAATGTTACTTAGTTGAAGTGTTGTGATTGGGTATGTGGTGACATTTCAGCTACGTACCACCGCGGTAACCCGCCGTCAGAAGACTGTTTCCACATACATTGTGGCTTTAGACGGGATGATCGATCTGGCACGGGCTAAAAGATTAACAAGCTTCTCTCACTGTTGATATGCAGCTTGTAGCTCCAAGATGCCGGACCTCATTTTTATATGTGGGTGCATATTGCCGCCTGTCATCTCTGTCTGGGCGTCCGGTGTCCGCGGGCGTCCGGTGTCCGCCGGGCGTCCGCAGCTGTATCTCCTTGGCAGATGTGTTACTATGAAGCTGACGACGGATGACGACGAATTTCGGACCAATCCGACAACCGGTGGCAAATTTATTTTTTACGCTTACCTCTATCTTCGGAGCCGGATCCTCAACGGATTTTCTTACGAAATTTGGAATACAGGCATATGTCTGTGAGATGAAGCTAACCTCTCGTTTTCAGATGAATTTGAACTATTTTGCGCCACCTAGTGGCATTTTTATTGTTTTCGGGTCTGTTTTTGGCGTCCTCCCCTCTATCAACCAAACCACTCTAAGCCGGGATGATCGTGAAAATTGGCATATAGGTTCTCACTATGAAGAGGACGGCTGACGATGATTTTCCGACGACTTCGACTACTGTGGCGCCTCCTAATGACAGTTTTGCGCCCATCTGTATCTCCCTCTGCAAGATCTTTATTAAATTTAGCAGGTGTATTGATATGAAGTTGACAACGGACAACGACGGCTTTCGGACGGATCGGTCTACCGGTGTGCCCTCTATTGGCAATTTTATTTTTTTACGTTTACCTCTGTTTTTTCAAAGGGATTTTCATGAAATTTTGCACATAGGGCATGTGAGATGACACTATTCTCTTGTTTTCGGATGGATTCGAGGTATTTTGCGTAACCTAGTGGCCATTTTTATTAATTTCGAGTCTGTTTTTTGGGCGTCCGCCCCTCTATCAATCAAACCACTCTACTGAAGGATGATTGTGAAAATTGGGATATATGTTGTTAGTGTGAAAGGACAGTTGACGATGATTTTCCGACAACTGACTACTATGGCGCTTCCTAGTGGCAGTTTTATTTTTTGCGCCCATAGCTCTGTCTCCTAAACTCACTGCAGGATCTTTATTTAATTTAGCAAGTGTATTTATATGAAGTTGACAACAGACGAGGACGACTTTCAGATAGATCCGACGAATGCTCTGTCAGCTAGTGGCAATTTCATTTTTTCCCGTTTTCCTCTGTTTCTCTGAAGTTCCTTGATTGATTTTTATGAAATTTTGTCAATAGCTTTCTAGTAAAGAAACGATGACATGTTCCCATTTTCGGATGGATTTGCCGTATTTTCGCCATCTAGTGGCCATTTTTACTGTTTTCTAACTACTGTTTTCTAGTCTGTTTTTGGCGTCCGCCAAACCACTTTTAGGTGGTTTGTGAAAATTGGCTTATATGTTTTTAATGTGACAAAGAGGACGGTTGTCGATGATTTTGTGGACGACTTTGCCCACTGTGGTGCCTCCTAGTTGCGGCTTTGTGTTTTTTACGCCCATCGCTGTATCTCCTGAATCCACTGCAGGATCTTTATGAAATTTAGCAAGTGTATTTATATGAAGTTGACAATGATGGACGATGACGATGACTTTCAGACGGATCCGATCAAGCTATGCCCTCTAGTGGCAATTTCATTTTTTCTGTTTTCCTCTGTTTCTCTGAAGTTCCTTGACAGATTTTTACGAAATTATTAAGGAAAGTAATGGCATGTTCCTGTTTTTGGAGGGAGTCAACGTATTTTGCGCCATCTAGTGGCCATTTTTATGATAGAAGTAAACACCCCTAGAACCACTCCGTTTGTGGTGCAATCGTGAGCGCATTTCAACGCTCCGCGTTGCTCTTGTTCAAGATGGCCCGACACTTGAAATACGCGGATACACTTTAGTATCATCGTCGACTTCTTATTCCACTAGAATGTATTCGAACCAATGATCAGGTGACCTATCACATTTTACTATAGCACGATGACGTATCAAGTGAACTACCTATGGCTTAATTGCTGTATCTTCATTGAAATAGATAGACAATGAGACGGGCAAACAGGGAGATAGATAAATTATTTGTTGTCATTTTTATTACAGAGCACATTAAAAATTACAAAACACATGGAAACACTACTGATTCGAGAATAATTAAAAACTCCACGAGGGGCGCGGGGGGGGCATGGCTAGGTGAGCGCACAGTAACACGCAGAGGTATTCACTTTGCCAAAAAACCCAGTGCGGAATTCGCAGGCATACTTTTGGGAGATCGTGCATAGTGCAAGTCGAGTAGGCGCGGCAAACTACTCACGCGTACAACCTATTAACATATATCCGGTACATTTGAAAACAGTATCTCGTAAGCAAGCTACTCGTTCATTTAATTTGACTGACACCATGGGAAGAATTGGACACTACCGTGACGAGTAGGCTCGACTCTTCTCAATCTGGTGCTCGTACCGGGAACCGCTTGTCTAGTGCCTTCGAGGGAAATCGTTGTTAGCATATATTTTCTGCTCGCTTTAGTGGGGAGGCGGTGCGCCCCTCCCCACAACTTCACGTCTCAACGCGAAACAGACGTCATTGGGGATTTTAGAAAGATCGTTCCCCCTAGCTGACGGAGCGTCAATGGCAGTCTTCATCTTTTTTAGAAGAGCGCCCAGCCATTTAGTTTTTTGCTGCTTTGAAATGTATTTCATTCGAATATTTATCTGTAGTAAACGAATGTCGGACAAGCTTTTTATTTCTTTAGAACGGGACTTTTAGAGACGAGCAACGGATATTTTATACTGGCGCTTTCGGAATAATGACAATTCGACAAATGAGCTGCGAAAGATTCAACAAATTGAAGTTAATTTAAACAGACCTGGGATCAATAATCAGGATTAAACATCGCTCTTTCATTTTAGACCGGTTTGACCGTGACTCGCTGAGAGCACAAAAGACCGTTTTGAATATTTTACGAGAGCATAATGCTCAATTATCAGTCTCGTCGCGTTTTTGTTCATTCACATGAATAAGTCCATTTCTTTNTTCATGAAATTTTGCACATAGGGCATGTGAGATGACACTATTCTCTTGTTTTTGGATGGATTCGAGGTATTTTGCGTAACCTAGTGGCCATTTTTATTAATTTCGAGTCTGTTTTTTGGGCGTCCGCCCCTCTATCAATCAAACCACTCTACTGAAGGATGATTGTGAAAATTGGCATATACGTTGTTAGTGTGAAAGGACAGTTGACGATGATTTTCCGTCGACTGACTACTATGGCGCTTCCTAGTGGCAGTTTTATTTTTTGTGCGCCCATAGCTCTGTCTCCTAAACCCACTGCAGGATCTTTATTTAATTTAGCAAGTGTATTTATATGAAGTTGACAACAGACGAGGACGACTTTCAGATAGATCCGACGAATGCTCTGTCAGCTAGTGGCAATTTCATTTTTCCCGTTTTCCTCTGTTTCTCTGAAGTTCCTTGATGATTTTTTATGAAATTTGGTCAGTATCTTTCTAGTAAAGAAACAATGACATGTTCCTATTTTCGGATGGATTTGCCGTATTTTCGCCATCTAGTGGTCATTTTTACTGTTTTCTAGTCTGTTTTTGGCGTCCGCCAAACCACTTTAAGGTCGTTTGTGAAAATTGACTTACATGTTTTTAATGTGAAGAGGACGGTTGCCGATGATTTTTTGGACGACTTTGCCCACTGTGGTGCCTCCTAGTTGCGGCTTTGTGTTTTTTACGCCCATCGCTGTATCTCCTGAATCCACTGCAGGATCTTTATGAAATTTAGCAAGTGTATTTATATGAAGTTAACAATGATGGACGATGACGATGACTTTCAGACGGATCCGACCAAGCTATGCCCTCTAGTGGCAATTTCAGTTTTTCTGTTTTCCTCTGTTTCTCTGAAGTTCTTTGACAGATTTTTACGAAATTTGGTCAATAGCTTTCTATTAAAGAAAGTAATGGCATGTTCCTGTTTTTGGAGGGAGTCAACGTATTTTGCGCCATCTAGTGGCCATTTTTATGATAGAAGTAAACACCCCTAGAACCACACCTTTTGTGGTGCAATCGTGAGCGCATTTCAACGCTCCGCGTTGCTCTTGTTCAAGATGGCCCGACACTTGAAATACGCGGATACACTTTAGTATCATCGTCGACTTCTTATTCCACTAGAATGTATTCGAACCAATGATCAGGTGACCTATCACATTTTACTATAGCACCATGACGTATCAAGTGAACTACCTATGGCTTAATTGCTGTATCTTCATTGAAATAGATAGACAATGAAACGGGCAAATAGGCAGATAGATAAATTATTCATTTATTTATTGTCATGTTTATTACAGAGCACATTAGTGGGGAGGCGGTGCGCCCCTCCCCACAATTTCACGTCTCAACGTGAAACAGACGTCATTGGGGATTTTAGAAAGATCTTTCCCCCTAGCTGACGGAGCGTCAATGGCAATCCTCATCTTTTTTAGAAGAGCGCCCAGCCATTTAGTTTTTGCTGCTTTGAAATGTATTTCATTCGAATATTTATCTGTAGTAAACGAATGATGGGCAAGCTTTTTATTGCTTTAGAACGGGACTTTTAGAGACGGGCAACGAATATTTTACTCTGACGCTTTCGGAATAATGACAATTCGACAAATGAGCTGCGAAAGATTCAACAAATTGAAGTTAATTTAAACAGACCTGGGATCAATAATCACGATTAAACATCGCTCTGCCATTTTTAGACCGGTTTGACCGTGACTCGCTGAGAGCACAAAAGACCGTTTTGAATATTTCACGGAAAGCATAATGCTCAATTATCAGTCTCGTCGCGTTTTTGTTCATTCACATGAATAAGTACATTTCTTTAGCGCCGTTGGTGACGATAAACTGTCATTACGTCTTGTCTCCGAAGTGAGAAAGTTCTGTCGCGAAAGACGTGCCAAGGGACGCAATTTTGTATAACTGGGCGACAAAAACCTAGACTACTGGTAAAAGTGTATTAAATTTTAATGTCTATAATAACTCGTTGATTGCATGGTACATTTGATATCTTCTCTCATTCATTATCAATGCAAGTTCAATTTATGTCATAAATTTGAGATCGACTGACAGCTATTACGCGGTCATTGTATGTTTATTGCCACGTGACCCTGTTTCATTTGCCGTGAGCAGGATCAATGGCACTCAAACCGGTTTGAATACTGTAACGTACGTAAAGTTGTAGGCCAATAATACTTTACGTTACAGTATTCATACTCTTAAATGAGTTACAGTTAGAGTTACCGGAGTTTTCTGCAGACAAGCGCTGAGCGTACACATGTTTAAGCCGGAACAAAATTCAAATTCAGATAGGCCTATACTTCCGGACGTACATGACGAAAATACGGTCCAAGAGAGTCAATGAATGTCCCCACAGACAGGAGGTTGTTGTTGAAAATCTCTTTAATTACGGTTTTGGTGTCCATTTCTTGCAACCTACGAAAGTTCTAAGCTTTAACCATGCAAAGTTTCCCCGGCCCAAATGTAGGCCTATACTGCTGGACGTATCAGATACGTTCTGCGGAAAAAGTTCTTCCCATCTCTCACGTGACTAGGTGTATAGAAATGGGTCTGTCAGCAGAAAACTGTGGTTGAAAACATTTCGTACTACACTACAAATTAAGACAGTCACACATTTTATTGGAAAAACGAACCTGGTGGAGGCTTTTTGCGCGAGCATTTCGAACATCTAATTGTGGTAATTTGGTGGCACGGCAGAAGTTAAGTTTGTAAAAAACTCGTGTTTTATCAGAAAATCAGATAAAAACCGATCGACCAACATTCTTGATATCGCGCTTCTTGGTATCAAGAATTGGACTTATTCCGTTAAGGCAAACGATTCTTCTTCGGTATTTCAGTGGCCGCTCAGGGTCGGTTTCGCAACTATCTGCTATGATAAGACAACGTAACATTCTTTCGACGTTCCCAAGATCAGTGGCTTTTTAACATTAGTGAGAGTTGAACTCGATGCTAGAAATTGACCAATACACTCGTCAAATTGATTCATCTCTGTCCAATGTCAAATATTTTATGCGTACGAGATGGCATTTTTTCAAAATTAAATGCAACTAGATATAGGTAATTAATGAATCAGTAACTCGTTAAATCAAACAAATCACAAGTCAGAATGTCACAGTTTATATATAATGTTAGCGGGAAACCTGGGGATACCGCAAGGAGTACAAAAATATGAATGTCTGGCCTGCCACCTTGTGAGAACTATTTGTCATCAACACAGCGCGACTGCTTTTGAAATAAGCAAACATAGCATAGGTATGAAGGCGAGATCTGACAAAATTCTAATAAAAGTTGCTTAAGTCCGGAAAGTATGCACAAAGTCCCGAAGAAAAAACTGTATTGGGAAAATACATGAAACCTAGTAGGACTGACGACTAAAAAGTTAACCGACATTATTTGAATTTGCAGTTGCATTTCGCTCATGTTTTGCTGGTCAATGTTGAATACTTAACTGAAGCGAATTATTGCCGATCGGAATCAGCTGGTATGTCAACAGGCAATGCGCACAAATCTCCTATATTCGAATCCTAAATTTTAGGGTTTTAGTTGGCCCCACTCCTGATTTTGAGTTGTTTGAGTGGTTTTGATGCTCTTGTTGCTGACGGTAAGGAATGTTAAGAGACCGATTTTACCACTGAGTGGAAGTAAAGTAAACGGGTTTTAATTTTTAGCCAGCTAAACGGCGAAACCGATCAGTAGCTTAACTCGATGGGCGGCGTCCCATAGACCCGGGCTGGAGCTATAGCCCGCGACTTATTTCATCGCGGAGTGCTGAGCCGACCATGTAACTATGGGCTAAACAACAGGGAGTGGAAACAGCGATTCTACCCACAATATGCCACTGTAAACTTGTTGACTAGCTAGACCAGAGTGAGATACCGACCAAAACTCATTTAAAATGTGATAGTGCCACAGCTGAACATTGAATGACTCATGACACAAAACTGTTCTGGTAAAGATCCGCCGGAAACCGAAAAAGAACCCCAAAAATTTAGTTAGATCAAACGTTCGAGGCTTCACCACTGATCATTGAATGGTCTATGACAGACAAAATACATTTTAAGACGGCGGGACAAACAGAAATCAGTAACAGCTAGTAGGCCTACTGATGGTGATGAAAACATGAGCTACCAATCGGGTAGCTGCCAAAATCTGGGAGTAATATGAACATTACCGTCCTAGGCCAAAATTAAGTGATACGAAACACTGTTCAGGCCACAGTGAGCACAAAAAATGCCTTCTGGAAAGGATCCGACAGAAAACGAAAAAGATAGAGATACTCGAATTTAGTAAGCTTAAAGATTAGAGGTGCCACAAAACTATATATGATTAGTACATGCCGCCAATCATATTGTTACATGACTATATATATGTGACAGGCAAATCGATCACTCTGGGATGGACTCGGCAAAGTCCCATACAGTCACAAATGGAATGTTCTCATTGACATTTCAAGTTCAGCCATATTGGTTATTGAAAGTACGGCCAGTCATCGAATCCATGACAGAAACAATACAGCATAGAAAGGGCACGCCCGAAAATTCGGGACCCAGTCTAGGTCAATTTGCTACCCGGATGTGTAAGGTCCTCCGGTGTCACACCCACGTGTTGACATCCAGCGGCCGACATCATGCACTCTTGTACACACTGGGATGACTCTTGTGATCAGATATTGGTATCCCGTCCATCTATGCTAAGTGCTCAGGGCTGTCTCTCTACTGTGTACAATTCAATCTATAACTGAGAATATATGCATATGTATAGTGTCGACCGCTGTTAAGACACGCCAGTCAACTAGGAATAAATTTACTATTGATAGATTGATCCGGACACTCACGTCATATTCCTGAGCATTTCATGTTCGTCTCCCGTAACTTAAACACGCCCACAAAGGTCATTCAGAAATTTTCTATTGCTCAGACCGCGTCCCTGATCGCATTATATCTACTGTACAAAAGGTGCAGCATAAACACTGCAGTAGTTACTTCACGTCGAGGTAGTTCTCCGAACCGGTTTATAACTCAATCACAGTACGTTGCAGAAAAAACAAACATGGCACGGGTATGTACTGCAATTATATTAAGAATTGTGGGTATTGTTTTACATTTTAGTGCTTGGGTTTTAAGCAGTAGGCATTTTATGTGTGTAAGTGGGCGATGTGTGCCGGTGTACTTATACAGACGCATTGTATCCGTACGCCCGTCGTTGTTTTGTTTCAAATCCAACTCCTGTACGGTAAATGTCTGTAGTGCAAAGTCAGTGACTGTTATTTTTTAAATATGTCAATCTGCGTTTATCGTATTGTTCCTGTACGCGAACGTACGCACGTTAGAAATAAGTGCTGTTTATGTTTTGCAAATGCACGGTAGTTATAGAACACTACCTTGGCATATAATCAAGAGTCAAATGCGCGAGAGTCAAATGGGCACCAGTTAACCAAGTGAGGCAAAATGAATTGGAATTCGCGAAAATATATTGGATTTTTGGCAGTTAAAAATCTGTCGTTTGACATGAACATGCGTCTCGATCGTTCCCAGCAGTACTGTGCGAATGGTCATATTTGAGGGATCGGTCGACCGGTTGTCAACAACCCGGTGACAAAACAAGGTATTCATGGTATTGAAGTAGCTACACTGTAGATTTTGAAGGCCTACGGACACGGGGCCTTCGTCGACACGCCCTAATTGCAGGGCTGGGTCACGAAACGACTACTGCATTTCATGGAACTCATTACTACCATGTGGGTAATTTTCAAACCTATGAGTCACTCAAGGCACTGTAAACTACTAGAGGTCACACGAAAAAAAAACTTTGGATACACAATCGAGTCGGCCTGCCATGAATTAAAAACTCTCCAACTTAATTTATGTTGAAATTTTGTGAGCTAAAATACAAACGTGTGGGGACATGATTTTGTCTGGTGTTGTACTCCGATTGTCTCAATTGAAATATGACATTTTTCGAGGTAGTTTCAACAATGTTATAGATACAGTATTGTTGGTTTAGAGGACAAATGCCGGGGGGTTACTCCCGGACGTGTCGTTCAAAAGAGTCTTTTTCACAACCAGTATTCTTACTTAAGAGTACGTTTCTTCTCCGATAAAATGCTCTACAAATAGGTTCACTTTGGGAGTTAGAAACAAAATGTCCCTTTTCCTATTGCGGGGGGATATTCCCATAGAACAGCTTGACGGCCGGGTGCGTGTCGCTCAAAAACTCGAGGTGTCTTCAAGCCTACTTTCCTTGCAAAAGGCTGTCTTTTCTGTTCTGACAAAATTCCTCACGAAAGGGTACCTTTTCGACAGGATTTCCTTCCAAAGGGAGTTAGCAACTCTACAAAAGCGGCCATTTTACTACTCCCGGGGATTACTCCAATAAAAGAGCTAATGCGGGACTTGTCGCTCAAATGGGTGAAATTTTCGCTACCGATTTCCCTATACGAAAGGGTGCCCTTTCGGACACAATTCCATGAAAATGGTCCACGTTGGGAGTTCGAAAGTCTACAATAGGTTCCCTTTTTCTAACTAAGCAAATCTACTTGAGGCTTTTTATTATTATTTACACTTTGGCATCTTTACTCACTCGATTTTGACAGAAACATGGCATCTCTTCTTAGCGTTTTTACTGTAAGTGTGGTTCAATGGCTTAGGATTTCAACAGTGCATCATCTACGAAAGTTTACACGGAATAAACTCCACGGAAGAGCCGTGTTTATAGAACACAATCCTACGTAAATGAGGCGCGTGACATTTTCTTGGAAGCTCCCAACAAGCGAGTCCCTTTTTCGAGTCTACTCTCTAAACGGATGGATATTCTTAATTTGCCAGCTGCATCCCCGTCAAAAAGATAGTAAGTAGACGCGAAGAGGTACTTTTGTTTATTTGAACTAAAGAGTTCGCCTGTATCTCCGCCTAAACAAATGTGCACATTAATTCACGTATATGTTAATGTACATTTACCACCTCTCCGTGCATTTTGCACGTATCGTAATTCCTGTTCTTATCAACATTTGTTGCCATAGCCTAATGAGATCTGGCATATAGCAGAAGCAATTTTAATATGTTTAAATTAGTTTACTATTGATCGAGTCCATATAAAATCGTGTGCATGTGATTAGTGCTCAGGTCTAGATGAGATAGAATTAGATGGGATGCATGTTTTAGCTTCTATCCTGAATGACCAGCTCCCTGGAACCATAGACTATGCTGGAACCGATGAGGGCAATGCGTGAAAAGTACAAAGCTATTATGTGCCCGCCATTTGTCAATTTTTAATTAGACACCTTTATATTCGCTTGTTTTGATTGAGACTAGCAAAGTTCTATAAATGAGCTTGGCCTGGCTGGTCGTTTTACTAGTTATGCGTTGAGCACGGTCTTACTCTGCAATGATTTGCCAGTTCTCCCTAGGCTCAGATCACATCTAATCTGATGAGTGAGGAACACGGTTGAGACTTAAAGTCTTACAAGGACGCGGCCTAACTCCTGAAAATATGGAGAACTATGTCACTACTAAAACACAGATATCGAATTGTGATTTCTTCTTCAGCCCAGAAATCATTGCTAGTCCATTTTTATAATAATGCGTGATCTCACTCAAAAATAGATTTTTAAAAGAAGGTGCGAGTTTAGTGGAGCGAAGCTTGGCTTACTGGAGAGATTTTAATATCATAGTAGGACACACAAAAGAATATTTCAGAATCACGCAATATTTATTGAGAGTCGCCTGCAGTGGCTGTGTGATTTACCTCCCCCAGAAACAGACAATTCGTGTTACGAACCAAAATCAGTCCAAAATTTTGCCATAATCGGCTCGGTAGGCCTGTAATGGCATACTGTATAATCACTGACATATTGATTCTTTGTGTCTGTTTATGCAGTGGTGTCGACCTTTTTCAGCGTTTCTTGTAATTATCAATCAAATTCCTTTTAGCACCAGCTAAGATGCGCGTTTTGGAATATCGCAACGATGATTCAGAATTGCTGAATGTCTCACAAACCATCCAGTTTGTTTACCAGAGCAACACAACACGACCGTCGATGGCGAGTGCGCGAGACTTAAACGAGTAACTAATGCCTTCTACAAGTCAGTGTGACGAAACATTACCGTAACCAAAACACTTACTTTAAATAAGTGTTTACCTTAATAACGTTTACCACAATTTGACTCAGGTTCGAAAATTTTAATAGGCGGCAGATGGGGCCTGATGAGGAGGCAGATCAAAACCTGAAAACGAACTAACAAAAGCGTCCTTTAGTATCGTCCGTCTTACGCAGTTAGACCACGCCTACCATATATGCTGCTGTTAAGTCCCACAAGCGAGAAGCGAAGTCCTTTGTAAGCCTGCTAGAGCTACAGTTTGTCTACAATGCATTCGTGATAATATTGCTGTGAAACTGTTGCCGTATTGAGGTGCATATTTCAAATTGGGTCCAGGGAAGTGACCAAACATGCAGCGGTATATCAACTATCCCAGGCCTGTGAGTCCATTCACATAATATAGATTACGTCAGCCCATTGACATGTCAACCTTCATTCATTTGGTATCTTGGTGGATTCAAACAGACACTTAAGATGTATTTGTTGGTTGGCATGTACTCTTATGGTCGGTGATCACACTTTAGACTACAGATGCTCCGGTAAAATATGAAGTTATTGAACAAAATATTTTTAAACACTTCGACTGCAGCTGAAAATTGGTGTTTTAGTCTTGCTTGACGTTTCCGAAAGTCACGTTTCCAATCCACAAAGTTCCGCTTTAATCACACCAACTACAAAAGAAAATGAAACCTGATGTCAGTGAATCGAGCGTGTGGCAAAGGTGAATTTCTATCGTTTTGCGTTTGATAGATATTCGATAATACAGTAGCTTTAAGTTCATCCAAGCGTGTATTCCGTCACGAAGCCTCCAGTTCTTTTCGTTCTCTGTATCTGTAAACTTAATTACAAGTGCTCCAACTGCACACTTTCGTTCACAACTAATGTTTGTGGGACAATGATGGCGGACTGTTTTGTGTTCACATGTTCTCGCGGCCTGTCTGGCTGGAATTGGTTTAACTGACATGTTGAACGGTCCATTAGCAGAATAGCTGGTCTGGCCAATCTCGTGCCATCCTATGCGATAAGAGAGCCTAACCACAAAAAGTATCATTGGGACGTAACCTTATCGTATGAAGACAGATCTACCGTCTGACTTGTAGGCGGACGATATCGAGGCTCACCATATGTCTGACAAGAATCTGTTGTGAAGTTCAAACATGATATTTTCGTCAGATAATGTGTTTCCTCGGGGGGAAAATTTAACAAATAAAATATAAGGCCAAGGTCTTATATGCTGAATGTTACGGTATGCCTAACGTACTGTTACTATTATCTTGTGCTACCGAGGTTTTGGATCAATCATCATTTTTCTGTCAGTTGGGTAATGGTCGCAAAATAATGCAATGTACGTTAGTGTAGGCCTCTTGTGCTC
The DNA here is from genome assembly GCA_002633005.1 of Phoronis australis. Lineage (NCBI taxonomy): Eukaryota > Metazoa > Phoronida > Phoronidae > Phoronis > Phoronis australis. Next base: position 313,168 of record NMRA01000034.1, on the reverse strand, counting down.
TTGTTTCCGATGAATGATTACTGAGGCTTTTACAACGTGCGAATTTCACGACTCTTAGCACGGTAGAAGGGATGAATTCCAAAGTTGTTTATGCTTTTGCCCGACTAAAGTTACGTCTTCTACAACATTATTCTGGTGAATCACTTGCAATCACTATGGACGAACAGAGCACGTGATTGGAATGCAGAGTTCTCACGGTGAGATTGTAAATCTGCTGTCTCTGAGTTTTGAAGTCTGACGATAGTTCACACGTGATTTTCAGACCAGATTTTTCATGCAACGCACCTAAATTATGAACGAAGTCCCTATACATTTTCACTGAACTCAGGGCTCAGTTTTTAATTATAATATTAAAAAATTATATAAGCCAAAGAGGAACTCATAATGTAGATGAAATGGCAGAAAAAGATTACTTCTGTGAGTAAAGAAAGATACAAGTACGCAATAGATATAGGGAATACTTAGTTGAGTCCCTATTTGTGACTGTTTCATGCAACTTGGCAAAGGCATTGTGAAAAGACCGAAGTAAAGTCGATAAAAACAATTAACATCATAGTTGACTGGGGTCTGCACCTCACTCATTTTGAAACATGCGCCTGATAACTGTTATCAGAAGGTTCCCGTCCTATTTTAGCGGGCAAACACGTAACGTTGGGAAAAAAGGATCGTGACTTATTTCAGTAATGGCGATTTCTATAACGAAAACCAAATAATTTGCAAACAATAGCAATGCCAATATGCGATAACAGTATTTGCGCACAAAGCCTACACATTTTGTAAGTGCCTTTCCAAGACATTCGTAAAGAAGGAGTAGAGTAACAGAGGTTACGTAACCGCCTCCTTTCAGCAGGACGCAATAGTTTTATCTAACAGAGTGACCGTTATTAAACGCACTAACGGTCTGCGTTCAGGTATCGTGGAGCAAGAGAGACTCCACGCAAGAGAGACCACTCAAGAGAGACCACGCAAGTTTTCTCAAAGCATCGGCAGATTTAGGGGGGGGGTTGCGGGGTTATGGGCCTGTTGCTAAAAATGGTCACTTGAACTTATTAATGGCAGATTGGTATAAAGACAACAATCAAATTCTACGGAGCTTTCTCAGTGCTTTTAGAATTAAATACTTTTGCCTAGTTAAAGTCTATAATTTTGTAGATATTTGCCTCAATGTACTTGTCAATAAGCTAGGTCTTGCACAACCTTAATACTGTGTGATTCATGGTCATGAAAGTCAGTCGCGATTGCCGTTCTTTACTGTTACATGCAGTAATGGTGTGTGAGTCGATAGAACAAGAGGATTTCTTAATTAGTACGTATTCATTATCCGAATCTACCTGGACGGAACATATAGACTCTAACGAGTGCGCATGAAACAAATGCGGAGTCATAACTGTCGGTAACGGAACGGCCATTTTACCATTTTACTGTCGGCAACGGAACAACATTTTGACACCCGTTCTGACACCTATTCATCTGACGACTATGACGCCTGATGGCGTTACTTATCGCTAGATTCAAGTTCCCCGGTTGTTCCCTACGCTTTACGCGACGTAGACATGATAACGACCTTACAGCGTCGGAGGAACCAACGGATAAAATCGATAATCAACAAAAAAGAAAATATGCATGCGTCCGCATGCTCCAGAGACTGAGTCAATAAGATAAGGGCCTGTTCCAAGAAACTGACTTAAGTTCATTTTTGACTTAAGTCTAAGATTTGTCTTAAGTTCCAAACTTTGACACTACCACATTTGGAAAGTTAGCCAAAATTAAAGGCGAAGGCAACCTTTTTCCATGTCATTTTGAGCTAAAATAAGGTTGGTTGGTTATCCTAGACATATTTTTCACTTAGTTACAGCTTTTCGTAATTTTATTAATTATTCGTCCGCTTTTCCGGAAGTGACGTTTTAGGAGGCAAGCGCTTCCCGCCAATTTCTTTTCACATAGTCTGACTGTGAGAGCTGCCGAGTCAGTCATTGTTCTACCTCGGTTGTGTTAAGTTCCGTCGTCGTTCGCTTTCATTTACTAGTCAGTCAACATGCCACACTGTTGCTGCGTACCGGGATGTAGTAATTATCGGCTCACGCGCGCTTTGGGAGTGCCTTTGCATCGCTTTCCGATGGATGACACACTTCGCCGTACTTGGCTCGTTCGTGTGAAGAACGCAGCGTTACCCGTCCACGCAACGTACAAAGCAGTGGAGAATTACCGTGTGTGTGGCAAGCACTTTCTGCCGTCCGATTACGAAAGGGATTTGTACGCTGAACTGATGAAGGTCCCCGCGAAACAACGCTTGAAGAAGGATGCCATTCCGTCTGTGTTGATTCCCGGCAGTGCCCCGTCGCCACCCCCGAGAAGTGCGTTTTTGAAGCGAGAAGCCTCGCGAGCTGTGGCCAGTACAGTGACTGGAGCCAGTGGAGGCACTTCATCTACTGTCACCCGTGCCTCCGAACGTACCCCAGAGCGTGCAATTCCTGGAACCAGTAGTGATTCGCCCTGTGCTGTTTTCTCCAGCCCAGAGCCTCTAAGCAGCCCTGCAGCGATATTGAGTAGTGGGAGTGATTACAGGCCCAGTTCGACACCCAGTGAAGAGGACAGTTCGTCGTCCAGTGAACAGATCGGTGAGCCAAACTTTGATAAGTTTATTGTGGACTTGTCTAAAGTGTTGGAGCTATTTAGAAGGTGCCAGGTGTGTGGCGAGGGAGTCACACGACACAATGTAAGCAGTTTGGGTGCTCAGGTCACCATCCAGTGGGAGTGTGTCACGGGACACTCTGGCAAGTGGGACAGTTGTTCCTCTGTCCGTGGTATGCCGGAGGTCCACTTAACCATGTCCAGTGGTGTGCTCTTCACTGGAAACACGTTTCAGTCGGTGAAGACAATGATGGACTTTGGAAAAGTCAAGTTTTTTTTCGAAAACAACATTCAACAACATTCAGAATTCCTATTTAATACCAGTTGTCAATGACGCATACATGTCACAACATCTCGAGTTGGTGGCGGAATTCATGGAGAAGGAGAACTTGTCTGACTCACCAGGGCGGTCCGCCAAGTATACCACATACACTCTAATGGAGGAAGAGACCAAAAAGATAATTGATGTGGAACTCGGAACAGCACAAGCATTCAATTGAGGTAGGCATAACAACGCACACAGTGCATTTGCACCAAGATGTGTCACCACGTCTGTCTTCAGTAGCCGCCTCGTTTCTCTCAACAGCTGCCTGTGCCTGTGTGTACTCTGCCTCGTTGTACTCGGGCTCAAACATGTACCCACCCACTGAATGTCCGTGAAAAAATTCCTCGTCACCACTGCTGTGAACAAGGTCTCCGTCACTCACACTACTGTCACTGTGATACGGGTCACCGACTCCAGCCATTTTCAGCTTACAACACACTAAACAATCCCTAAATCCAACGCAGTTGAGTTCTCTACTAACCTATCTTGCCGCAGAATACTCGCCGATGGAAAGTGGTGGCGACAATTGGTGAAAAATAGCACAAAACAAAAGTAGAATAGAACAGATTCGCACAGTAAGCTCAACGCAAAACCAAGTGGCGGGAAGCGCTTGCCTCCTAAAACGTCACTTCCGGAAAAGCGGACGAGTAATTAATAAAATTACGAAAAGCTGTAATTAAGTGAAAAATATGTCTAGGATAACCAACCAACCTTATTTTAGCTCAAAATGACATGGAAAAAGGTTGCCTTCGCCTTTAAGACAAAATTTAGGCCATACACTAATGTCAAACTTTAAGGTCTCTTTCTTGAATTGGTTTTGAGACAAATCTAATTTTTATTTTAAAATTTACTATAATAATTTAAGATTTGTCTTAGCTAAGTCAGTTTTGTTGGAACGGGCCCAAGAGGTTTCTTGATACATCGTTTTTCACGTCTCCATTACCACTGTACTATTTTCGATATCCCTTCATTAAGAAATGGCCCAATTTAAAACTGAGAATTGTGAATAAAGAATAGTATGGAATGAACGTTTCAAATGAATTTTTCAATGGTCCTGCATAACCTTTAAGTCCCATTCAGTAGCATGGCAAAGGTAAGATAACCAAAGCAACTGCAAACTGGAATAGTAATGTTTAGCATGACGTCATTTTAACGTCAATGTGACGTTTTGGACCAATGTGACGGCATGTCTATTTTTATTTCCGGTCCAAATTGCGTCATCTATTGCCATGACACGTCATCACTAAACATCTGAATAAGGCCGATGAACAAGCCCCACAAGTAATCAACGAACACCACAAGTGCGACATATTGAGGCAAATTAAAAACAAAACTGATTCGTTTTGCGTCAGTCTTCAGGGGTTTTTAAAGATTGCGCTGTATGTTCTTGTTTCAGAAAGCCGCTGAAGCATTCGACAGTGCCGATGTAGACGGTAACGGATTTTTGTCGATTGAGGAAATAAGGACGGTTGCTGAAAGGGCTGGCTTTAATGAAGAGCAAGTACAGGTAAGGGTAGAGAAGTTGTCGATTATCGACCATAATTCTGTTTCATGAAAAATTATTGTAGTAAAAAAATTCGTCTCACGAAAACTATAATGTCGAAATATATTGATCACATAATATAAGCATGAGCATTTTGTTCGAAGGAATTGAATTAGCATAAAAATAATGTGAGGCCACTGTATCAAAACTCAGCAACGTGTTTGACAACTGTTGCAGATTATTTATTACCAATCTAAAAAAAAATCGCACACTTTTCTGATTTTTCAAAGAGCTTTGTCAAAACTAAATTTCTTCCTTTAAGCATGGGAAATCTCGACCCCGAAGAACCCGTCGCGGCAAGATACCCGCTCAAAATTCACGAACACCTGATTTGGAAAATCCAATTCATTATTTACCTGCTGTACATTCAAATAGAGTTTGAGCATGGCAATACTATGTGTCATTAAGAATGTGTGTGACGTCATCCAGAGTGTAGAACAGATGCAACATAATTATTGATAGTACTCACGGTGAATACTGTTTTTAACATTCTACCGTAGAATATGGTGCAAAAGTACGACACGTCGGGGGATGGCAAAGTGAGCAAGGATGAATTCGTGAGTGCAGCCAAGTGAGTTATTACAGCTGTTGGAAGGTTTTGTGAATGATGCCCTTCCCATGTGAAATTTAGTGGAAGTAATACGTTACTTTTCCACTAACATTTCATGGGAAATTTTTTGGACACGATTTACCCGGTATTCTAACTTCCACCAAATTTGCCTGAACAGATACTGGGAAATTTTATTCATGAGTTACATCGGTTTGCATGCGCGCACCCAGCCGAAAATATAGCGGGGCTCGAAGTTTTCGATATGCGGACCTAAAAAACTGGGGCCTATAGGTTCAGGCCCACGACTTGTGCATCCGCGCCGACTTCTTTAGGATTTTTTTAGACTTTCGTCTCGTTTACTCTGATTTTTTCTTTCACTGAGGCGGTTCTTTTTGCCCACTTCGGGTGCTCTCATGGTTTGTGTACCCAATTAAGAGTAGTATAATGCCAATGACTGCCAATAGGAGCGGCAACAAATATCGGTATTCCGACAGCCAGCAAGTGTCCTTGGTACACAACTGTCTGTGGAATTAATCCCGTTATTTTTTGCTGAAATATTTCCGGGATTTCGAAATACATGAGAACGCCGCTATTGAGTCTCAACTTTAACTTGGTGATGTTGTGTCAATTCAAAACTGTAGGACTACTAGTAAATATATATGCTGCGTCATTATCTATAAATCATTGAAAAACAGTAACTCATTAAAAAGGTTCATTTTCTAAAAATGCACTTGCTAATGTGTCTAGGTATCTGTGCCCGGTTGTATAAAACAGTCCCAAATGGAGACTCAACTAACTTCCCTAAATCTTTGTATTGTTTTCGTTTTGCACTCACACATTAATTATATTTTTCTATCATTTTATCTTTTTATGGGCTCCTCTTTGTCTAATGACATTTTCCAAAAATACAACTGAGCCCTTAATTGAGTTATTATAATTAGGGACGCAGTCCTTAAATTTGAGGGGCGTTGTATGAAAAGATCCCTACTTATTTCCAATAATATTGAGAATCTAACTTAGAATTCACTCTCGATTTGTATCAAGGCCAAAAATTGACTTAGGAATGAGACTCAAACAGCATAAGAAAGATCACTGGGGGTTCTCACAAGCCCACAAATACGCAGTAGATTTAGGTAACCTAGTTAAGTCCCTATTTGGGTCTGTTTTATGCAAACGGGAACTGGTTCCTGTTTTAAAGGAACATTATTTGGTTTTACGGCCGAAAAACACATTTTTGTGGCTATTGTTGGATGGCTTCGAAGAGTTAATAAACATTGACCAGAACATTTAATGCAAATCTTGCCGTTGTCTGCCGTACAATTGCTGAAATCGAGGCCGATGGCTTTATCAGTTAAAATACGCTTAAATGTGCCTACCACTTATCCATCATCTTAGCGTTAGACTGCGACCACGACGGTCCCAAGTTCAAACTTATGGGGCTTACGCGAGCACTATTTGAGAAATATGCATTTTTTTTTACTGTATGCCTTAGCACAAGTCTAGAATCAACCTTCCAAAACCCACGGTACTTACACCACACAAATATTCCTCAACTTCATTCTTGGAAAGGCCCGTAAAAAGACTTCCCTTGGCTATGGAGAACATCTCAATTATTTCTAATATCAACTCTACTCACTGTCTTAGCTGAACATCCCCCAGGGTGAACAAGCTGTGGTTTATAAGGAAAAAGAGCTTCTGAGACAAGAATTGTAGTACGCGGGAAAAGAAATACAACTTGTGAGAATTAGCATTATGTTCACTAATAAAAAACACTGTTATCGAAACGCCGTGGTGTTTCAGAGGAAGAAAGCCTGCATAAACTAAGATGTGACACTGATACCTGATGTTGAAGTATATTTTGGTCACGTTTCGTAGCAAGGCTGAAAAAAATAAACTGATGACCTCTATTCCAATCTCTTGGCATACTCAAAGTTTACATCAGTTTTCTGTCGAAAGATACCATTAATTTAGAACGTGTACTGTTTAAAACATCTTCCCTTCTTGGATTAAACGTGATTTTTCTTGTAGTCTTGAGAAGAACACATGGTTTGCTATATTGCTCCATACGACCTCAAAGTTGGGTCGACGGGCTCGCCATTTCATGGCTGAAAATTGTGGCTACTTGTGTGAAACGATAGCTTGAGCCACCGATTTCTACTGACATGCATGAAATGCCACGACCATTCTGAAGCTGTATGACGTGGAAGCCGAAACTTTACGAATTTGAGCTCAAATGTATGTTTCTTGCCTCGCTTTCTATGTTAATTTTGTAGCATACCTCATTGCCTCGTTGCAGAGTACAGACATTCATTGGGGTGTGCAAAAGCTTTGACGTGAACGGTGACGGGACCATAACGAGGGAAGAGCTTGAGAAAGTGATGGAGGAGGTCAATAAGAAGGATTACACGGAGGACGACATGGACAGACTGATGCGTATGGTGGATACAGACCAGAGCGGCCAGATTTCTTATGTAGAACTGGCCAACCACTTGTCATCGTAGATCCGTAGACAAGTGAACACTGTTGATCGCGTCGTGTGCACATGCGGGAAATTTTTGAAATCAGACTCACCCAAAAGTGGCCCGTGGATCTATGTTGCAAATGTTGATAAAACGGGGCTATGGTTTGGAAGCAGATTTTGATTAGCCTTACAGCATCTTGAGTCTATACTCAGAATGCCGCACACTTACAATAAGCTGATATGCTTTAGAAGTATGTGTACAAGCTGAAACTACGAAAGAAAATTTAACTCAACCTCTGATGAACCACAAACGCGTGATGTAGAAACTATTTGTTCCCAAGTCATTCAGAACTTTTTGTGTTCGTCAGCGACCTCTGAAGGACAAAATTTAGACAAAACTGATACTAGTTCCTTGAGGTGTTTCTTTTGATATTTTTCTTTTACATACTCCCCTTTCTGGGGGTTATTTTGGAAGCACCAGCAAGCTCAAAATGGCCTCACATTCGGGATTGACTCCCACTTCTGACTTGGTTTCCACATTTCCTGAAATGCGCTTTCAGTGTGTGCACGTTCAAAGCCCCACAACACGGCTTGACGACATTGGTTCACGGTCACTGCTTTTAATTTGCTATTTGTATAGATTTCTTAAAGTAGAATAATGTAATCTTTGTAGTTCTTTTATAAATTTGCGCACCCGCAGAAATTTGTACCCAGAGATGAAAATGAATTTATGATACGTGGTTAGTATTTGACTTCCATATTACTCGCCTGCTAAGGAAACAAATTTGTTACGTAGAGGTGCATGAATAATAAATCTTAATGTGCATTTTGCAGTATGTCTGTTTCTGCACCAAGTTTTCACGTCAAAAGGTTAAAACTGTGTCCGTAGGTTGGCGATCAAGCCTTTGACATGTTGACACGTGGCACAGTTGGATTAATAATTGAAAATTTTTTACATTTGTCTGCATATTAATAATGATATACACTCAAATGTGAAGTTACAAATCGTTTGCGTTTTGTTTAAATTTGTGTTATCTCCAACTTGCTCAAAATAATTGTGATTAATACTTCTTACAGTAGTTTTCAATATAAAGTGGACAACGTCGAAATTCGACGAAGTTTTGAAGCACAAAATCGCAACAAAATGTTCCTTTCTCGACTTCAGTGCTGCTTCACATAATTCGTCGAAATCGCGAAATTTCGATGGTGATATTTCACACTTGTATCACTGATACTTTCAAACAACAGAGGACTTGGGTTGTCTAGGATCTTATTGACAAGTCTGGGTGTACAAGAAAAACTAGATTTCAACTCAGTAAAAGTAATATATTTTCTGAAAGTAGAAAATCAGTAGAATTTGTCTATCGACTTTAATATACAAATCTGCTATTGATTGGGTCACGTGACAGTGTTTTTCGTAAAATCTAGCATTTAGTAGAAAACTGCATAAAGCATAGCATCTGAAAGTTTTGTGTGAATCCGATCAATGATGTCTGAGATATATGTTCAGAAGTTTGCCAAATTTGGATTATTTTCGAAAGTCCTACATACCTTTAAGTTGTCCTAAATGCACTCGCCTCATGTCACAAAAAATTTTTTTTAGACCAGACACATCTATAAACCAGGCCTGTCTTGTTTATAGAGATTAGAAGCGTCGGATCGACTTTATAACCGTCTTGGCTGAAAACCTTGGCTCGACTCGACACGGGCCATCTTCTCTGCTGACTAGCCTCACAAACAATGTCGCAGTACCATGCAGTTTCGAAATTTTCTGTAAGGATACGGGTAGCGGCCTTACTACTTATAGAACTAATACACATACAGGTTGTATGCCGAGATCACCCAGTCGTCGCGGGGACAGCATGAGACAACTCCTACGCTAACATTTGGGGTTTTATTACCCCCATTTTGTTCTAGAGTAACTTGCGCCACTTTAACCGGCTGTGTGGCCATAAACGTGGGGTAGGGCGGAAGTAATCATCTGCTGCGGTTACATACATGTACAGACGGGTCTTCTTGGGCGCGCCATATTCGCACCAGCCATTGTCATGCACAGAGCGACAATTTCCGCCTTACCCTAGTTATCAGGTATGTGTGTTTGTGTGTGGACGCTCCACTTACAAAGTGGGGCAAGTTGCATTAGCGCAAGTTGTTCTCGGGTAAGTGTGTGTGAGGACGGGATTTAACCCGTCCTAATCGATACACAAAATAATACTTGTGGCTTAGCCGCGATGCTGAGAAAACCTGTTCGCAAATTTCTCTTATGATGCATCGATTTAAAAAATTCAAAGGCGGCTACTATTTACTTTTCAATTTTAAAAACAGTTGTGTTATCGTTTGTCTTTTTTATTGTTCGTTTTTTTGACTTTGAAACCTGTACGCTAAACAAGAGTGTTGGTTAACGAATATCTCATCCAACACGTTCAACCAAGCCCATGAATGACGACTTGCTCAGTTCAATCCGTGACGGTGCCATCAAGCCCTTGATACGCCGAGAACTTCGCTGGATACTCCGGGTAAACAGTGCGCTTTCTCGTCTACTACGGTAAGGTTATGTTAGTACGCAACAAATTATCCAAACTGGTTTCACTTTCGTGTAACTGAAGTAGAATCCAAGGAACTAAATTTCTAGTCATTCGTCTCAGTAAAACATTCACTAGCTCAGGGGGGGGGGGTTGTCATACCGGAGGTTTCAGATAAAGCGCCCTGGACGACAATAATTTCTTCAACTTGCTTTTTCTTCCCGCTGTTTTGGAAACAACGATTTCTTAAAGTTATTTTTCATTCCCGGAAAGATCCTTGGGCATCATTTCTTTTTAATTTTGTGGAGATAGGCGCTTTATCGGAAATCCCCGGTCAGATAGCAGAGTGTCATGAGCGTTGATGACCGACTTCGTTGAAAAAAATGGCAGAATGGTCCAAGTAAACGACGTTTTTTCACTTCTTTTGGACAATCAAATACAAGAGTTGCAAAAAATCGGACAGGGCGTTTTGCAGTAGCCTACGTGTTGAGTTGACTTCAAACCAGAATTTTCCAACTGAACGAGTGTCGTTTTCGAGAGCGAATCCTAGTTTACAGGTCCGGGATCTAACTATGTAGCTGGCTGGACTATATACATGCACCCCCTAGATTTATTATTCTACAACGGGAAACGAGAAATGACGGGGGTAAGAAAAAACATGGTCACGGTATTAACGAACCGGCTGATGGGTCTTCTGCTAGAACACTTCATATCATTTTAGATACAAAAAAATGACCAAAAGCACGGTCATATTTCCATTAGTTATACAATTATAAACTGGGTAATTATTTTTGACCGGCTAATTTGGTACACGAACTTCGCTTTGTGTTAGCTATTGGAAAGTAAACATTCACTCATGCAGTTCAAGCCTCGTTGTATTCAAAATGATCGATATTATTTTTGGCATTTCACTCGATGTGCGACTGAACTTGTCAGAAGTTGACTGTGGGTTCGTTTAAAAGGTAGACATGCTTTGAGATTGTGCGTGGATGGAAAGAGAATGATTAAATCCAGTAATTAATTTATTATATGATAACCACCAGCTAAAACAAGTGAACCCGTTGTTGATAAAGTAGACCAACAATCATGAAGAAGTGTAACTATACGCTAGCGCACTCTGTAAGGATTATTTCAATCAATTAACTAAAAATAATCAAACGTCTTATATGTTTTGGTGGCAGCACTGAACATTTAGGCTGCTGCACTCCCAAAATATTAAAATATAGGGGTAGGCCAGGCTGGGGGCATTTTTTAGTTGGGTGTTGTATGTAGGCCAAGTGAATGTGGTTTGTTTGTATTTGTGGACATGCTGAGGATGAAAAATGACCACTTACTCGGCTGTAGCTGCACTTTTCTTCAAGATGGTGGCCCCCTGTTGCAATTGTGCATTGCTGGCTCGAAACTGATAAATTGGCCGCGATTTCAGGTAGCCCTCAAACAAGCCTGATTTTCAAAAAAATAGTTGGTTGACAGTACATTTGGACCACATTTTTGGAATTGGTAGGAAACTTGCTTTCGGAATCTAATGTCGGCTTTGGTCGAGCATTGGCAGGAAATGGTAGTTTTGGTGTGAAAAGTGCCTATTTGGCGTTTTTGTCCCTATTTTTCTCAGTTTAGCCTGGTTTTCAGTGGGAGTTAAAGGGTCAAAAATACGAGAGAGAATAAAGTTTCTGAGCTCATCTGCAAGGCTTGTGATATGAACGGACTCAAAACATTTCTTTCTTTGCATGCAGTTTTTGACAGAGTGAAGAAAGGGCGAAGAGTCCATTGATGTGTGTTCTCGAAGCTGTAGGAGTCTATCGTTGTATGACAGTCCTATTGGTGAATCTTCGAACTAACACACACTGTACTGCCACATAGAGTACTTGCTGGTCACAGTTGCTCTTGACGCAACACTTGCAAGCAGTTTCTTACTACCCACGATGCAAGTGACAAGCTCTAAATTAACTTCCTCATAGTGTACGTTAATATTTGCCCTTGCCAAGACTCTCTTGAGAATCTTCCATGAAATGGCTCTGTCGTACAATTTCTTCTGTACACTGTAGCAAATCTAGCTTCAACTATTAAATCCCATCTGAGTATTTTCCAAACTTCTGCCAAAATTATAATAACGCACTTACTTTACGTTTGTCTTATAAAAACCACATGATCTAGATTGCTTATCTAATCATATCATTGGCTGTTACCATCTGCTCTCAGAAATTTCTAGAAACTTTAAAGACATTGACCCTAGAACCAAAGTGGTAAATATCATCTGAAAATGGATGTTAACGTCCCAAATACATGTAAACGAGTTTGACTCATGGTTTAAAAGTGCATATGCACAAGTTTTGGGCAATTTAAATGAAATTATCTCTACTAATTACTTAAATAATCAATATTTATTCTGACAGAGCTCAAGTAAGTGTCTACTGTTCTGTGCTCCGATAAATTATGGTTTAAACATATGAAAGTAGAATAGAAAGTGCCAAACAAATTTCGATTTTGATTTCGAGTAAAAAGATTTGATCCCGGATGCTGGTTTCATAACAGAAGAGAACTGCTGTATTATCAAAGGTAGATAACTAATACCTGCCGTGCTCATGAATCCACCTTTCACTGGCCTGTGCGTTGTCGCACTCAAAGCATCACGTCTCAGTGAAACTTAATTAGGACAATGTAAAAAGTACTGTTCTCTGAGAACTGCATTTATACCTGAGTGGTGCTGGCGTGAACCAAATAAACATAAATTTGTAAAGCAAATTAAAATGTTCGAGCTTATTGCTCAGATTAATCTACTGAAAGTTTTGCACGCCACTACCCTCAGGGAAAAGCTGCTCAGCGTTATCCTGTAAATTTTATCGTAGCATGTGGGCCAAGGCCCTAAATGTTGAAATAAAATAAACAACCAACTAATACCTGCCATCTGATGCTCATGAATCCACTTTTCTGTTGTGCCGTTGTTGCACTCAAAGCAACTTACATTAGGACAATTTTGTAAGGATGAATTTACGTAAGCCATCTTTAATGATGTTCTTAAGTATTATGTAATCCGAAACGTCAGTGTCCGGTTTAAAGCCATTGGTCAGTGTGTTAGCCTCTGTCACAGAGCTACCTAGGGGATCTAGAGTGGTCCTGGCGCACAAGTCAGGGTGCATGCCCTTTTGCGTGAACAAGGGTACTAGGAAGAGCCGGAAAAGTATAGATAGCCGCTTTCTAGTTTTATTTGACGCTTCGTTACCTTGAGTATGTCAAAAACGCGAATATGTGTGAAATGTACCGATTTAGCCCCTTCTTGTTGCGACAGCCGCAATCCACAACGGCAGTTCTCAACAGCTAGATATAGCATTATTCCTGTACATTTCTCAACATCGAACTAATCAGGATGCATTGGTATTATTCTCCAACCAGTCCGAATGCCCGAATGTTACTTCATTCTGTTAATCAACGAGGAGCCCATGACCCCAGGTCTACCCGGCCCTGGTCGCCGCACTGGGATAGTAAGTTGTCATATTGTAAGAATCGACAACAGCTACACGCAGTGGACCGACCCAGACGATGACATGTTTATTCGCTTACCAAAAAAGCTCACTGAAAAATGCTAACGATCGCATCGGCTAACGAATCACTGCTATTTTTACTGGCCAAGTCTAAGTTCATGAAAACATATTCCTTGCCTGCCTTACACAGCATGAAAGGATGTTCTTTCGTTTGGGACAGACGGGAAGTCACCACGGATGTTGATCAGATAGCTGACCCGAACTCAGGAAATGACTTATTTGTCGTGTTTGCATCAAGCGATGAAGTCACAACCACGCCTGCCAGCGATCGAGTGTTTAAGTTTCTTGCACAGAACATTGTATGTGTGAGCGTGGAATACATAGAAAACTAATTCCGGTTAATTTGACACAGCCGTTGTGAGGACGTACGGTGGTGTTTTAGTCAGCACTACAGCAACAGGTTTCGGGCCTCATAGTTGAGCCCCAGCCAAATTTAGCCATGTGGTTTTGTCATCAACGGAGACTCGTTTCCAAGACAGCCACATGGAACAGTCTTGCATTAGTGTTTGGTCTATGCTTTGGTAACAGTGCATGCTTCAACGTGGACACTCGAAACAGCCCACAGATATTCTCTGGCTCACCTAATTCCTACTTCGGTGTATCTGTTGGGTTGCTAAGCAACAACAAGGGCAAATGGTGAGTGGCAATTTATTTTTTTGTACACCAGGTCAACAGACATTTTGTTGAAACCACCGGTGCAGAACAATTCATTTTTGTCTGATAGTTGCTGGGAGAGGTGTAGATTACCTTATCGAGTGAGGATGGGTGACACCGCAATAATTACCTCTAAAATTGACATTTTTATCTGATAAACTTGATTAAATACAATTGCCGCAGTTTTAGGACTTGAATATCGTACAAGCAAGAAGGACCACTGCACTTCTTGTCATCTTTATAGCTTCCAGCGGGGTTATCCTGGCGTTTGAATTAATTGTGGCCCGTGTCCCTCCACCGACGACATCAGAATGGCCCGCTTTTGATACACGCGACAAAATTTACATATGTTTTTGTGCGTTTGCACACGATTTACTCATATTTCTCTGTTCCAATTTACGGGCGCTACTAAAATGAAAAAACGTCATCGGGGTGTTGTTTCTGTGTGGCGGGCATTTGTTCCTTTCGTTGTGACCTATATCCTGATGTTCCGCTTTTTCATTTGTGAATGCCTTACGTCTGGCATTGAATATTATCTTAAGTTCTGCCAATCTACTTGAATGTGCGCTATCGATTTACGGCTGTTTCATTACAAATCACCAATTCTCGCCATTGTCTGCCAAGCATCTGCTCAAATCAAAACCAGGGACTTAACTTGTTAAATACACTTAATAATCACTCGGCCAGTTATCGGGGGGGGGGGTTGCTTAGCTTCACCAGCAGAAAGTTGCATGCCCAGCCGAGAACAATATGTAGCTAATTAAAATTAATTGTTGTATCATTGACTTATAATAACAAATCTCTCGTTCGATCATTGTAAACATGTGCCCTACATTTATTGTTTTGACTACAACGGGGTTTTACAGGTCAGTAAGTATTTCATTTCCCTGTGTGCAGTTAACTATGTGACACGAGGTAAATTTCACTTGAAACAGACAGCTCAGCAGGCGTAACTTTCCGTTTGCGCTTGTCCACGGGTTACAAGTCCGCTTCTTCGCTGAAGCTGGTCTCAGAAAATCAATTTTTCGCCGATAATTTCCCTTTAAGATTGTATAAAACATGGGACATAGTTTGCCCATTTTCAGTAACCTAAGTATCAGGATTAGGGTTAGGCACTCGAGTCTTCATATCTCAAGTTTGTTGTAACTTAGTACTCGGTATCGATATCGAAAGAGTATCGGTATCGAATTGGCATCATCAGTACCGATATCCTTCCGATTTTCACATACTGGTACCCAACCGTAACTATAGCACAAAACAAGGTAGTACTGTACGTAGCACGAGAATAAATCCACGTGGAGCCCGACCACTGTTCCAGTCTCTTTTTAAAAGCTACGTAACTAAATTTACAAATACGCTAATCTTCAGTTTTGTTCTCCATTTGAAACATAGACATAACCAGTTTGTCAACACTAGGCCCAGCGTGTAACTGAGCTCCCCGGCAGGACTCTATAAAGGGACATTTCAAGTAAAAAAGAAGCTCAGGCTCAATATGCTAAGCTGTACACTAATGGCCGGGGACAGAGCCTCACATGCCACTAAGGCCAACCTGGACGTCTGCAGCCTATTTAGGTACTGTTGGTTGTTTTGTTCTTCATGTCACGCTAATACTTAATAAATTGACCAAACACAACGTTGTTTAGTGTACGCCAGAAGTATCCTCACTAACTATAGGCTTACGAATAATCTATCACAACAAATGTTGCTGCGAAAATAATTGAGTGAGATTTAAAAGCATCAAAGTTAGTCATTTACTCAACCTTTCCTCTGCAACTGCTGGTCAAAATTCCCGCGCCGCTGCTTATCAAGTGACTGATAATTCGAACTCGACCCACAACCCCTTGATTATACCATACCCTTTTAAGGTGATGTACTGCCCTCGAAAAATGTTCAATTTTTGGCAACTTCGGATCATCCTATCTCAGAAGTACAAATTCACATGACAGTTGCAGATATTGCGCTTTTTCCACTGTTCTCCAAAATGTCTTTAGGAATTGATTTTCAAATGTTCCACTTTTGCACGTGGGACTATCAACAAATAGCACGGCTTACATGATTTTTGTGAAAACATTTTTTAAAAGTTGAATAAAACGAAAATGAAACTATAGAAATGTCATGAAATCTGTGACATTCATGATACATATAATTCTTAGTATGTTAGTTTGATAGTGTTATTACTTATTGATATTATTTCTTTGCTAGCCAATTGTTTGTGTTTATAGAAACTTGTTTTGGCTGTCAGCTGAGTCAGCGGCCAACCCATCCGGTGCATCCACACATGTTTTGATGATCTCTGTAGTAAACAAGATTGCGTAATGGTCATTCACAGAAACATAGCCTAGAGACAGCTGACCATTACCATATATGGCAAACACAACAGAATAGTTCAGATGATTGTTGTGAAAGTTTTTAGAGTTGCTTCCTGTTATTTTCCTGTAGAATATTGAATCATAAAGTTTGGTGCATGCAACCCACATACTTGTGACTTGTATATAAATCCGTTCACTTGTCTAATAAAGACAGTCCTCATCTTGCTACTGCCAGTTGCTTTACTAGTGTAATTGAGTGTTCCACACTTAGTTACTGAATACAACCATCTCACTGACGGACCGAGACTGTCCACAACACAACACAACGCTGCTACTAAGTCGAGTTATTCTCCACTATTCTACTACAAGAAAACTGTAACAGCGTTTTTGAGATTTTGTATTAACATACGAAATTTGGTCATGTAATTAGTCTTACTGTTTTGAATTTGCCTTCCTTTTTGGTAAATTCTACTAAAAAGCATGGTCACATGAGCTTATTGATATCAGATTGTGTATAAAGTCAACAAATATATTCTACGGAATTTCAGCTTTCTGGATATAAACGGGTTAAATTATAGAGTTCTAGTTGCCGATAGGCAAGATGTACAGACATGGCAATAAGGTCCTATGAGAAAACCTTTCGTGTCACTGTTAACCCAACCTATCTCATGATTTCAAACATATTCTATAGCCATTCATGACAGTGAAAACTTGAGAGGATTTCATAAGATATCAATCCAGTATTCGATTATTATCGACAATCTTGTCGACCGGAGAAAGAGGGCGAACCTGCCTGATGTACGTCCTATGTAGGCACCATCTGACGAATTGATCATTTCAACAATTTATTGTGAATTTGCATTCTCAATATCATTATATTTCCCAACCGTAGCGCAGTACTTTTAAGGTATTACAATCGAACAACTTGGTGCTTAAGGTTATCTCAAACCTTATTCACAAAAAATGACGATTTTTACAATATTTCACTCGTGTCTAGTAAAATACCTTATCTTGATTCTCGGGGAACTTCAAATACAAAATGTATACCGTGTAGCGAGAAAAAAGATTTAGCAGAACCACCTTTTAACCGCACAACCGCGTGAATATTTGTTTACAACTTAACCGTGGTCAAAGGTTACAGGTCTGTCACTCAAATCGAATCTCCCGCCAGGTACAGAGCAGCTTCGTGTGTACCCTCAGTCCTTATTCACAGGGTCGCCATAATATTGAGTCAACGTGGTGTACTTATTACAGAAGGGTGCAGGGGTAAACAAAAACAAAACATAGTTTTGATCCTGGGGAGTTGTGCGTCTACATGCACACGACCGTTGAGAACGAATGCTACTAGTCGCCTCACGCCTCTATGGTTATGAACACAGCAAGTTGTAAAAAGAGATAAATCTTCATCCAATTTCCTTAATTCAATAAGTAAATTGACACTTCGCTGTTTGGATCTGATGCTAACGACATGCTTTAACCACTGACTCGATTTTTGTTATCCATTTCTTGCTTGGTTTCGCTTCAGTCTCCCGGCACGTGACGCGTACAGACAATATGTATAACAATTAATTGACCTACTTTTAAGTAGGTCAAACAACAGCAATAGTTGATCCCACGTCGTGGCTGGGGGAGGTACGTTTAATGATAATCAAGTTAATTACGCACTGCAAATTCAGTTGACATTGCGAGTGAATGTTGAAATAGCTAACATGGTTAAGACATACATACATGTACATGTAGGTTACATTGAACAAAGTTTAATCGCCATTTTCTCTGCTTCGGCAAATCGACATTATTTGAATTTAGAAACACGAGTTCTCGAAAGCGGCTGGGTGGATTTCGCTGAAAATTTCCAAACTTAATATTTATTCATCAATCTCAAAAAGACTGTTAGGATTTTTGAGATAAAGGTTTAGTTTTTGTGTAAAGTAACAAAGACAAATACGACTTCTATTTTTTACAAAAATACCGCAATATTTGCGAGTTGATTTTTCATTGAAGCCAGACGAAAAGACTAATCGAAAATTCCCAACAGCGCTTTTGAGGTAAATGGTGAATATTTTATTTAAAAAATGAAATTTAGGTGTTTACGTAATAATAATAATGGTACATAAACGAAACAAATTTTCTGATCTTTTTTCTTTCAGAAAATATATACTTTCACTGGTTGACAGAGCTTAGTTTTTTGATATACGAGTTGGAATGGAGGCTACTAAATAGGGTTTGAGATAACATTAAAATTACCGTTTACCTTGTTTTGACAAGTGATTACATATTCAACATCATGAAGCCTTCCTTTACGGCATTGTACATCACAACCGTGAATTTAATATCTCAAAAAATAAGTGATAAGAAGAAAAGCTTCTTCAACTGAAATTTTCTTAGCTCTGGGGACATGAGTATGACGTACGAACTTGTCCAGCGCCAGTGCGTCGTGTCCACCAACACGCAAATTCCTTGTACATACTTGTGCCATATCTGCAGTTCTCTGATGTCTTGTGGGAAGATGAAAAGACCCACAGCGTGATCAAATACTGAGTTGACACAGCCACCACAATCGCAACGCCTCGCCATTCTTTCTTATACCATAAACCACGGGAACACGAATTTTCACACTAAGCAAATTGGATGAGTGATTGATGTTTTGATTGGTTATCTCGCTTCTACGTAGTATGTATCGACAAACTGTCAGAGCTTCACTGGGGGTTTGTTTAAAAGCTAGTTATGCTTTGAGATTGTGCGTAGAGGGAGAGAGAATAATTAAATCCAGTAATTAATTTATTATATGATAACCACTAATTAAACAAGTGAAACCTGTTGTTAATTAAGTAATCAACTACAAAGAACAGAAACTACGCTAGCACTTGAATCAATCAATCAAAATAATCAAAAGTCTTATCTGCTATCCAAGCTAGGACGCTCCAGTTGTTGGATGACAGTCCTGTTGGTGAATCTTCGAACTACACACACTGTATTGCGACAGTGTACTTGCTGGTCACAGTCTCTGGTGACGCATCACTTCAAGAAGTATCTTACTACCCACGATGCAAGTGACAATCTCTTAGTTAACTTCCTGTTCGTTAACCCTTGCCCTTGCCAAGATTCTCTCTAGAATCTTCCACTGACGAGATGGCTCTGTTGTACAATTGCCAGTACACTGTAGCAAGTCTTTATGCTTCAACTACTATAGCGCATTTGAATATCTTCTTGGTTTTAGCCCATATTATACTATTCTACTTATTTACTGATTGGCTAATAAAAACCACATGATCTTATCTAATCATATCATTGGCTGTTACCATTTGTTCTCAGAAATTTCTAGAATCTCTAGAGTACTTTGACCCCAAACTCGTAAAAATAGATTTTGACGTTAAAGTATATGTCAACAAGTTTGACCCCATGATTTTAAAGTACATATGCACAAATTTTGGGCAACTTAAAATGGATCTATTCTTACTAATTGCTTAATCAATATTCATTCTGATACAAATAAATGCTCGTAACTCGAGATCAGCTTATTAAACATATCTTCAGGTACTGTTTGCAGGTGTTCTTAATTCACAGCTAATCGACTGGCGGTATTGGTTTTGATGTTTTGATATGAAATTGGTGGTTTTAAGCTCGTGAACGCTTTACTTACATCGTCAACGAATTGAAATCTTTCGTGGCATTTCTCATGAGCCACGCTACTGCTATATTTGTACATACATGGCCTGACTCAAGCTAGAACAAGTGCACAAATGAAGACAACGGTGAAATAGGTAATGTCCACTTCCCGCTGAGGGAAAACTGTAGTTTATTTAAAAGATATTACTTTCCTTGCATTTTAGCAGACACTGTTTGCATGTTTTTTTTTTCTTATTCAAACGACGTCAAACAAGGGAATTTAACAAAAGGATTGTTCCATTCAGGATGTGTGCATTGTCACCAAACTGCAAAAATCGAGATCTGTAAATCTTTTTGTAAGACAATCTGTGTTAAAGAAGAATGCCACCCAAAAAACAACCTATTTTGTATCAATTTAGATCGAGTAGTTCTACTCGATAACGGCACGTTCGGTTGCGTTACCTGACACCTGACGGCAGACGGAGGTGTTGAAGTTATCCAATGACGTCATTGGTTTCATACGCAGTCTGTTCAGCAGTTCACAACACGGGTTACTGGTGTCAGCTTATCGCTTGAATTCATCGTTTAACACCAATAAATCATCAAACTTCGACGTAAAACCCTTTTAAAAAATATACCGAGTTCTTATAAAAACGGCGTTGTTTTATTTCACTGTTACGGATTTATTGGTATTTGGACACACTGTAGCCTACAAAGTTCGGCAGCCCAATTTACCAAGGTCCGTACGTTCGAACTATTCTTCCATGAAATACAGACAGGAGAACCTAGATATGTGTTGTTTAGACTAGTGATTTTTTGATGAGTTCTACTGAAATGCACAAAACGCTTGTTATCCCGGCCAGTTGCTCGGAACCCGATCAGGCCCGTCGCGGCCGCCGGGACTGGCACGAACATAAACCAACTTGAGTTGGAAACAAAACCTCCAGTCACGAAAAGACTATAATAGTGAGCCAAAGAAATAATGTAAACCTAATTATTTATGTGAATTAGCCACGAAACTGAAAATCTACTTACTTGTCGGTGGCCGTGAAGTCGGGTCCCCCTTCCACAGACCGTTGCACAGTATTTGTATTTCTAAATAAAGATTCCCCTAACATGTGACCATAGCATATAAAATCGAGTAATTGTTTCAAAACAGCTTTCTGTCAGCAAACACTGAATTAGCATGCGCTCACACGGCCTCAGTGCCCGGTCAATGTACCTTTATTGCCGGCATCGAAAGCCGGTAACGCATTGGTTTATTCATTGCTGGCTTCTCAACACTTACACTCACGAATACTGCTAAGGCATAACATCTAATGACACGTCGACTTTAATTGTTTCAGTTTTATATAACCATTGGTTACGAAAATAATTCATTTTGAAACAGAACGCAGAATAATAAACGTCTACATGGCATCTCGCCCGGCGCCAACCCCGACTTAGTCAAGAGCTCATCCGACGAAGACTTCGTGGGTCGGATCGTTTGGTTTCACAGGCTATCAGTTCGAACCAGAATACACTGATCAACAAATACTAGAGAGGCGCCGTGAACATGCACAGGCAACGGAACGTAAGGATAGTTCTTTGGTAAGCCGGAATTTGTCAGAGAAATCACTGTCGACGAAATACCGGCCAAATACACGGAGAAGTTTCATGGCCTCATAACTTGCTAATAACAGCGTACCTTTCATTCTTCACTACCGCGAGCCACTTCCTAAGCATTTCGGGCTCTCGAGGAAGTCGAAAAAATGATATACCTGCTTTCTTCGCAGCTTCATATTTCGGACAAGCGGGAACGATTCACCGCAATATAGCGCGGCATTCATTCTGCAGACGAACCACTGACACGTCGCTGCGTTGTTTCTCACCTTCCTCACAGGTTAACGCGACACCTCTCGGCAAGGTGGGTCGACCGTATAAGAGGCGATGTGGACCGATTAAGACGGTAAAAAAGACTAATTAAATCGGGTGGCATTCTCCTGTAAGTTGCATGTTAGACAGATAATTCACAGCATGACTTCAATCAGAACTCAATATATCTTGAAGCTATCAAAAGAGAAATGTACTCCTTTAATGCAGCTAAGGCAGCTGATAACTTAAACTTATGAGAAAACAATGAAGTTGTATTTAAAAGGACATGAAGAAACATATCCTGGAGTACATGTGTCTACGTTTCATTACACCATAAAGTACTGCAATTCTACAGTCTACAGTGAACACATATCCTTAACAAATTCACAACTCAGGCCCACCGGCGCTCGACAAAGGCGAAAATCACCGCTCGAAAATAGGAGTGACGGCATATTTGCACTCACGCTTGTGTACCCGGACTTGGCCTCGTATACCACTACGACCAAAAAACACGTCAAAACTCCCTGTTTGAATTTGGCGCTACGTTTCCCAATCGTTTTTCCCGGTGCTTTACTTGCAAGTTTGCAGTCGCCTGGGGTTTGGCTACGGACGTCGCCAGTGGTCGCCGAGACCATAGCCTGATGGCAGCCTCGTTTGCAAGAGCGTTGTTTTGTCGGTCAGAAAAACTTGGGATACTAAAAACGTGCTTTACTTTCTCTAACTTTCAGTAGCCCCATTCGAACTATGGATAGCCATTCTTACGCCTTCTCACTTCTATCTCACCTCTTCCCTTGCCTTCACTAACATATAGGCTTGCTCCCAGTATCGCATAGTTCCTTATGCACAGCCATGCAGAGGGCAGACGTTGTGTAGGAGGCAACGATGTCACTGCGCATGTACAAGCATGGCGAAACTTGTAACTTTTCTGGATAAAAAGTGGCCAAGAATGAAAACCTAGTAAAGACAGGAACGCTATGCCCGGGACCACGAAGAGAGCGACACATACCACTGGCGGTAGCAAAAACAGGATTTTTGTTGAGTGAGACCAATAAGAAACGTGAAGCTGGACCAACCGATCGATGTGAGCAATTTGATTTATCACTTAAATAAACACTATCGGATTTATACGGTGGCCCAAAGATGACATCGCGCGTTGCTTTTTCAATTATCTCGGGATCTCGAGATCCCTACATAATTATCTCGGGATCTCGAGATCCTTATTTAACATCTCGGGATATCAAGAAGATTTTATAACAGCAAGAGGCATAATTCTAGTTTTGTTTTTCAGCCAGCAAAACTTGTTGTATTGCAGTTTTAAGCAGACAGAGTATGTTAATAAAAACAGCGGATTTAAACCGGCTTGGCATGTTTCGGTGTTGTTTATTGAAACTCCATCACCACAAGAAAAAAAACATAGTGGCCACCTTGCTAGGCCCAACAACAAGTAATGTAACACAGACACAGTCAGTTACAGACTAGCAATGACAACCTGTGGTGTGCCACTTGCCTATTGAGACTGGGCTTGCACCAGTATCTTTAAAAAACACCAAACACGTAAATCTGTTATGCCGTGATAAATCTAAGTTCTGTCCTTTCCTCAGATCGTGTTAACTGGACTATTGACATGGGGAAGTTCTAACCATAAGTGTTGACATTGATGTTTTGTTGCTATGATGCTTCCTGATAGCTCTACTAACTGTGTGGGTCAAGATTGTAGATGACCTTGAAAATCTCGTTGTTTTTTATTAACATTGTCACTTACTTTATTCGTTGAGACCATAAAAAACGGTATACCCGGATTCATAAGAGATAGGACAGCATGTGCTTTTACAAACGTGGAAGGGTGAGTCATGTATCTTATTACGTAAAACGTTGAAAATTTCCAGTGCAACTGTCATGGCTCAGAAATATGAGGTTTTAAGGAGTATGATTGAAAAGGTGCACTTACGTAAAATTATTCTTGGAGTACACTTTAAGTAAGAACCGCCAGCTTTAATACCACAGTTTTGCTTGGGTGGTACTCAAATCTTTGTCCAAGTGAGGCTGGCTGGCTCAAAGCTCTGGAACCTTTGTTTTTTCTCGAGCTGTTTTTTTTTTTGTTTTTTCCTTCGTCAACTGTCCCCCTTAAGGATATCTCAAACCTTGTTCACAAAATTTGGCCATTTTTACAGTATCTCACATGTGTTTAACAAAATACCTTATCTTCAGTCTCGGGGAACTTCAAATAGAAAATATATACCACGTACCAAGAAAAAAGATTGAGCAGAACCACCTTGGAACCGCACTGTCGCACGGATATTTGTTTTCTACTTATCCGAGGTCAAAGGTTAAAGGGCTTTCAATCAAATCGAATCTCCCGCCAGGTACAGAACAGCTTCGTGTACCCTCAGTCCATTCACAAAGTCGCCATAACATTGAGTCAGCGAGGTGTACTGGTGATAGCATGGTGCCTGGGAAAACAAAACGTAGGGAGTTGTGCGTCTACATGCATACGACCGTTGGCGTTGAAAACGAATGCTACGGGTCGCCTCAGGCTTCTGTGGTCATGAACACAGCAAGTTGTGAAAAGAGATATATCCTCACGTTAATTTCTTAACTCAATTAACAAACTGACATTTCCATGTTTCGATCTCATCCTAACGGCATGCTTTAACCACCGATTCGATTTATTATATCCATTTCTTACTTGGTTTCGTATCAGTCTCCCAGCACGTGACGTGTACAGGTTATGTGTACAATGAACTGTGACCTACGTAAAAAGTAGGTCGCAAACAACAGTAACAGTTGGCTGGGAACGGTACGTTTTAATGATAATTAAGTTGTAATTACGCACTGCAAAATCAGTTAACATTGCGACTTAATGTTGAAATAGCTAACATAGTTAAGGCTTGTGTAGGTTATATGTACCGAATACAAGTTTTCACCAAATAATTAACCGAAGACTGAGATTTTGTCTCGTCCCAGATTAATTGGCATTTTCTCGGCTTCGGCAAATCGACTTTATTTGAAATTAGGAACACGAGTTCTCGAAAGCGGCTGGGTGGATTTCGCTGAAAGTTTCCAGGCTTAATATTTAGTCATCAAACTCTATCGCTATTAGGATTTTCGATATAAAGACCTTGTTTTTTCGTATTGTAACAAAGACGAACAAGGCTTTATTTTTTTACAAAATACCCTACGTTTTGCGAGTTGATTTGTCATAGAAACCAAACGAAAAGACAAATCGAAAATTATTAACAGCATTATTGAGGTAACTGATGAAGTTTTCATTAAAAAAGGTTTCACTAAAATCGACGGAGGGGTAGTTTGCTATGAGTGTACCTTTCTTGAAAATGAAATTTTGACTTGAAAAGGTTTTCACGTAAAAATAATAATGGTACATAAATACAAAAAGTATTTTCATATTCCATGATCTTTTTTCTAAAATATATAATTTTACTAGTTGACAAAGCTTAGTTTTTTGATACACGAGTTAGAATGGAGGCCACTAAATAAGGTTTGGGATAATCTTGACTAGCACGGGCCCGAGGCTGTGGGCCCTCCGCCCNCCCCCCCCCCCCCCCTTCGACGCCCCTGTCCATGTATTCAATTTAGTTTACTACGGGATTTTATCCAAATTACTTCGAGTATTAGCTATGAAAATCACGATTCATTAGTTGAGCCCGGTGAGCATTTGAAAACAGACTGTATTGATAGAATCGAGATCCTGAGATAATTAAGTCGGGATCTCGACATCCTGAGATCCCGAGATAATGAAGTCTGGATCTCGAGATCTTGCGGTAATTAAGTCGGGATCTCGAAGTGCTGAGATAATTAAAAGCGAAACGCGTGATATCATCTTTGAACCACCGTAGGTCAGAGCTATAAAATAAAAAAAGAATAAGCTAATCATACTCGTAAGCAGTTATGGTTGTCAGTTGGAATGTTAGGGTGCTGAATGTTCTACGAGTTCGTTTCTTCGCTGAGACTGAATCTACATCTATGATCTATAAATAATTTTTCTCGCCTACAAAGAGAGGAAGACAAAACCGGCTATCAAACTTCCTCCTAGGGTCTCCTTGAGACTCAAGATAATGTTTATGTACTTCACAAAGTACTGTTTTGGACCAGATTGTGAAGTAGGTATTGTGCAAAAATAGACTGGCGCACAAAGGTCGTGTTTCCACAATCTTCCTGTTCCTCAAGCAATCTGAATGAATGCGACATGTTCATGCGTTTTGAATTACGCGTGTACGGCGAAGCGTGTAGGCCAACTTGCCGACTGCAATTTGCAACGTCATGTTCACGTTCATCTGCATCTGACCTTAATTTTTAAAAGTACTATAAACCTGCACTTCGTTCCTAGAAATTATCCCCAACGACGACGCTGATAACGGTAACATCGTCATCGCCATCATCATCGACATCATCATCGCCATCGTCATCACCATCCTCATCATCATCATCATCATCATCATCATCATCATCATCATCATCATCATCATCATCATCATCATTACCATCGTCGTCGTCGTCATCATCATCATTATTGTCATTATCATCCGCCATTGAGGATCAAATGGTCGTCAGGAAATCTAGAATAATTCAGTAAATCAGGGCGAAAGTTGACGTTAATCTTTTGCTGAGATATATCTTTATACTAGGTTTCCGTAAATCCGTCAAATATGCCGAAGCTACGGCCCGGTAAAGATTTTTTTGAAAAATGTCTGTCACTGTTCCAAATGAATCCGATTTCAATGAAATTCACTAGAGCTACTATATTTTTCCAGAGGCCCCTCTCTAGCAAGGAATAATGCAGGGGTGGGTCCTAGATTTCTCTCGCACCTATTTTATTGTCTAGTACAACGAAAACAAAATAATTTCCTTTTTCTATTTTCCAACAGGTTACTGGTTGGAGCTCCAAAAGGAAATTCGTCGCACATCCCTGTAGCACAAACTGGTCTTTTGCTAAAGTGCTCTCTAAATGGCAGCCGTAACTGCCAAGAAGTAAAAGTAGACGATGAAGGTAGGACCACTATGAATCCGATTTTGTAGGTCAAAATAGTTGGAAGCCGTCACACTCGCAAAATTGGTTAAATACGCGACAATGTTATGTGTCATTGTTGACGACTTCATGTACACTCGCTAAAATTCGCAGTATGTTTGCTGACTCCTGAATAGAACTGCAATAGAACAGAACACCATGAGGCATTACTACACAAACGCACGCACACACGCTCTCACTGAGCTATGTACGAAACATGGGTAACGATTACAACAACAGGCTGCAATACTGAGAACAATGACGGAAATCTGTTGAAGAGTGGTATGTTTAAAATATCTGATCTCCGGAGAAAAAGGTTTATGTGCTAAAAGATGAATTCAGTAATTCGAAAAAGGTGAAATGTCTAAAAAACGTATGTTTTCCAAAATAGAAGTGACTGCTCTTTTGTTTATTCCGAGTATCCACTGAACGTTTTTTTCAAAATCTCCACAACGTTTTAGTAGAAAATGGTAGCTGAATGACAGAACGAACGATCGACATACGACTGAAAGCCCAATCCTAACCCCCTTCCATAAATTACTTAGCGAATATAATACAATAAAACTATTATTGACTTTCATACTCCCAAATCTAAGCATCCCAAAAATGCCGGGTTCTCAAAAAGCTTTTTATGGTTAAAGCTGCTAAAAATCCGCATTCAATCACAAAACCAAATTTTGATTAAGATCACTTATGGTTATGCAGTCTAATATATTTCCTTAGTCAAGTAGTAGAAGCCACGTCAGGATTGTGAAAGAACTGTCGCTTTGTTACTCCTTGAGATCTACAAATTGTCTTGTCCTATCCGACTTTCAACAAGTTTCCAAATTGACTTCCAACATGGCGGCGAAATTGACGGACCACGTGGGACAAAATTTCGTGCTGAGAACAACAAGCGTTAAGCACATCCCGCTAGGTTTAAAATGTACTTCAGAAATATGAATTCTTTATGTGCTCGACTAGACAAAAACGCCTCCCCAGTTTAGCGTGACTCCTAGCTCAGCCGATGCCGATATCTTTCAGGTAACCGGCATTACGAAAGTTACTGGCACAATCGCAAGGAAAAACAACATTTAGGTATTTCACTTGATTGCCAACCTACGGCAGATGGCGGTCGAGTCGTGGTGAGTTGTAAAAGAGCTAGAGCAGTCCTTCTTAGCCTTGTATTCTAAAAAAATCTACAAAGTAAAATCTCAAAATGGTTGGTGAGGGCAACTTGATGATTAATTTTGTGGCCACTGATAGTCATAGTTACTGCCTCACATCTCGCTACAGGCATTGGGATTGTAGTACTAGTACTAGAACTAGTACATATATTTTAAAGCTTGGACAAAACCTGTTGTAATATATTTACATATGTGCGTGTGTGTGTGTGTGTGTGTTTGTGCGTGTGTGTGTGTGCCCGAGCGCGCGTGTGTGTGTGTATGTATACATATATACATGTATATATTTATTCTTCTTTTCGACACATAAGTGTATTCTTTAGAGGATCTGGATCGCTTCTTTTAGTTTCGAACTTATTTTCTACGTTATATACATGCCCAACGTTTCGGTGAAATTCATTTCACCATCCTGATGGAGTATATCAAACCACAACAAACATAGCCGTACAATTCTTCACGATGATATAAATAGATTCAGGTATAGATTCAGATTGGCTATTAAAGAAAGCCTTGCAGTTGTATTCTAGGACTTCGCTGAATGACAACCTGGGGTCGGTTGAACTCGCCGTTTGGGGATAGCCTTGACCTTTGCATGTGACTGTTTCACAAGTCACTTTTGGTTCAGTTGATCTTTTTACTTGTGACCATGTTTGTTGTGATTTGATATACTCCTTGAGGATGGTGAAGTGAATTTCATCGAAACGCTGGGCATGTATATTTGAAAATACACAATGCCGACAGCAATTGTGCTGAGTTTTCTATTGCTAATTTGGCCCAGAACTAACATCGTCAGCATATGTATAAGTATTCAGTCTTAATCACTTGGATTGGTTCAGAGCTTCAGTTTTTCATATGCATGTAACAAGGGTTTTGAAATTTGTCAAATTGATCTTGTATCGTGTTTATAATTATTCGTTTGAAACTTGCTTCACTGTCACTCCGGCTTCAGAGACCACGGAGGTTAAACGTTAATAGTTTCATGACACATCTAAGACTCAAAACAAACCAACGCAAATCATTTTTATTTACCGTATCTGTCTTAGGTTTGTGCACATCTGTGGTCCGACCAGAGATACACAGGCCATTATTTGGTGAACGGCATGTGTTTTGAGCTGGACAATAATCTAGCATTCCCACCAGTGTCAAACCTCAAGCCTCTCACACAGTCATCCAGACAAATTCTTAAAGGTGGTATTTATTACTTCGCCCATGGTCAAGCGGGAATGTCTGCTCATTACACGAACGTAAGTAACAACTGAACGTCTGAAACGCATTGTATTAAGTTGTATTCTCAGGCAATGGTTACAAATAATGTAACTCTAGCTCTTAACTGTTCGTTTCCTTGTGCGTCTTCTGGAAAATATAGAATGAAGTCAAAACATAAAAATACATGTGTGGTAACCTCAACGCGCATTTCCTAAATTATATCATAAAGTACAGTGAACATCCTTAGGTATTACTCAAAACACTGTTTACTAGAAAGAGAACACATGAAGTTTGCGAGGTGAGTGATTTTTTCATCAATGTTTCAAACGGATTTCTAGGCAGTATCAGAACCTGATGAGGAACACGAAATTCACTAGGTGTCGCAAATGAAGCAAGGGTTTTACCACAGAAATGCCCACATTCAGGCAAATTACGAGGGTACCTTATCACACGAACACTCTCATGCTGATGTATGGTCATCTGCTCTCAATCTATTCAAACGTTAAAAAGAAGGACTTTTATTCCTGAGCACCACTTCGTGGATATGGACTCCCTCATTGTGACTCGCCGGTGTCACCAGAAATCAATAGTGTCCTGAGATGAAACGGAGAGTTTGGAGGAGAACTGTGAATTTGGTTAGTCCGCAGAAGAGAGAAATTTGGTCTTGTGCTCCGTACAAAAAAATTTAGACATTTCCAGGCTGTGATGTGCTAAAAATTGGATGAATGAACCTTTATTTGGGATCCTAGAGACCAACTTTACGTCTAACTCGTACGCCACTTTTCATGAACTTGAGGTAGACCATGGGTGGCTATTGAACATTGGTAAAACAATGAAGATCAGTATCACAGGTAATTCCGGTCTTAATGGAATGTCACCCGAATAGTGTCCACAGTAACTCGATTGTATGGTTCATGTGCTGTGGGCCTCTTTTTCACTAGAAAGTTATGTGGACGTATTTTCAACGTTGACGTCTAACTCCACAAATCATTAACGGTACATGCAGATTAGCGGATTAGTGTTGCACGAGCCGACATGCAACTGGTTGCTTTTTTAAGATTACGTGTTTATCTCTCGTAACGTTTGTATTTTTATCAACAGACGGGTGGATACCTGCTTCTTGGAGCCCCCGGGGTTCGTGACTGGTCTGGAACTGTGATAGAGTTCCCAACAAACAGGAGAAACTTCGTTGTCATCAAAATGAAAGACGAAGTCAAAGAATTCAGTCAAGCCGGTAAGCACTGTATAGTTTCTTGACACTACACTGTATGAATGAGTACATGTGAAGCTGAACATCAGTGGCCACATCCCATCTCCTTGATTGGTGGCGTAAGAAAATAGACAATGGAAAACTGCGGCGCTTCGCTCATCAGGTGGCACATTTTGTAATGAACGACGCGTTTTCAAATATTCAGACCGTAACAAGAGCTTT
This sequence comes from Phoronis australis, assembly GCA_002633005.1. Taxonomy (NCBI): domain Eukaryota; kingdom Metazoa; phylum Phoronida; family Phoronidae; genus Phoronis; species Phoronis australis. The sequence goes on along the minus strand of NMRA01000034.1, from coordinate 282,350 downwards.
TGTGTTGGTATTGCAAGGACGAATTAGAATTCCCTAAAGGCAATTAAAACAACTTGCACCCGGTATACATGTAGTAATACGAAACAAAAAAGTATCTTTCATGTTTGAAATGCTGTGGATAGAAACAGCGCTTTTGAAGAATGCAGATGAATTTCATGATAACTGTAAACATATGGTATTTTTTACATTACTGATGGAGGTCCCGATGACCGTTCCTGAGACGCAATACACTCGCGAAATCGCAATATCATCCAAGCCTTGGCGAGATATAGCTATGCATAACAAGCAAAGCATGCGAGCACTCAAGATTTACACGCGAGGTTCACGCATCTACGGAATTCGGCCAAGATATCCGTACGTTGGTATCGCACATACGTATACAAAACGTATCTCGATTGGTGTAGATGAAGTAATATCCCACTCGACATTATTCCGCGTATTGACCTCGACTTCGGTCGATACGCGGAATAATGTCTCGTGGGATGTTATTTCATGTACGCCACTCTCGGTACGTTTTGTGTTTTTGTCGTCATAGGATTCCATTTTCATTACAAATAAAAACATCGAAACAACTAGCGACTCAAGACTTTATTTTGGTCGGCCTACCCTAAATTTGCTAACTTCGAAAATGCCGCGTGTACTGGTTGCCTGTTCCTTAAGTTGGTAAGGGAAATTCTTGCTTTATTAATTTGTACACATGGCCATTGGCCCAAAGTACAACAAACAAGCAAACAAGATCATTGGACTGCTAGGCACAATAGTCAGTAATACACAAGCTGTTCCGTTTTTCAGATGCGTAGTATATATTTCATAACTGAGGTATCGGGATTAGATAACAGTCTATGGAATTTAAACAAAGAGGGTCTTGTCCAGAGGCTCTGACTTAGAAACTTAGCTCTGATTTCGGAAAAGGCGTCGCAAACTAACAAAAAGTGATATTCATCCTCGACACAATTCCTCATTCAAGCATAATGCACACACTTTGTCTTGATTATATCACGATTAAGTGACCACTAGTTTCTACTGGCAGTCTGTGGTTTGCACATCGAAAACGTGTAAAACTTTGCACGAACACTCTTGGAAGATTATCAATTTCTAAATAGTTTTCATGTTTAAATACCACCTTAAAATTTTCGAAATAGTTTAACTTAGAATTGGAATCAACATCGGACTGCCATCTTTGCAAAGCACAGTCTTTAACCCGTTTTGAGAAAATATTTACAAACGACTCTTGACACGCGACTCCTTGGTTTACCCAAACATCATGGAAACGATACATTGACAATAAATTGCGGGCTGAGCTTGCCCAATCATGTCTACCATTTTCATCTAGTCTGTATAACATGTTGTAAGCGGCCTTTGGATAACGTTCCTGTGGCATATTCCAATTTTTAAACCAGTATTTAATACAGCTAACAAAGTATCTCGTAAACCCAGGGTATCTGCCACATTCACCCAATATTGCAGCGTTAGAGCAATAACCGCCAAGTCCCAGGGTCCACTTAAAATTTTTAAATGTTTTTTTTCTAAACATTCGTATTCTTTAAAACCCCAAATTTCGGCACCATAACACAATGTTGGGTACACCAGTTTTTCAAATAACTGAAAGGCAAGTGATGGGAGCATATCGCGACATCTGCGCTGTTGTTCCAAAACACGTGATGCAGCTTTATTTGCTTGACAAGATCATAGTGTTGTTTTTGTCGCTTTCGACCATGACACTCAATTTAGGTGTGATAAAAACACCAAAATATTTATATTGAGATACAGCACCAACTTTCTGTTTGTTAAAATACATTTCTTATATTGTCTTAAGGGACCTCCATTTCTAAATACAATTATTTTTGTTTTCTTTAAATTCACAGCCATACCCCATGAAGCACAATAATCACTGAGACAATTCAACATACGTCGTAAGTTAGACGCTGTTAAAGAGCACAAAACCATGTCATCTGCATATAATAGTGCCATTTGTAATATGCTCATATAAGTAGATGCTATTTATGTCACTACGTGAATTGAGTTTTTCTTAAAACTCATTGAGATACCAAACAAATACAAGAGGGTTTATCACACAACCTTGACGAGTACCAATAGTGCAATCAAATAAGTCTGTTAAACCATCACGTGTTTTAACACATGATCTCAACTTGGTATTCATTAATAATAACAACAACAACAACAACAACAATAATAATAATAATAATGATAAACTTTATTTGTAGAGGATAAAATATAATAGATATAAAACATGCTTTAGCCATAGGCTAATATACAGCATGGTCCTCTGAAGCAAAAGTTAAATTGAAATAGACAAATAGGTAAATAAATTGAATTAAGATACATTGAATTAAACAGTATTTAGAAACTGGATTTACAGACCGAATTAAAAATAAATAAATAAAAACTTTTGATATGGTATATACATTGGAGCGACAAAAAGGAGGGACAGTTATGACGACCACAGGTAACTAATGAGTTGGTGTCTGAAATCATCATAACGGTCACCCTCCTTTAGACTATATGGCAAGTTGTTCCACCGTTGAATGGCCTGAATAAAGAAGGACTTACAATGTAGAATAAAACGAAGTTCTGTGTTTAGGCAAAACCAAATTGCTTGAGGTAGAAAATCTTGTCCTGATTTCGTGGCTGTTTCGAACAAGTACGAGGTTACGAGATAAATAACATATTACCATGAACATTAATTTGCAGAAGTATATGAAAAAGTAAAATATGTGGTACTATACCAAAAGCTTTTGGAAAGTCAATAAATTCACAATGGAACCTGCCACCGTTTTTTACTTATGGGTTTCTGACATATCGCATACAAAGAAAATCATATGATCCACCGTCGCGTAACCCTTGCGGAACCCTGCTTGGGCTTCAAAAAGTTGACCATCACTTTCGGCCCAGTTGTACAAACGGTTATTCAGTATTCTAATAAAGAGCTTCCTAATAGCCGACAAAAGCGAAATACGTCTATAATCATTCTCATCATCCAAGTTACCTTGTTTAAACACCGGAATTAACATCGCATCACACCAAGCCAGCTTCACGTGCAGTAACGCTAGGACCTCGTTAAAAAGCAAGACTTCGCGAGATTACGTGATTGTCACAGCAGTTATCATGACTAGTCTGCCTATCGACGACAGTAGTCATGAGTGAATCGCTAACAGGCACTTCTTGGTTTAACAGGCTCTTATCATTTATCATGCCATTTTTGTGGTGTAATAGACGTGGCTGCGCACTCCGGAGGTTGCGTAAAGGTGATCATTTTCCAAAACTCGTTTGGGTTGTTCCTATTCTTGGAAATACTGAGCTTCATAATTTTTCTCTTTTTGTCTATATAATTCACGGAACTGTTTTCTTTTTACTTTATAATTATCCATGTTTGAAGGGAATGTGTGACACCGAAATCGACTTAAGGATTCACGTTTAGCATTTTTGGCTGATTCTAATTCTTTATCCCGCCACATGGTTTGACTTGGTTTCTTACCTTTATTTTTTCCAGTGATCGACTCGTTTTTATAGATTTGAAAATGTCAATGCCGTCTTAAAATATAGATATGAGATACACTGAACTGCCTTGTCTACATCATTTTGGGTTAAATACTCTTCTATTGTCAATGCGCAGTCGTGTAATTCGACTGAAAACACCTGCGAGTATTCAACTGTTTCGGCACTATCCCACTTAATACTGTTATGCGGAACACGTGTCTCTCATCTCACGACGTAATCATTGGTTCTTCACACTTAAAGCTTCATATGATAGTCAAGTGATCTGACTCGTCCCAGGCATCTACTTTAAAATTGTTTACAATTTCAAACAAATCACTACATATAAGTAAATAATCAACTAGACTGCAGCCTCCTGAAGCAAGACATGTACAATTACCACACGCATCACCTGGAAACCGACGATTTACAATATGTACGTTAAGTTCACAACACATGTCAATGAGGGAAATGAATCTTTTACGATTCTTTTCACACATGCATTGTTTTTGCCACATGACCCAGAAAAGTTCGTCTATGAGGTAAACGATTTCCCACAAGTCTTTGGACTCCGTCTATCTGTAAAACGTTGGTTGTTTCGACATTCTATGATATTGAAGTGCATTGAAATATGGTTTTGAGCTATGTTACTTTTATGTCTCTTTTTCAGGTTACGCTGTGTCATCTGGTGTGTTTTTCCCACATGGTCGAATGGCGCGTGTTGTTGGAGCTCCTAAAGAGAACGATCGCGGCAAGGTATGCCAGTCAATGATTGCGTCATCAAAACACATCGCATCGTGTTTCAGAGCTGGAATGATTCTCCGTGAAATGACCTGTCATTCACTTTACTCTGCTGTCATTTTCAACTGCGTAAAATATTGGTTTTCTCGGAAAATGAGATCACATGGGCGAAGTGCAAATGATAGAGATTTTCTCATTTATCGTCAACCTACGTCAAAATTGACCGGCACACAAATTTTTGAGATTGATACCCTCAGATGGATTTGGACGCCTTTTACGGTCGTGACCAAATATTTTTTGGGGCTACGCGAACATTCCCCCTTGCGACACCATAGATCCGTCAGTGGTTATGTCAGCTTCATTTTGAGAAAATTATCTATGGTATTTAAAGTTTGGCACATGAATGAAGATTTTATAGGATGTTAACGTGTATCAAAATTAACTGAACATTTTTAATGGGATTTTTTATGGTAAAGAAAGTCGTAGAAAAATTACTAGGACGTTTATTCTGTTTTTCGTAGACGCTTAAACATGTTAATCAGAAAGCAAGGAACCCTTGACAAGTTCAGTCATCCCCAGGGTGGTTTTCTGCGAGAAATTATCGGTGATTCCCGGCAGAGGGCATGATCACAAAAGCATAAGTTTAATTGTTTCATGAAAATGACTTGAGACCTAAGTCAGGAATTTGGTCTCACATTCTCACTTCACAAATGCTGAAAAAGATTCAGTCAAGTAATGGTTAGCATATCACAGCCTAGGAATAATTTATGGAAATTTTGAATAATCTTTCGAACTGCCGCCTGTCATATGATACCAGTACATGTGCTTCTCATGCAGTAATTACATGTAGATTACCAACATCGTGATTTTTGCAAGCAACTCAACGGCATAAAAAAGGATTAGATCCCGGGCATGGTTTTTCAAACAATGTTAATATGGTATTGTTATCAAGAAAAGTTTTAGAGGAACTAACAGGGTCCTTGCGAAAGTTGGTAGATGAGGTTTTCCGATACCCTCTATACTATGGTGAGTCCAGGAATAGTCTAACCGCCGGGTACGTACACTGATTTTCGTGCAGTTTTCGAACTGTACAATGTTATCGTGCTCTTACCCATCACCAAAGATTAGTGGAAATTTTTCCTGGAATATCCGTTGATTCAAGCTATTTTTATGCGTAGGTGATTATTTATGAACCAGAACCTTTCGTGAATGTACGGGGCACTGGTTATTATAAAGAGGCAAAGGCACAGATAATCACAGAGAAATTTGGCAAACAGGTAAAATTGACTTTTTACTATACGCTGTGATATTGACTACAGACACGATGATGAAAAAGAAACAGGAAATAAAAGATGAAGACGGGCGTGGTGATTGCAAGTGTCACGCGACATCGCAATTGTAGTACTAGATGGTAGCGACTACCGTGGTGAACTGTAATTTCTTTAAGTAAAATATTCTGTAACATTTATTCCTTTTGTATAATGCTTTTAATCCTTTTTAATCTATCCATTTTTGTGATCAGATGAAGGTCATTAGACGAAATTTTTGTGAAATTTTTCAGATGGGTTCGTATTTTGGCAGTTCAGTATGTGCTGCAGATGTCAACCACGATGGTCTGGATGACTTGTTCGTGGGAGCACCACTTTACACTGATGTTCATGGAGACGAGGGAAGAGTATACTTCTACTTGAACGAAGGAATGGTAAGGTTGTGTACGGATGCGCATAACGCTAAAAATTTGTCCTTTCGGGAATTTCAATGAAAATGCTGTTACATTATGAGGCACACTCGCTTTCGATAACGCTCATCACTTGCAAGACACTTGTGAGAAACTATTCTAGAAGCACTCTCCAAATAGCTTTTTCAAGGCATGACCCAGCCGAAAAACCACGCGCTCAGCAATCTAAAGCTGCCTCGAGCACCAGCAAACTACGTATACTTTAGTTCGTTGCTGGTTATCTACACACTAAGGGAAGTGGTGAATGACATATGCCAGAGAACCAGTTTATTCAGTTGTGTCCTCTTCTGGCCTTCAGTACGTGTAGCTACAAGTCATGTACTTGAAGCAGCTGGTGGAGAGAGTACATATTCATCTGTGCCGTATCTAAGATGTGGTTTTCTAAGGTAACTCATATTCATCGTACCTGTTCTGGAAAAGTCCTCAGTCCTTCCTCTTATCTGTGTATCGCTTGAGTTGAAATGGTCATTACGGAATGTTTTCTAGTCTTCTGGACAGGCTTCATGGGCCTTCATTTGAAGCTCCTGCAGTGCGGAAACAAGGGTAGACAATGAGAGATGCTCACGTGGGACCGGTGACTCAGTTATCACCACCCATAGGCGGATTTAGGGGGGCAGGGGGCCCGGCCCGGCCCACCCCCCCCCCCCCGAGCTCATTAATTAACCCCGGTAATGAACATGTGGCTGAAACAAGGTTTAATAATGTGTGCAATTTCAGTTTGTGCCTGTGTCTGTGAATGCGTTAGTGAAACCTTCACATTTTCAGTAATTCGAGCCCCCTACATTTTAGGGTGGGTGCGCGCTTCTATGCGCGACTGCCCGGTACAGAATGCTGCCCTTCCCCTTGTCATATCCTAGGTCTGCCACTGCCACCTGGCTGTAGGAGGTACTTCTTCTTTGCAGCAGCTGGCATAGGGGAACATGTTGACTTCATGAAAAAGCTCTTTCAAAGCGAATGGGATTCGACGTCTTGCGTTTTAAACAAAATTGAAGTTGCCTCCTTGTCCTTTAGACGTCAAGAATATCCGGTCCCATGTGACCAGCCACTGGGTTGATGTTTGAAAGTATCCCATGGGCTCAACTACATAGGTCAATACTAGGGATCAGTTGCATATTGACCGCCTATTTCAATTCCCCTCGGTCTTCATCCCTCAAGAAACGTACATGCATTATACAGTAGCTCTTTAGAAAAGAATTGTATTCTTTGTAAATTTTAAGGTCAGTGTGGTCCATGACGTAAGAAATGTTTCTGTCCATCACAATAAAACAATTGGTCAGTACTTTGTGACCCATATTTTTCTTGCTTTACTAAAACAATTGACTGGTGAGAGCCCTGGAACTTGACACTTGAAGTATCAATCAAGACAATTGTACTGCTGTTGATGCTGACTACTCCCGCTGCCGGGAGTGAGATCAACTAGTTTACAGAATATCGTCCCATGTGAAAAGCGGCGTATGAGAAACCACGAAAATACCGTGTACGCAGACTTTTAAGGAATGCAGTCTTACAGAAGCAATACCACCTCTTTCAAACAGGGTCTCCTAACACTCCAAGAGCCGCTATTGACGGGATCAAAATCTCCGTTCGCTCGATTTGGAACCACAATTTCCAAAGTGGGCGACATCAACATGGATTCATATGAAGGTATATTTTATTAACAATTCCTCAAGCACCTGTAGGCATTTTACTTTGAAAAGGAAGCCACTTGATCACCTGATCAAAACAGCTTACATTAACATATCCATTGATATTACGTTCTTGTAACTTTCTGGACTTCAGGGTTTGTAGGCTATTTTCAAATCGAAGGTTCCATATCACGAGAAAAACTTTATTAACATTTCTTCATAGATTGAGGTAGATCTCCATAGGAAACAAGATGGTAGTTTCTACCTGTATGTTTTAGTTACGAGTATAAAAATAACTGCAGGTGTTCTGGTAGACGCTTAACCAGACGTGCGCAGGCTCCTCAGGTGTGCCCAATGCACTATCACCTGAAATCATTTTTTGCTTTATTAAAATATAGTTAAAACCAAGATGAGGAGCTATAGGCCTGACTCAAGTGTCAAACAGCGTGTGAGTAGAGGAAGCGGTCACTTGTCCCACAGCCACACTGCCTCGTCTCAGTTACGAGTATACCGACCCTGTGTTGTGAAAGTGTTTTCCATAGACATGCGTATGATCGTGGCACAACTTAGAATTCCGGCGTTTCGGAGCCAAGATGGCTTATTCTTATACCCCTGCAGTTTCGTATAGCGTGTCCTACGTGCAACTGACTGTTGTCATGTAATTGTTTATTTTCAATTTATCTTGTAACGCTGCATTGCTCGTATTGTTAAACAGATGTTGTCATAAGTGCTCCATACGAAGAGGGCGGTGTTGGGGCGATCTATGTGTACTACGGTTCTGCAGCTGGAGTGAGGATCACTGAACTGCAGAGAATTCCTGGGTCAAGCCTTGACCCTGGACTAAGAGGATTTGGATACGCTATATCTCGTGGAATGGACTTAGACGATAACGGGTACCCGGGTAAGACACGATATTTTGTTGTGAATGTTGTTTTCTCGAAATTTTAGACATAAAGCTATTGTAAATCAGACCTGATTTGTTTATCATGCACAGTTTATGACCAGATATGATCATGCATGACCAAACCTCACCAACTCATTACAATAGGTCAGTCCTTGAACACATGAGGGAGGATGTGGTGACACATCACTTTCCCTGGAGCTCTTGCCGGATAAAAACCCTTACCCCACGTTAGTCATGACTAATGGTTTAGCCATGACTAAAATGTGACTAATGTGTGACTAAATAATTAGTCATGACTAGAATATGACTAGAGCATCTTAAAATATGTGACAGTGTCATTAAAATGTGACTAATATGTGACTAAATAAATAGTCATAACTTAATATGACAAGAATATCTTAGAGTATGTGATGGTGTGACTAAAATGTGACTAAAATTTCTTTGCTTTGTTTGGATGTCTCTGGAATATGGCGGTTAGGATAAACAAGGCTGTATTTCAGGAGCTGAGATATTTAACTTATAACGTGAAGAGTCTCAAAAATAGTGGGCAACACCACATCATGTGAGCAACAATCTGCTGTGTACTGTACCTGGTCAGTATCATTTTAGAACAAACTAGTTCAAGCCGCAAGTGAAAGAACACCTTGGTTAATTGACTGAGTGCGAATGAAAGCCTGTTAGTCCAAAGGGTTGAGACTGCTGTAAAAGCGCATGCCAATTTATTTTCATCACTCATTCATTCACAGAGCTGTGAAGAATTATTAGCACTAATATTTGCAGGAGTTCAAGTTTGGCATATAGGTTTAATAATTACCTGGTTTTGGGGCTTGAACTTAAATTTGTCTCTCAACATTACAGGGAATGCATGTGTGGCCATTCCTCAGTTATACCTTGGGACAATAGAATGGAAGAGTTTGGCATGGTGTCATATGTGTATTTGGGTGTTTCTTGATGTTTAGGGGATGTGCGATATAGATTTGACCCAAAATGCACTAAAACAATGTTATTCTCCAGGAAGACCATTATTGTAGAAAACAAAGCAATTGCAGGGGTTATGTGGAATAATTTTCTCTACACATGCTGATATCCAACAACGAATGTTTCACGACGGCAAAAATCTTATGAATACCTGGTTTTCAAAATAGCCCCGCCATATTGAAACTCACTGATCCATCAGAAAGCGTTCAGCGCCACCTACAGGTCCCTTGTATTACGGACGAGAGCCGTTTCACCCTGCTGGCACAAATAATATTTTAACACATTTCCTGCTATAATGCCGGAAAATTTCCAATGGTGTTCGGTGGATGAACCAATGCCTTACGTAAAAAGGCAATTCCTTTTGAAATGTCAGTTGATGAGCAAAGATGTCCTGTAACATTTCCTACTGCGAAGATGTACCTGCCACAAAACCAGTGACTGCCTCTAATAAATCGGGAGAATTTCAATGCCAGACCGTGTCAGAAAGCTAAAATAATTTAGTGAATTTTAACTAATTAAACAATAGGAGGGACTGGCTGTCGAATTTGTTCCTCTGCTTCTGTATTTATGAACAATTGGTAAGTAGTGTAGTAATTGAATTTCTGACCACCAAATTTGAGTGGGGATCAATCGGAACTCACTTTCGTGCTCTCATTACGCTAGAGAGCTCCAATATGAAATTAGCTGTAAAATTATCTTCCAAGCTTCATTTGTCATCGATAAAAAGATTAACTGAGTAATCGAGAGAACTCGTCCAGTTTTAATTTATAACCGTACGAAACAGAAAGCAAAGAACTCTTGAGGTGTAACGGCAATTCAAATGACATTTTCTTCATATTAGGGATGTTGCATGAGTTTTGAACCACATTTTTATTGAAACACAAAAGCAATGTACATTAGAAAAAGGACACAAACACACGCACACCACTCTCACATGCACGCATTTCGAGACTTGCCAACAGAATTAGAAACCATGCGTATTCAAGAAAACAAAAGAGTCAGAGAGAAACATCTAATGTTAAATTTTTCATATTTCGCAATTTCTTCAATATTGATATTTTTCCATTTTGAATATACTTAAACACCTCATTTTTAAACATTTCAAATGAGGGAGAGGCATTTCTGAATCATTATTTTCCATTATGCTAATTTTTGTTGAGAGTGGGTAGTGTAATTAAGCATTCTCTTGGTGATAATTTACTGAATTATTGTCTTGAAAAAAAACGCAATACAGACTTTGAAGTGTGTTAGGCCATTCAGCGTATGGGTCGCTGGAAGTCCGACACACTCAGGAACTACTTTCTTCTCCAATCCCTACACTCCCCCGCTATTAACGTTCCAACTGACACATTACTTAATCATCCGCCTCTTCAATGAGCATCTGTATTGCCAGTGGTCAACCTCATCACACCTATTCTCACCTGGACAACTGTATTGCCAGTGTTCAGTTCACTACCCATTTTCATCTCAGGGTTTACTGTGTTGGCAGTGTCCAGTGTCGCTCGCCAACATTTTTCTTTTTACGTGCAACTGTATTATCAGTATCCTTTTTACTAACCAACGTTTTACACTCTAGAGCAATCCTATTTTCGGAAAAAGTTTGATGATCGAACCGGCTAAAGACGTCGAGTCGACATTGATCTACCTTTTGAACTTTCCATGTCAGATGTCACTGTTGAAGTAGTGTGGGAGGTGAATACGGAAAACATTATAGTCGGTGGGCCAGATTTTGTAGGGCCTCTAGAAAATGGTTTTTGTGAGTACTTTAGGGGGGCAATTTTATTTTGGTGTTTTTTAATTCATTTATTAGAGTGTTTTCAAAATCTAAAAAGTTCCCACATATAAAGTTGCACATTTTTGAGAAATTTGAGTTTGAAGTTACCTAATAATCACCAAAGAGCTTAGTAAACTTATATTTGTAAAAACAATAGTTTTGGTGACTTTTTTGTAAAACAAGTAATATGGTCCCATCAGTGCCATTGTATTCAACAATATTACACTCACATTACATGTTTTACTATGCAAATTGTTAATTAACATTGAAATTTAAAAAATGTGCATCATATTTTGTGCAACAAAACCACCTTTTTTTAAAAAAATGTGCAAGTGTAGACGTGGGAACTTTTTGGAATTTGATTTATAGGTATATTATCTAGCCACATAGAAAAAACTAGGTTGCCCCCCCAAAGTACTCACAAGGATGAACGCTACGAGATCTGGCCCACCGACTATTAGTACATGGCCGTATTGCACTCGACTGACGCGAATGTGAGCAACCTCCAGTCAGTGACGACAGCTCTAGGTTTGGACATACGCTATCTTAAAAATTGTCAATGGCTCTTCGTGCAATGTTGTGTTCATTATTTAAACTGAATGTCAACAGTTGAATGTTTTTTTACAGACTTTGCTGTTGGTGCCTTCATCTCGGATAACTCAGTTGTCTTGTATTCACGGCCTGTCGTCACCATGGATGCTTCACTGACCGTCACTCCGACACTGATCGACATACAGTCTCACCAGGACGACTGTGTATTGGGAGGCAAACATTACATCTGTCAAAACCTGACGCTCTGCTTGACCTATGACGGACATAGATTGCCGAGATCTTTGAGTTAGTACTCTGCACCGGCTAGTGTCCGACCATTGAGTTAACTAAGCCATGACTTAATTAGAACTCCATACAAAGTCCTTCTTTGTAAAATTTGGACAAAAATCACTGCGATCTAGGGGATCAAACATTTCAACTACTGGCCGAGTATTTTGACTATTAAAAGATCTTCAACACCGATTCAATCGTTTTGTAGTACCTGGATAACTTCAATATTATTACCACCAAAGTACGAGCAGTTATGTCTTGAATATTGTGCGAGGACTTGAGTACTTCCAAGTATTTGGCGAAAACACAATTTGTCGCAACAGAAAATTACGACACTTTGTGCTTCGAAAGTCTGCACAAACTGTCGCAGTCCTCAAATTGCAGTTGCCACTCGACTGTAAGTGGTCTAACACAGCTCAAAAGTTGTGATTACCACAACCATGATTTGCGAAAAGACATTTCTGGAACTCATTTTAAAGTTAAGAGTATAACCATTACAGGTTTTGTCTATAACATAACAGTGGACAAAGACTCAATGCTGGACCAGGCACGACAGAGGGCGATGTTCGTCTTGCGGGCAGACTCAGTTGAGTTTCTCAAGGAAATTTCAGCTCATCGAATGATAGTTAGAAAGCGATTGTCCACCTGTCAGGAGTACTTATTGACTATCGAAGTAAGTAAGTTACTGCATGCTACTAAAAACGTCCTTCAACCAAAGCCAAAAGAGTAATAGTAAATACTATATTTGCTTTGTTAGACGAAAATTCGAATCTGCAAAAATTGTCATTATCGGGGAATAGGACAGTTTGTGCAGACATGTGAAGTACAATCTTATTGCTATATCTCTTGTTGTTGCGACAATTTGTGAGTTTTGTAAGTTACTCAAACTGTAGTAATCTTCAAACTGCAACAGTTCACAAAGCCTTCTGAGTACGAACTGTAGTAATCTTCAAACTGCAACAGTTCCTAAAGCCTTCTGAGTACGAACTGTAGTAATCTTCAAACTGCAACAGTTCCTAAAGCCTTTTGAGTACGAACTGTAGTAATCTTCAAACTGCAACAGTTCATAAAGCCGTCTGAGTACGAACTGTAGTAATCTTCAAACTGCAACAGTTCATAAAGCCTTCTGAGTACGAACTGTAGTAATCTTCAAACTGTAACAGTTCATAAAGCCTTCTGAGTACGAACTGTCGTAGCTTGGAAAACACGGCCAAAACGACGATTCGAAGCTGCATGAGAAAAGCGTAGTTCCTAACTGACGATATCACTGACAGACGACGTTACGACAATCGGGTGTTTCTGAATGCCAGCCTTTTAAGTGTTGGTGTCCATTTGTCTTTCTCCGTATTTCACTTTCATTTGTTTATATTGATGTTATCCCCGTCAATTTTGTGAATTTGTCTCGTTACACTTGTGTTTCGTCACAATTGTTGTCTTCACTGTCGCCACAACAAAATTGTCTACGATACTGTTCTCTCCAGTCACACGGCTCGTAGGGATAAAGCTATCTTGTCCCGCATGTCTTTTTGAATTTCCTGGTCACTGGTGTTAGTGCGGGACAGAACCAACCCCCCCCCCCCAAGACTCCAGAGGCTGGTACAAACCTTGCCTGCACGTAATAGTGCTTCTACTCTATCGAGACAATTTTGTGCTTCGAAGGTGTGCACAATCTGTCGCAATCTGACAATTACGCCAGTTTGTGCAGGCCTACAAAATTACATATTATTCCAACAAAAGAACGTGTGACAATTGAGTATTGCGATAGTTTTGCGATAGTTCTTTGTAGTTGTGACATCGTTTTCAACTCAGGATGGTTGCCTACGCCATAGATTGTGGGCCCAAAGTTAGAAAATCAGTATTCAATCTAGAAGAAATCAAGCTTGTGTGTGGTGTGTGTGGTGTGTGTGTGGTGTGTGTATGGTGTGTGTGTGTGTGTGTGTGTGTGTGTGTGTGTGCGTGTGTGTGTTTGTGTGTGTGTGTGTGCGCGCGCGAGAAACAAATTTATCCTGAAACTAGATCATTTCTAGGGAACAAAAATTGTTGGGCTTCCGTATCTATCCTTACTCTTCCGTGTTGAATTGGATGCGGCATGTAACTTTTCCAGCTGCCTCAGCATGGATCAGTTTCAGTCATTTAATCACGTAGACCTACAGTCATAAATTGTCCTCAAACTGCTGCGCAATGATTTTTGCAGGATAATCCACGAGACCTATTGCGACCTATAGTATACTCCATAGACGTCGACTTCATCCAGACTTCGGACAATGGACCTGTCATGAGTCGTTTCACACAGACGCATTTTAAAAAACAGGTAAAAATGCACTTTATTACATATGTGTATTTTACTGTTAGTACACGTTCAACAGGCAAAAAAACAACTAGTGGCGAGTCCACTGTTAAGGTTATGATCGGGGTGGGGCGAAACTGCTGTCGACGTCGTAGTGTACTCGCATTTTCTCCGTTGTCGGCATAGACCAAAATCCCTTTGCCTCCCCTCGCTACGCCATGGGGTCATGGGTCTAGAAATCCTCTGGTCTGTCATATGCAGGTGTAACTGGTAAACAGGCTCAGGCGATTCTTTAGTTTTCATAACTTTTGAGTTTTAGGACAATTAACGTGCTCATTGACCATGAATCTACAACCCAGAAGATAGTTTGCATCGTTAAACGTGAAGTTAGATATTCCTGATTCGTCCTGTGCGTCATCTTCAGATCCTGGAACCCCTTCAGTTTGATTGCGAATCGGATGCCAATCGAGTCGTTTCATAATCGGTAGGTTTAATCGCCAACGGTTTTACTGTGCGTGTCCTTGTTTTTTAGGATTGTGTTTTCTTTTACAGACAGAATACATCAAAGACTGTGGATCAAACAAAATCTGCGAGAGTGATCTTCACGTTAGTGCTGAAGTGCGCTTCCCCAATAACCGACGCTCAATCTTACTTGGCGCAGACAACCACGTGCCTCTTCGTATAAAAGTGGAAAATCGAGGGGAAGACGCTTTCGAAACTGTTTTGACAATTCAGTACTCACGGGATCTACAATTCGTCCATGTTGAGACGAAGAAAGCTGAAAGCGCCATGTGCGATCGTGCCATACTAAACGAAACCGACGTAAGGGAAACTGTTACCTGTGACATCGGTAACCCATTGAAAGCTGGCACCAGTGTGGTCCTGCTACTTACTCTTACATCAGCGCGGCTACAACTGACGAAACTATTTGAAGGTATGCCAGTGTTGAAGGTTGTTCTATCAGAGTGTACAGTCGGTTTTAAGATGCACGCGTACATGGGTAGGATACAAATGTGCAATAAATGAAGACTGGTCCAAACTAGGATTGAAAGGAACACTTAAGTCCGGTTTGGTCTATTAACAAACATTAAATCCTTCCCTCCTACTAAAAACAATATTACTGTTTCATCTTGTTCCTTACTCAGTTTAGAAATCATTTCTTGGGAAGAAGTTGATTGATCCGATTTCAGACCACACCCATTAAGTTGCTTGTGACAGCGGGTTAGATTCATTTGCCAGGCAGTGTGGTCACCAGGGGGACTCCAAGCATTCTGTTGTAACCAGAACATGACGACGTTGCACTGAAAGAATTAAATGCGCCAGTGAAGGAAGTCGATGTTTGCATCTCTTACTTTGAACTCTAAAAGTGAATGTACCGCATGTAAATTCGTTTCAGCCATTGAAATAGACGTTACTGCAACTAGCCAGAGTGTGGAACAAGTTCCTGAAGATAATGAAGCTTCCTTACGCACCCCTATTACATTGGATTGTAAACTTGTAACGCGCAAGTTAGTATAGCGTGACATTTCTGACATACCTAACCCATTCACAATGCCAAATTAAACGTGACTGATGAAAGTTGCAATGATGGAGCATTCTATTACCGCTACTGCGACTGACGATCACGATGATGATGTTGGTGTCACTCTTGGTAACGTTCACGGATGTAACGATGATTCAGTCGTTACTGCGGATGACATTGACGAAAACGATGACGTCGATGGTGGTGGTGATGATGATGGTGATGGTGATGTTGATGATGATGACACTGAGTGATAATACTAGCAAGAAAGATGACGTTGATAATGGCAACAACAACGGTGGCGATGGTCGTAACCAGGATGGTGATCGTTTCAATGGAAAAGATCGGTTTTAATAACAAAAGGGTGGCTATGAGTCAATTTACTTACATGACCTCAAATCTATTAGCCAATTTTCTAGGACCTATGTGTCAGGTTGGTCGGATATCTGGTCACATTCTCTTTCATTTTGGGGTGGCAGTTAAGTATGTGGGATTTTGTTCACTGCCTCAGTACGACACACGAGTTGTAATAAGTCTGAACAGCTAAGTGCGTTTCAATTTAACTAATTACATGATATATTTCAATAGCTGGGGTCGCGCTCCTAAAATTATTCCTGAATTGGTGACTTTTTACTGCAAATTGTTAGTAGTAAAACTTTCCTCATAGCCCTGATGATGAGGTTGATAGATATTTAAGTTGTACTTAGCAGTTTCTTTGCACTCCGTGAGAATTAGTGACTTAAGTTCTAAAAGCTCGTTTCTGTTGCCTGGCGTTATTTTCAGGAAGTCCAATCCAGAGCAATTATACTATTCGAAAAACGTGGTTAACGAGACGGAACCGATTAAACCCCAGCAGCTGACTCACTTGCTAGACATAACAAATCGTGGACCAAGTCTAATGCCGCCACTTAGGTTGGAACTCTTTTTCCCGACACGAACCGCCAATGGCGAACCTTTGGCAGAACTTACTTCTATAGAGGTGAGAGGTCAGCACGCAGTGAACTATACGATCACTGCAGTTAAGTCATTTCGTTTTTAACAGTTGGTCAATTTGATTTTCCATGTATTAGCACAGGATATGTCTCATAGACACGTAGCCTGTCTGTAAATATGTATTTAATGACATGACATAAATCATTGTGGGCATAATTCAACTCAAATGCAGATGGAAACCCTGTAGAGACGACGCTAAAGCTGTCATACTATTAGTTTGTCCAAGGAAGTTGTAACCCTTATTACAGAGACATTTACGTTACCCGTTTTTGGAAATCTCACGAAAGCTAGTTCTCTCTCCTGGCATTGTACAAATAATTCTTCTTCTGAAAAATAATAAACATTATTCCACTACGCTTCCTCATTGTGTTACTAAAGTACCTTGGTGGGCGGTCCAATCCAACAGTCCGTTGGATTAATTCGCCTAACACTCTAGTCACGCTCGTGGGCTCTGTTAGTTTCCAAAAACTTTTCAAACTCTTGATAGATAGTGTTGGCTGCGTACTATTATTACGTTTCTACGAGCTTTTAAGAGTTCTACTAGTATGTCGTTGCCGGAGAAAATGAGGCAGAGGTGTGAACATGTGTAATCGTGGAATTTCGTATTTTTCTTTTTTACTAACATCCATACATGGTAGTTTGTACGATTACAGACCTAAAATTAAGCAAGAGTCTTCGTTACTTTCGATCTAGTGGAAGTTAAGCAGTGCTCTTGCTTAGTGTTTAAGGATTAGTTAAATGAACACGAACAGATGCATCTTTATAGACGGGTTGAAAGTGTAAGTATGATTTTGAGCTGCCAAGATTTACCAGCCTCAAGTTGTTACGGAAAATGACCGTTATTAAGATCACATCACACATATAGCTGATGGTTAACTGAAAGTGATCGTTCATTGAGTGACATATTTCCTTTTAAGGCAGGTGCATTCATTCACCGTGGGTAAAGACCTCTGATTTAAGTGAAACCACTTTGTCCAATCGGCTCAGAAATGTGTTCCGTAATTTCATTTGTCACAATTTTCTCAGGCATCGACTCTTTTAGGCTCAGCATAAAAAACTGGGTTGTGTATCCACTATAAATTTTGTTATCCTACACACTGTTAAATTCATCTTGAGTATTGATGTGTTTAGATCACGAATGACAATCTCAAGGACGCTAGCTGGAGTTGCCAGACAAACTTGGATAGTCTCAACAGTTCTGCTCGAGTAACGGAAATAGGCGCCACTGAAATCATTAATGATGGGAAGAGTGGAACCTTTATATTGGTATGACGAAAATAAGTCCGTGTGTGTTACTCACATTCGGCGTGTACACTATAAAAATATAAACTTGGAAATGACACAACTAGATTCCAGGCAAGAAAACTCGTAAAACGATAAAAAATCTCTCAAGCATTTGGTAAGCAAAGAATGAGTCACATACGAATATCAAGTCATGCGAATTGGCTGTCGTTGGAATTTTCATTGGCTTGCCGCTAAGATCGTCGTGACAGCCATATGTATTGGTTTTACTGCGATTATTTTGTGATAGACTGACTAAAAAACCGTGAATTTATGGCCCCATGTGACCACTTACAGTCAGCATCCCGCCCTCGTCTGTCCACCCGTCCTGTAGTACATTTCCTTGCCCGCTGATTTTATCAAGAACTGCTCAGCGGCCCATAAAAAATTAAAGTTATTGCATTATTGTCACGGTGACCACAATCATAATTGTGTCACGGTGACCACAATCATAATTGTCATCATCACCATAAATATTATTGACCAACTGCCCATTTAGTCCTTCATTAAATGTTAATATTCACTAAATCCCGAAATTTATAATTTCGTTGTAGGACTGTGCCACTGCTTTGTGTTCAAGATCGCTCTGTGTCATCAATCAAATGGGTCCTAAAGAGAGCCTCTTGTTGACTTTATTTGCTTCACTTAACTTAACAACGCTGAGAAACTGTCAAGTATGAGTTGTTTCATCGATTAGCTTTTTAGGCGGGCGTATGCAATCACAACAAACGTTTTTTGGCCAGGTCGGGGCAGAAACCTTTTCAGATTAATATTCATTAGGTCACCTAACGTAGACAACAGGTGGCGTGCAGACCAGACTTAAAAAGGTTTGCGTTTTAAAGGGGAAGGCAACCATGGCATTAGAAGGGGAATTGTCTGTGTAAGCTTAAAAGCGACGTTTTTGTGCTTTCGACGTGTCCTCAGGGTGACCTTTCTAAACCCTCCAATGAGGTCTGACAAGAATTTGTGAATTGCATTAAAGAGGCTAAGCTAGTCACTTGCCACTTTAGCATGATGGGGTGAGGGTTAACTTTTGAGATTTTTTTACGTAATCTTACTGAAATTATAAATGAAATACCTGATGATGTTAATTATACATGAACTGATCCCATATACATTTTTAGGATATGGAAGATAGCACGCGTTTGACGTCATCAGTAATTATGCGCTCAAACTGGGAAAGTTACGATACTCATAATTTGACATCATTGCCCTCGTTAGTTCAAGTAAGTTGATATTGGGAAGCGTACGTGGTCAGATATTCAGCCTCCCGTTACATGGATTGTCTTTAACTAAAATGTAGCGTAGGGGTACATTGCACGAATATTAATTTCACTATAAATTAATTTTGCGTTGTGCATGGGAGGTAGTGTTTACAGACCTTGGTACTTCAAGACTAGGTTAGGCGAGGTGCTTTAATGTCTTAGGACATCTGGCGATAGGAAGGTACCCTCCAACCAAGCAGTAAGTCAAGCCTGCTCACGAAGACATGCCTGAGTTAAATGAGCGTGTGAATCTTTGTTAGACAGTAGTGGGCCTGTAATTGTTTCTACCAGATTAAGTGTATTACATTGGAAACACAAAGTGTATGGTAATGCACTGTCTGCACATAATCAGGATGAATGGGGTGTACATGTAACTTTTAAGTCATGGTAGTAGGGAGGATCAAGGTTATGAGGACCTTAATTGACCAGTTTGCTTATTTACCCAAATATATTAAGATATGGTTAAAAATTCGTTTTTGAAATTAGAAAGCCTGTAAAAATTGATTTTTGACTTCTAATCACAAATTAACTGGGTCACATGACCATGTTTCTTTACTAAATTTTAACGAAAAGGAAAGATACACTGATGTCAAATCAACGGTATTGATAATATGACCATATTTTATTTGATATAAGTCTTCGAGATGAGATCCCTAAACGCTGTTACTGTTACTAAATATCATTTATTTCATTTTCGTTGTGTGCAACTTTTTTCAAGGAACTCGCAAAATTCCTCATAAAAGTGGAATGTTTTAAACACAGTTCCTGATAGCATTTCGGAGAATAGTGCATAAGGCATAATGCATAATGTTGCGTTTAATCAAGCACAAAGCTACAAATTTTAGGCCTGCCCTTGGATATTCACAACAAAAAACGTAAGTTATCCGATTCTTTATTTGGTTAATACCTTGAAAAATTAACCAAGGCACATATGTCAACAGTTGGGACACGTATGTGTACTTGCCCTTGATTTGTGTTACTTACATAATGAAATGACGGCAAACAATTGGATTATTTTCCCAGGTATCTACACTTATTTACCGGAAAGAACGAGAACCAAAAAAGATGGCTGGTTGGATATTGGCTGTCAGCATTGGCGTTGGTATCGGGCTCCTTGGCACATTGGTTGTTATCTTCTGGAAGGTAGGAAACGTGTAATATTGTTGGCCGGAAAGATGAGTCAGACAACGTTTAAATGGTGAAGATCAGTCTCTTGATTTTGCGGTTAGACTGTAGACCGCCTGTTTTGTTGTTAGCGAATGTTCTTGCAGTATACAATGTTTGCTATCAATGTCTGAATGCACTGAATAACATTTGTGAACATGCAGGACGATTGTGGTATCCTCTACGTCTGGTTAAACATATATTTTGTCGTTTTACTTCGGATACAGTGAAAGTAAGACAGTAAAATTAGCAGTTTTCTACATTATGGCGTATCTGTACTTTGCTGTTTGAGGGCATATGTTACTCATTACTTGTACACTTTGGTGGCGCTGCGAAAATTATTGTTGTGCATTGTTGTTTAGAACACGATGCCTCGTTTTAGCATCTATTTTACAATGCAAACAGAAAAGCGCGCGTGTTCCAAATATGCAGAACTATTTGTAGTTTGGACACAACCCCTCGTTTTCAAACATACATGTAATAGCGAGTTCGTGCAAATAGTGAATAGATTTACCCGCATTTCATTAACTTACGTCAAAATACACTGAATCATAGGCACACTGAGGGCACCTCTCCGTACGCGACCTGAAATATAGTAGGCGTTACGGGAATATTTTTCCTTGGATATTTGTGGTAATGACACCTTGGGTGACATCTTAGGTCCAACTGTGGATACTTTGGGAGACGATTGATACCGTTTTTACCGCATTTCAGCCTGCATCAAAATTCGTTACCCAAATTTCTTACAAATATTTGTTTATAACTGGCATAAAATAATTTATGGATCCGGAATTTCAGTCCATTTTCATAGACGTATACTAACATGTAAATCAGAAAGCAAGTTAAGTCATCTGAAACGTGCCTTTTTCTGCGTTGAGAGATTATCCTGACTGAGAAATCTTTTCGTAATTCTAAAAGGCTTGTGCAACAAATGCCAGACCGTGGGCTTCTGGTACGGAAGCCTTATTGGAGCCGAAGTATTCCACGGGGAATTAGAAGGCCTCTGCTAAGAAATAATTTTTGCTCAGCTGTTAGAGGTAAATGTTCCCCTACTGGCACGGGTTGCACTCACAAATTTCCTGAAAATGTTTGATCTAAGGTGGTGCCTGCAGATTCTAAGGAAGCAAGTTTGAACCAGCATTCCGGGACGGGCTATTCAAAACTGATAGTGGATAATAAAACAATTATCTTCTCAGCCAGCACTATAAACGTTTTGTTAAGCTTTGTCCTCTTACAGAGGTCGGAACAGTTATATTACTAAGAGCAGTATTCCCCATAACTACTTCCCTGACCTCGCACGTCACGTCAATTTCAAAAGATCTATTTTGTGTGAACAACACCAATGATTTACGACCCTTTGCAAAATTTTAAGTTACTCGATGGACTAGTTACCCCCTCCAAGCCCAAAATGAGAACAATCATACCGCCAGAAGGGGATTAATTGAATCCCATTGCTAACTTGGCCTGTTTGACAGCTACTTATACGTCAGCAGTTATGGAGTAACTCATCCAGCGAACTGTAGCGAAAACGACACTTACATCTGGGCCATTAGACATGTGATTGTGCTACTGATAACCGTCAACACCAAGTGGAACTCACACACACGCTATTATTTGAGAAATACTTGCTCAAATTTTGGAAAATGCATTTTACGAGACACTTGAGCTTAAATTCACCGAGATGAACGGGTAGTTTTGTCTTGGCGGATGTCTTAAAAAGCCGATGAAGTAGAGGTTAAGTGTGATTTTGGTAATACATGTATAAGCAGTGAAATGGTTCTTTCTAATATTTGTTCAAAGGTTGGTTTCTTCCGTCGAAAAGAAAGAGAAGATTTACAACGATTGCTGCAAGAAGAAGCGGATAATTTAATCGAACAACACGATGATTATGAAGTTCCGTCGCCATCCTACTTGAATAGTCCAACAAGTCCGACGCCTTTACTTGACCCAAGGTTTGGAGACGAGTTTGGTTTCTGAACAGAAGATCATTGGCAGGTTGCATGACGTAATAGAGACTCTACGTTCTTCTCTAAATTTCCAACGCTTTTATAGACTTTGATCTCTTACCGATGTTATCCCATCACTTTTATCTTTAGCGTGAGCTCCTTTTTGCTTGTGGCATTTTCTTTTAATGCATCATACCAAAAGGCCAAACAGGGTCTACAAATGCGCTGAAAAGTTAGAAAATATAATTGAATCCCTATTGGGACTCTTTCATGCAACCCGGCACGGGGACACTATCCGCAACGCTAACAATTGCCATACAATTGCGCTGCGAAATCCTGTGGTTTTTTATTTCATATTTCATCATTCGGTCACTTCAGCTAGGCCTTTTCAAGTCCAATCGTTTCAATAGTGGTCATCTTCCGCATCAGAGCGGGCTGATCTGGTACGCTGTGTTCGCGATCATTCAGGCGACGGCCTGGCTGGCGCCGGAGTCAGTGCGTGGTAGTGAGCGTTTCGTCTGTCTGGAAGGAACTATTACCAAGCGTTATTTACTGTACGCTGTACACAGTGATTACCTCTTTTCTTTATTTCACGGCAGCTGAACTCGGTAAGTTTGACGGGGTTCGAGCCTAGCCACATTCAAACTTTCTATAAATAAGTAATTATTGTAAAATTAAAATGCCCCTTTTTAAAATTCAATCTATTGATAAGGGTTTTGCATCGATGTTTAATATTTTATTGGTGTGAAACATTAAAATCATGGGAAAACTTTATACCGCTAAATGCCCATGATGAACGGCACAACTGTTGAGATCGGATGACATCACAGGCTGTATCAAGCTGCACTTTCAATCACAGGATCTTTTAAAGGTTCAGAAAAAACAAAGTTCTCAACAGCCTGAATCGGTCTACACTTTCCGAACAATGGATACTACACACAATCATGTACACATTTAAAATTCTCAATAACATTAAACAATGCCCCTAATAAGCTCGTATTTATTTAACAAATATGAAAGAGAAATGCTGAAGGCCTGGCCTTAGGTATACTCTATTTTCACAATATCCCCGGCATATTCCAGCGCAAGTCGCAGATCAACAATTCCAATGCGTATAGACAATTGGAATGCACTGCCTTCAAATTTAAGAGATAGTCGTTCACCCTCAATGATCAAAAAAAGCTTTAAAATCGCTTCTGTCATGCCAATCTACCTTTCCCTCTTACCAAGCTTAAAACTATTCCTAGATCTCACGAGATATCTCTCAATAGATTGCGTTCTGGATTTTTACTTAACTCTGATAAATTTCGAAACAACTTCAGAGACATCTCTCCGTTGTGCAATTGTGGGCAAGTTCAGACTAAATTTCACGTTTTATTGGACTGTCCAATTAATTTTCAACAACGACAGGGACTCTTGCAGATCATCGAAAGTAACTCTGATGTGTTCTCTGCACCTAATGAATCCCGTAGTTTGCTAGACAAAGCCAATACCCTCATTAAAGGTTCAAGTAAATTCAATGGAGAAACTAATCTCATACTGCTTCATTCTGTCGCATCATTGTTGTTCATCATTGTCTGCTGTTGTATTGATGTGTTGTGAGCCAATGTCACTTTTCACTTTTCTCTTATTCTTGTATATAATGATAAGAGTTGGATATTCCTATTTATTATTGTGTGTTCATTGTATAAAGCGCGGATATAATGCTAACTGTGGTTTCTGGGCTGAATTTTACAATATTATACCTTTGTGTAGGTCTTAATAATTAGTTAACTGTTATTCGAAATTAAGCATATGTATACGGTATTATCAACTCACACAAAGATTTAATATTAAAAAGAAATTTTGAAACCATTTCGAATAAAACCTTATTTTCATTTTCATGACATCACAGGCTATAGGAATCAATCAATCTATTACTGGAGATGACTGAAAACATTCCTCGTATCATCACAGGCTAGTTTTAGTACCTCGCATGGCGTCTGGTGTCGGGTAAAACAATAGAAGGTGTTGTTATTGAGCAGATGTGATCGATCTAAATTGATGCAAAATACTTAGTTTTTATGTGGTAGCACGCTCATTTAATGTTCTTCGGTTTGTATTTATTTGTATGACTGGATGCAAAACACGGTTTATTCGGTTTCTTTTTGGATTGCAGTTTTGAGGCACGTGTAGCTCAACAGAGGTCAGTCTAATTTCAAGAAGAAAACTGACATATTCACCATGTTCAAGTGACGTTGCCACTTTAGGAGTCATTGCCTGAGAGAGACGGGCAAACATGAGTCGGAACATGACAATTCAAATCCCAGATTTTTGACTCATAGAGTGATGAACAATCACATTAGTTTCTGTCAAAAATGTCGTTCCTAACTTTTTCATGCAGTGACTCTTAACTCAGCGAGAATTGAAAATTTAGTTCTGCCTTCATGTACCTATATCAGTGGCTTTTCGGCAAATTCTGACTCAAAGCAATGGCTGCAGTTGTTTGACTTGATCGGTTCCGCTGAGTCAACCGGGTAAGACATTTGATTGGTCTGCACAAGCCGGAAGTCGTAATCGAGAACCAATCATATGCCTTAGCCTCTTGACTTGGCGCATTGACGAAGGGAAAAAGCGGAGTTTCACTTGAAAATGATACAATTATTGAAATAATTGTTCAATACCCAAATATTTGATTTTGATGCCTAGATACCGAACTGAAATCAAAATATGAATTATGTAATGTCAGTCAGGGACATAGTCCTGCGATTCTAAAAACCTACGTGCGGCCTTTTCACATGTAGTAAATATCTACTGATGTTAACTATGAGGCTTTAGAATATACTTGTATGATTCTGTTAGATAAGAAAGGGACACTATATGCGAGAAAAAAAATTATTTTCTGGGATCAGTATCTGCAATCTCGCGATCGCAGTCTAAGCTCTGCTGGCGGAGCTAAAACGACACTTGATATAACTTGACCTTGTATTTTAAGTGTATATTTTTATGTGCATGTAACTGGTACAGTCACGAGCCTTGATATCAGCGATTGGTTGTCAGACAACGTCGAAAATATGAGATTTTTAACAACTCATACAAATACAACGGATATTGTCATTTTTGTCAAAGCTTTGGCCAAAATTAATAACTTGAAGACGTCTATCCTATCCAACCGTCACAAAAATGCGTCTTTCGGCCGTGAAACCTATAATGTCTCTTTAATGTTTGAGTCATGGTCGCGAAACTATGTTATTTTATGTTTAGTACTAACCTTAATGAATGGCTATCGTTGAACATTCCAGTAATAATGCGTTGACGCCAAAGCTGTAAATGCCCAAACATGGGTCGAACAACTTCTTTGGCTTTTCGATAAACAAACCACCCCAACCACACTTTGCTTAGGGAGATCCCAGACATTCTATTGGAGAATCTTTATTATTATATACCGTGGCTTGACTATTATAACGCTGTGATATTAATATTTAGTATATTTGCTTTCTAGTATTGATGGCGGGATATAAAATGTTTGTATATGAATATGTAAATCTTAAGCCAGGATGGAAAGTACATGTAGATTGCAAGCGTTATTAAGTCTAATCTTGATGTCATCAGGTTATGCGTTGTGATCAAAAGGTGGCGTGCAGACAAGACTTAAAAATGTTTGCAAGCTATGTATGTTAATACAAGAAACGCCTGGAAATTCTGTACTGTGACATACTGCCTCAAAGATTCAAATAAAAACGCTGTTTTGCCGGTAAACCTTTTATTCCATGCTTACCTCCGACTAAGTGGGAAGTTAGCAATACTCATAGTTTGTATTTTGGGAGTGTAGTTCTCTGAGCGAAATTCTTGCGTCTACGAAACTGCATTTTTGGGGAAGAGCGTTTCCGGGTGAAATCTAAAGAACGGGTTTCAGTGAAACTTGACACACAAAGGTACGTCGGTATAACATTAAAGTTTGACCCCCGTGGAAAAAAGACTTGGGGTCACTTTTTCAACATGACCATTTTTAACCTTGAAAATTGACGAGTGAAAAGGTGACCCTCGTTAAATTTCGGACCCTTACTTTGACGTTTGTTGGAGGGTGCTTTCCACAGGAGTCCCACTCTCACACTTACCGGGGGAAATATTGGCGAGTAGACGGACAGGGGGGAGGCAAAGGTCAGCTATCAACGGCAAAAACAAAAACAAAAACACTGAGTTAATATCCGGACTCACAGTGCAAATGAGTATTGCAATGGCAAGAGGTAAGACACCGTACAGGTGGCGGTCAAAAAGGCCGCACGTCCACAGATCCTGACCATCACCTGATAAAGGAGTGTCCGAGGGCTCCCTGCCAGTGAATCACCCCGAGGGTCACTCCCAGCTATGCGTTTTTGCACTCAAGAATTTGAATTTGAACCCCCCCCCCCCCACCCCCTCTGCACGCTAATGTCTTGATTTAGGAAGTCTATCTCAACTCAGAGCGGGACCCGCAACCTCGTCAGAAAAAACACTCCCGGTCCCAAAATCTAGTCAACTGGTGGTGATGGGAGTGACCTAACACGACTGTAACTTAAAAGTGGTCCTTTTCGAGAGCACGTCTTTGTATAACCAGTCAGTGGTAATGTCCCCGGGACTTTGGAACAAGGAGTCCAAACTTGAGCACATCTGAGGGCCCCAGTTATCGTTAATCCGCTACGGATGATAGCTACATGAAAGAAACCACATGATGTCATGGAAGGTCCGCCCTCGCTTTGACGGTTGCCATAATCGTTGAAAATTGCCTCCATTGACACAATTTCAACTGGCTGACACGTTT
This sequence comes from Phoronis australis, assembly GCA_002633005.1. Lineage (NCBI taxonomy): Eukaryota > Metazoa > Phoronida > Phoronidae > Phoronis > Phoronis australis. The sequence goes on along the minus strand of NMRA01000034.1, from coordinate 255,035 downwards.
TCAATAGCGGCGGTGGACCAATATTTAACGTTGAAAATGACCGGGGCAACTTTCCAACGCTAAAACATTGGCCTGGGTCATTTTTTGATGGGAGTCAAAATTTAACGTTACACCAGCAGTGGTCATCAGATACCAAAATTTAAACTTTCACTGAAATCTGTCATTCAGAAACACTCATCCCGGCCCCCCACAACCGACTTCAAAATCCACTTATGAAACGAATTGCCCAGGTCACTGACATTACATGACTGTGTGATGTTTCTTTGAGTCCGAAATTACTCTTCCTCAAACAACACACGAAAACCGATTGGGAGCAAAATGACCGCCTAGAGGTGCTGCAGTAAACGATTCCAAAAGAAAATTACGGTGATAGCTCATTGACGTCACATACCTCTGTGTCAAGTTTAATCCAAATCTTTCTAAAAATCATAAGGAGTGCTAGCCTATTAACATCGTATACTCCTGTGTCAAGTTTTATCGAAATCCGTCAGTCGGTCTCTTCATATCATCCGAAAAGCTCTTCCTCTAACAACACTTGAAACCGCCTTGCCGAATACAAAATGGCAACTGTGGAGTGCTGCAATGGTCGAATCTTGCCGAAAATTTAATGGTGTTGAGGCACTGATATTTTTATCTCTCCGTAGTCTTTCAATGAAATCCGCCAATTGATTCCCTAGATGTCATCCAGAAACGCTCTTCCCCCCAACAACACTTGAAAATCGCCATGTTGAAAACTATGGGGTGTTACGGTGGTCAAATCCGCCCGAATGCTGTCGCATTGTCATCATATCTCTGAGCTAAATTTCATTGAAATCCTTCACTAGGTTCTCTACTTATCATATGAAAATACTCTCATACAAACTGGAAACTGTCGAATCCACTTGCAAATCTAATGGAGCCGGCGCAATCTCATCATACACCTCTGCGTCAAGTTTCAATAAAATCCGTCATTCGTTCCTTAGATATCATTTGGAAACGCCCCTAATTCCCCAAACAGCACTTAAAAGTCTTTGTGTAGAACAAAATAGCCACTGTGAGGTGATACAGTGGTCGAATCCACCCGAAATTTCAATGGTGCCGCCGCTGTGTCATCACAAACCTCTGCGTCAATCTTTCACTCGGTTCTCTACATATCATTCAAAAACGCTCTCACACAAAATGGCCATTACGAGGCACTGCAGTCTTCGAATCCGGCCCGAAAATCAAGTGGTGCATTCACATGATATACGTCTGTGACACGCTTTGAAATCCGCCAATCGGTACATTAGTTATTAATTGAGGGAATCTGGAATGAAATCAACAAACATGTCTCCGAGGGACACGCGTGCACACGTAGACCTACTGGGAGCTTTGTGTCCGTATTTTCAAGGTAATATGAAAAAGTATGAACAAGTTAGCGCTAGAAAGTGTCATATCTACGCGCCCACAGGGCCACACGCCCATTGTCTGCAACACAGTTGCGCCACTGTGCAAAACGCACTCAGATTTTGAACGCTGTCTACAGTTGGACATATACTCACAGGAGCACATGAAGCGTCAAAACTGTTTTTGGTGGTAGCTCGGGTTGTTTACATTTCTTCTTGAAACTTATGGTTCAGTTATCATCAGTTATTATTTGATGATTTCTCATATTTTGCTCTCCGCAGAGTGAAATAAAAAGCTAATTGCATAAGACTTGTCAGGCTTGTGAAGCTAGTAATCAATCACAGCGTGTCTATTTTATGAATACAGTTGTCCAAGTTGACCGAAAAATGATACCGAACAAACAGAATTTGAAAAGTCTGTTTAAAGTGACAAATATTCAATGTGACATTAAACTCGTGTCATTATGAAATTGTTCTGAAAATGTTTCCTACTGAAGTTATGGGTGATCTCAAAGCTTCGAAAGAACTGACAGTTGGTTATTGCTTGAGACCAAGCTCACGGTGTGAACTGAAATTTTATGAGCTTGGTCCGGAGAAGAAATAACCACTTGTCAGTTTTTCCGGAGACTCGAGGTCATTTTTAAACTGAGTAAGGACAAGATATGACCAATTACAGTAAGTGGGCTAAATAACAGCAAATTTGACAGCGTGGGATTGGTGCCGGCTCAAATACATGTAGCTAAAATAAATAACATATATCGAGACCCGAGTGTTTGTACTTGTTTCTACATGGTTTAAAAATCTTGGTCCAGCGCTTTTTCGGAAATACACAGAAGAATTGAAATAGTTACTATACAACTTCATGCTTTAAAACATCTTTTCCATTTTTCACGACATCCATAATACAACACAGTGTGCTGCTCTTCAATTTCAAATATTCGCCTTTGTAAACAGTTGAACTCAACTCAGATCGATATCTGCGTGAGCGTGTCCGGTTTCGAGCGGGAAACTCGTTTGTCACCTCGTCAGTTTTTATAACACCTGCAATAGCTGAGAACTCAAAAAGGGTATCGTATGGACTGCGCCATGCTGTGCGTTGAAGGTCTATTCAAAGCTGCTGCGCTTATTTCTTTCGTCGCTTCAGTAAGTATGCTGATGTTTTTTTCAAATTGAAATGTCCGGATGCCGAGGACAGTTACATATAACTTACAGTACCTTCATGTATACTTTCCAACAAGAAAAGACAATTTATCAGGTCGTTGATATGATAACTTCACCATCTGTAGCTTATATGCATTGTGGGTAAAAATACCTTATAGTGTGAGCCTGTTGTTGCACCCAAACTCAACTGAGATAAGGTTGGACTAAAATAAGATGCGGATTGTTTTTGTGTCAAACCTTGACTTTGTGATCAGAAATAGAAAACAGAAACGAATGTTCTTTCAGAAAAATACGCTCGTGAAACTGTCTTCGTGCTACGTAAGATTCCATATAAAAAACAAGAAAGCAAACGTTGGGGTATAATTTCCGGCAGATGAGAAGTGCCTATGACCAGAAAACAATCGAAATTGTGCGTTCCATCGATCAACCATAACTATATAAAACGTGTCGGATAACCGTGATATTTGGTAACCAAGCTACTAAGACTTAAAGACAAGTATTGTGATATGGGATCTTTGCTAATAAGTAAATAATTATTAATAATTAGTAAATCGTCCTCGTTGGATATCCCCTGTCGTCATTTTGTAGGTAAATAACTTAGTTCCATGTATCCTGGTATGCAGTAAATGCGTGTACATAATCCAGCAAAGTACACGAGCTCTGCCCAACAAAGTACACATTTGTAATCGACAATTTTGCAATATATGAATAAATTCGAAAGAAATAGGCTACGGCGATCGATGCTAGTAGCGTATGATAAATTGCCTAGTCTAATGACTGTGCAAATATCGCAATTGATTTTCGATCCATGTTTTTAGTGTTCTGCTGCAAAGTATCTCATTCCACTTCAACAACTTTTTATACTCATACTTTCCGTTCCTTCAGTTTCTTTTTACTGTAAGTCAGTCGTATTCACAGTGTGACAACTTCACATTTTCAAAACTTTGATGACTTTTTTCGTTTACAGGCATCAGGACAAAGTGAAACGCCATCAACTAAACCGATGACGTCAGAGACAGTCATTGCGGGTGGCTTTCGTTTGTGGCATATCATTGGATTATCGTGCTGCGGAGTATTGCTAATAAGTAAGAGAAGTTAAAGAAAAAAGGCCTGTATTTGCAGCCATAGCAAAATCATTGCTTTTCTTCTTGAGTGAAGAAAGTCATAAATTGCCTAGTTACACTGTGGGCCATCCACAGCCAGTCTTGCTAGAGTTTATCCTATGAACGGGCCAGTATGTTATTCGTTTTAGAGGAAACAACTTGATGGTCTGAAACAGGTCAAAGTCACAGCACATGTATCTGTTCCGAACCATATGGGAATCTGCGCGATGTATGAAATTCCTTGTACATAGCGCAGGACAGGAATTCCAACATGGCGCAACCATGTAGTAAGTTTAAGTACATGTTAAAATGAAACATGTTTGTGCTCTCGCAACCGGAAGAAGTCTGATGTGTTTATACCGTTACATTGACTTATTTTTAAACAAACGCAAATCTAGATCGATGGCCGTGAAGTGAAAGAGGGCTTGAATGGCTTTATTTTGATGTTCCATAATTAACAAAGAACAAAAATAAACGCAAAACGCAACATGGCCTGATGTGCTGTGTAAATCAAAAAAACTCTGTAGCCTAGATTCGAAGTTAACACTGCCGGTGCTGCGTAACACACTTTGCAAAATTTCGAAACGTTGTGGGTAGCAATTAGAATAGGAAAATCGGGATTATTTCGGAAGTTTTGCAAGTGTTGGGTTGGTAGACATCGGCGGTAAAAGGTTGGTTTGTTCAATGTTAATTAAAAATTGATGCATCACCATTATCATAAATGCGTTGTGCAAACTGAAACACATTCGATACCAACGTGATTTTTTTACAGCGGTAACTGTTTGCTGCTGCACGACGTGTCGTATACCAAGGCCTAAAGCTGAAGTTGAAGCCAATTACGAGAAACGGAAATTAAACACAAAATTCGAAAAGGAACTAAATAAGATATCGCTTGCCGATTTTCCAGTTCCAAAATCACGTGGCAACGGGAAAAATAGCGAGACTTCCCATGGTCACTACAACCTCGCGTTTGACGATATCGCAATATTGGATGACGGTAAGTGCTCGGGTCTCATCACTAAGAATGGAGTTGCTCGAAATACAAGTTCAAAAGTTTAAAAACATTTGACTGCCGTGTATTAATGATATCGTTCTGTTTGCTGCCGAATCAATGATGACCTACAGGTACGTCTTTTCAATTAGAAATTTCGGTTCTTTTTCAGGTCAGATAAACTTGCCACCACTCATTGTTGCCAATTAGACTGGCCAAGAACAAAGATCGACAGCTTCAATTTGCAATTCGTCGACACGTTTGAGAACTGTTTTGGTACATCATTTTACCGTTTCTTATGACCGAGTTCCAACGGTTCTTTTCAGATCTAGTCATCCTTTACAAGAATTTATTTTCAACTTTGTTCGTCCTCATATTTCTTAGAACTGCATATTATTATTACATGATGTTTAAAACAGAAGTCAAATTGTTTTGCATTTATTCAGTTGATGCAACACCCGGACTTACGTAGATAACAGACAGATCACGTGCACGTATGATGTTTGGTGTCTCTTATATGTGGGCTGGGTTTCCAGGCAACAATCTCTCAACAAAAATGTGTCACTGTGGAATAAAATGTCCAAACCAGCATACCCTGAGAGATAGAATTCCGCTATGTTCACTAGTCAAAGTATTGGCTACTCCTGTATCTGTATGCACATAACAGTCGCAAGGTCCACTAGTCCGATGGTCCGCAGGTCCCAAGGTGTGATGTCGAACAGGGTAATCGGGGATCCAACTCCCGCATTGACAAAAAACGGCGCTACCAATACTGAATTTTCTGAAGGCCTTTTCAGCCACTAATCTCCGTTGCCCAAGATGAAATTATGATTAGAGTGTACTCAAGTCGCACTACAACATAAGTGGTGATTTCACTTGATAAAGTTATGCACTAAGGCCAAAAAACCCATAGTTGGTTTTGATCTGTTTTTTTCTTTTAAGATCGAGTCGGTGGTGCGAAAACTTTTTAGTTGATCACTTTTTCAAAAAGAAAGCCCACCTGGGACCAAATACCCTCGAGTTTATTATTCCTCGATCAAAGCTGACACTAGTCAACTATAACAAAGCATTTGTCTTTATGAGTCATTGGAAAATTCGCCTGCCAGTGCCTGGGACGAGTAAAAATGTCGCCGGATATAATTATCTCAACACTTGGCAAATCATGCGTTTCAGACCTTCCTTCGTGCCTTTGTGATTTTTTTAAAAACACGAGAGCTTGGCTGAAATTGATGCGCTCGAGCGTTTCTCCTTTTTTCAGTACGAGAGAGAGCAAGCTCTCAAAACGAGCCGGGATGCGGGCCGAAAACATCTTAGCATATTGGCCGAACTGGGGAATTTAAAAATAACTGTTTTCTGTGAGCACATTGTCGTTTTGTAAAGACATATTTGACCACACTTTTCAATGCCTATCCTGCATTGAAGCATTCAATTTTTATGCATGTTTGTGCTCAGTTATGGATGCATTCCGGCTGTCACGGCCGGGCGCAAGGCGTTCGCGTCTTAGGGTATCTTTCAGTCATTCGTTTTGGGAATATTTTCCCGAAGAAGTCAGTAATATGGATGCGTCGTCAGCCACAGTCTTGACACAGTAGGCTGCACATCCAGTGCATTGCGGTATCTTCAGATACGAAACAAGTATCCGACCGGGCGTCTAATAAAGCGTACACTTGCCTCCGTGCCTGACTCGTCATAATGCTAAGGTAACCTGGAAGAAACGCGACTCTCACATCATTCACACTTGACGACAAAGATAGTGTCATTCCGCTTTGGAAGCACAACTGCGCAAGCTTAATCTTGAAGCAGGCAATATTAGACCTCAAACAAGAGCTTGGGCATTCCGGAGCGACCCACATGCAACAGAAAGAGACGTAGGCTTCCTTCCTACCCTATACGGACATAGAATTTGCAAAACAATGACCAATTCCTTTCTCACTTTTACCGTAGCCGCAACAAGCCTCCTACACAGACAAAAAAAACTGTCTTCCAGTAACGTCAACTTGGAGATGCGCGTTGACCAGCGTTCTTCAGATGCCACTATGGAAGACAGGCAACCAGCATAACTCACTGACCTACATGTACTCACGTACGAGCTACTATATGTGCGTGGGAAGTTGAATCTAGTACTTTAAACTTCATAGGCAGATTTAGGACATACAACCCCAACATCACGGACACAACCAAAAGAAAAGGAACACAAACAGAATCAAACAGAATGCTGTTTTTCAGGGGTTACTCGCTTCAATATTCGTGATTTACCCCCGTGCATAACCCTTACAACATCCTAGATCCGCCGGCAGCAAGTAGGCGTTTATTGATAGTCAACATTGCAAGCAAAAGGTACCCGCTCATCCAAAACCTTTACGGCTAACAGATGGCGCTGGATGCAATGATGCTTTACTAACAGGCCGCGCTGCTTACAGTCATGTGACATTCTTGTGAATCTTGTGTTGATAGAACATTAAATACAGACGTTTCTACTTGGTGAACCAGTCAGCTGCCGTGTCTTGCCACAGCCAGTCCGGTCTGCTGGGCTCAGTGTTGTTGGCTAACGAGACACTGAACGAAAAAGAAAATATCGCAGAGAATAAAACCTAACATGTATATCACCATGTATAATTCAAGCATAATTTTAAAAAAATATAGTGGTTATGTTTCAACCTAATTAAAATTATGGTTGTGAAGTTGCCAAAATCTCGCCGGGCGGATAAGTGGCCGGGCCCGGTTTAGTAGCCTCACCATGGTCACGTTCATTGAATATATATTTTACCCCAGCGTTTAGGCCGAGCAACCACAACAGCGTATATTATTAACACTTTCATCTTAATTATATGTTATAAATAGTTGTTACAAATGGGGTTTTAAACATGGAATGTCGGACACAAAGATTTCTTTTCCACACAAATTCGCCACTCATCAGGACATACACTGTCTGGTTCATGAACTCTCGTGACCTGTGGTTACAGTCAGCAGCAGCAGAATGTAGGTCAAGGTTCTTGGTGCAGACAGTCTTACTTGAGCGATAAAATGACACGTGACTGATGAAAAGCGCCATCTGTTAGCCGTAAAGGTTTTGGATGAGCGGGTACCTTTTGCACATTGCAAGGTTCAGCACGGGAGGTAATACAGCGGTAACGCACGTGACTGCGTGCACAAAATCAGAGTCCCTTGTCATGAACTTTCCCTTCACATGAAAGTTTTTCCCTGAGGAAAGAAAACACGGCAGAAAATTTGAATAACAGATTTGTATTTTAAAACAGTTATGATAAAACCTCAAGACATCCCACGTCACCAACAACGTTAACAGTAAAATCAACAAATTTGTGCGAATTCTGCGTTCCTTGGAATGCAAGTAAATCTCGCGTTCTCCTACAATTCAGAGGTGTGTCATGATTAAGCTATGCAGTTCCAATGAATTACACTGATAATCACAAACAACACAATTATAACGATTAGTACATAAATCAATGACTACTTGAAACAATGAAGTAAATATATTCAGAGTAAACATATTAAATGCACAGCACCTATAGAAAATCGATGTAAATAACTAATTTCCCAGGAAATAGAGAAAACCAATGTAATTCATACAAGTCATGTATACATGTATGTTCAGTGGGAAATTCCTGGCAATTTGAAATGGTACCTTATGGATAATGGTCCTACCCTAAGTGAACAAATGGTTTCAAGAAAAAAAAGCTATTTAAAAACAAGTCACAACATGGTTACTAACTAGATAACTAACCCACTGACATCAACCCAACTTCATTCAGATGATAGAGCCCCTAAGTAAGCCTCTCCTGGTTCTTAAACAAATGTTGTTTCCCACTCAGTGGTGTTAAGTACCACGACTTGGTGCACTGGTAACCTATTCTATACAAGACTTTACAATTAATGATTGCAGGCATTTAACAGCATAAAGTTTGATGTTGGGAATAAGAATAGCCATACAGGACGGAGTGTAGGGGTGTTGGTTAGGTCACCTGTCCTGTCACCAAGACAACATGTTTGACATATTTGATTGTTAGCCCAATTCAAATCATATACTAGACGTGTAGAAAAGAAAATATTTTTCGAATATGCAATAAGTGAGTTGTATTTCACTTCAGAGGTTTATTCCAGGCCATACATTCAAATTCAGCTGACTGTGAGTTCTTATGCATGCTTTATACAGCCCATAAGCTCCTTTCCTTGATCATTCTCCATAAACCCTAGAGCTCCCACAGCTCAATGAAAAACCACCCTTCCACAAAACGAACGCTGGAGGGTCTAAAATGGAAGACCATCAAGGGTTTACATTTTCTTGTGGTCTGATTGGCTGGTAGTAACAGCTTGATAGACACAACGGAACAATTACTTAGTTTCAGCCATCACAGGGAAGCGACAGTTTAACTGTGGTTGATTTTGTCATAAGTGAGGGCTAACCTCAAAAATGATATGGTGGTGGATGGAAAACGAAAGAGAGATTTGCAATATTATTTGTTTCCTAGGTACCTAACCTGTTCTACTATTTGCCTTTAAAGTACTGACCAAGACAATTTTGGTGGATCACACTGAAAGAGAAATTTACTAAACCTTTCAAAGTCATAATCCAATAATCTGTACACAAAAGTGATCCACTGAACGGGGCCCTACCCTGTCTTGTCTTAACGTTTGAAACGTAAGGTTTCAGAAACCGTGAAGCTGCTTTGAATAAATCAGTCATTTTGTGACTCCTGTTTTCAGTAGCCCTTTTTTCCTAAACCCATTGTGGGTTAAAGCTACCAAATAAACACTAACCTATCAGACATTTCCACTGAAAACATATGAATAAAATTATTTTCATTTGTAAAAATTCTTGGAAATCAAGGTTAAAATATAAAATACACTTACATTTTGAGTATTTTACCGATAGCCTTCACATTCACCTCAAATAATGAAAAAAACTTCAAAAAATCACAGAAATTTACAATAAAATGAACCCTGCTTTGGATAACTGAGTACAACTGCTACTGTCTCTGTCAAAGTGGAAGGTATTGCTGTCTCTAAAAACTGGAAATGCAGATGTAACACCTGGAGGCAAGAGACACGCCCAGAACTTGCAGAGAGAAATCTTCACTTACGGAATGTTAACAATGAAATCTATCCCATAAATCGTTATTCCAACCACAATGGACATCATTTCACTAATGTACACCTAGTACATCATTTCTGGGTTTGAGAGGGTACCACTTATAAAGATACCAGCATGCCCCTATTTTCTAGTAACACCCTATTACCCTAAAGTCTTTGGGCACTCTAAATTATGCCGGAGCTCTCAAACTCCTCCTCTTCTGCGTCCAGAACAAATTGCACTTTATCTTCCTTCACAACATAGCTTCCTTGATAACGCAACCAGGAGACACACTGACAAGAAAAAAACAAACACTTGTTTCGGCTACACAAACCAAACATACGCAACAGGCCAATTCATTAACATGAATGGTTAAAAGGTCTGAGCCAGTATTCTGCCAACCTTTGATTTTTTCTTTAACTTTTACATTCTCCCATAGATGTCACTAGCCTTCATTACCTGTCCTGGTAGTTACCCATATGAGCACACCAAAATGTTCAGAGAAATAAAAACAAATTATTGGTTTTCAAGAAGAAAATAAAATGAATTTTTAACAAAATGGATAAACACCCTAACACCAAATAGGCGTACATGTTGAAGATGAAAAACTAATTTTTAGAACTTGGAAAAATATGGTATTAATAAACACAGCAATTCCCACCGAGGTGAGTGAACTGTGAGTGATTGTATGGAGTGAACAGATACATCATAGTATTCAGATGATCTTTACTTTAGAGTCAATATAGAAATAACAACCACAGCCCGCACCATTACTGCATAAAATACCAGCAAAAGTCACATGAATAGAAACCAATCACCCACAGGTATGAAAAACTCACTGCACGGCAGACACATGTACACACTCAGCTACTTCACAATCAAGTAGGCTACCTTATTTATTTTCTGTGTTTCACTAGTTTTTGTCACAGAATGTCACCATGTCACAGGCAAACCATTCTCTGCACTAGGTGAACATTTGTCCAGGGCTTGTTTTAGTAACCATTAGGTGTCACCAATATCCCTGTTTTGATCAAAGATACACATTGAAAGTTAACCTATACCATGTTTCTTGTGTACACAAATACGAACCATGTAACAATATACAAACTTTTATTTTACTAAATTTCTCACCACCATAGGATAACAAAATGTTTGCCTTTTAATAACTTAGTTTACACTGTATTGTGTACATGTCATAAAAAGCGCCGTGGCTAATTTTTCATCGCATGCAACAATCTAAACAGCCTTAAAAGGTTGAAAATTAAAATTTTGGAAATTATTTTTGTGCGAAATAAGCCAAGTATTTCCAAACATGATAATCGATTTTTCAAACATGGTTTGGCCCAATGAGGTCACAACACAGAACAAGTATGACTATGGTTTCTAATAACTCATACATCATATCACTTCTTTGAAGAAGGTGTTACCCTTACCTTTGACTGAGAAATAGCTGAGACATAAACGTGCACGATTACAAACAAAATACAAGACCTACTGCAGTGAATAATATACAGTAGCAGCTTAGACTTAAAGTGAATGAGAAAAAGAAAATTAAAAAATATGTTCCTTACTAAGATTAGGGCAGATTTCTGGACTAGGAAAGAAGTGGAAGTTTGTTTTTGATCGAGACCAGGCTCAAAATAGGTTGGCTTGCCATGGCAGGTCACACCTTATGTGACAAGTATGATCTCGAGAAATAACGAGCATTCACTTTATTCCAAGTTCAGAAATCACATCTCATCTGGGAATGAAACAAATCGTCATCTGGCATCCGCTTTATAGCTGTGTGTGGTCTATGTCAAATGTTAGTTTGATCGACGACAGGTTAATAGCAGTGTTACGTTTTGGTAGCCACTCACACACAAAAAATATTTCATAGTCATTTTAAATAATTTAATTTCCAGAATGTTGTGATTTTCTTTTTATGCTCCTTTCCAGATAAATCAAACCAAGTGACTTTCACAAGGTGTGGTGATAAATCAGACGGTAAACTTTTCTGAATTTGGCAACAGCTCCTGCACAGAGATCAGTCTGACCGTAGATTGTATGATCTAAGATCCCACACAAATACAGGATCCGTTTCCAGAAGGGTGATTTGCAACTTAAGTCAGAAATTTCCTCTTACGTTCCACACATCTGTTTCCGAAAAGTAATTTTACCTCACCCCAGCAAAAGTACAGGTCCAAGAAAATATGCCTATAGATGACAGTTCCTCGGGTATTTTTTTCATAAAATATTATCAAACTGTGATATGCTAACAATTACAAGGCAAAAGCTTGATTGTAATTGGAGAGGATGCAGAGATTTGGTTAAGCTTAAGCCATGGAACTGGGTCCCAATTGTTTTCAGACTGTTTGATTTTACTTAAATCCAGAAATCTGCTCGTTTCATTTCTGTGAATAGTGTACACAGAATTCCCTCCCTTTAGCTCTCATCTTTGTTGAGAACTTGATGATTCAAGGCAAGATGGCAAAGAACCACTCCGTTCGGAACTTGATCATTTCCTCCATCACCAATCAATTTTGGGCCAATGTTTGAATTCTCCACCCCAATGGCAAATTTTGTTGGGCTGATTTTTGTAATGTTCTGACAAATTTTGACACTTCAAGACAAATGTGCAGGAATTAGAGAAAATAACAAAATCTAAAAGGAAGACAACATTTCTGACTTAAGTCTTAAATCATTTTTCAAGAAACAGGCCCCTAGTCAGTGAGTAGCAGATAATTATACAACCTAAAGACCCACATGTGTTATTTCTCACAGAAGGTTACTCTGTGCTAAAGAGACCATTAAAAAGTGCCACTATTAACTTACCCACTCTTAAGAGTCAAGTGATAAATATTCTTGTTTGTAGCACTTAAACTTAGCAGAAAAAGTATACATAAATCAATTGTCTACACAACAGAACACAGTAAACAACAAAAAATATGAATCTGTTATTTTTCAACTTTGAGTGAATGTTAGATCCACAGAACATGGAATTTCCTATTTCAACACCTATTGATTCCTATAAGGCTCACTAAATTACTTTCTCCTTCTGTCAAGTGGTGAAGAAATAGCATCTCGAGTCAAGAGCCCAGAGAATGAACACATGACTGAGAGCATAGCGTATGATTTTATTACGGAGTTGACAGCCCAATCCAGATTGAGAAATGTGCCAGCTCTATGCTCATATTTATCACGAGACAAGCTGTTAATGGATTCTCGTATTGGCCCATTTGTAGACTAAGATCACACGTGGCAAAAATGCCTGCATTTCACCACATAAGACTGGGAACTGTTTCATTAAAGGTGACATAAGGCAAAAAGTTGGTCTTATGCTCCTCATAACTATTAAATAATTTATGAACTTTTGTCAGAATAAGTATTAAGTAATTAATAGAGATAGTTCCATTTAAGTTGCCCAAAATGTGTTCATATGTACTTTTAAACCATGGGTCAAACTTGTTTACATGTATTTGGGACGTCAAAATCTATTTTTAGATGATGTTTACTACTTTGCTTCTGGGGTCGATGTACTCAAAAGATTCTAAAAATTTCTGAGAGCAGATCGCAACAGCCAATGATATGATTAGACAAGATCATGTGGTTTATATCAGCCAATTGTTAAATAAGTGCATCATTATAATTTGGGGAAAATTTGAATTTTCATAAACAACATTTTATGAATGACTGGTATCACCGGAAATAGCCCAAGAGCTATTATCTCTGCGGCGAAGGACGTTACAGGTGTGTCTCCAATGATTTGCCAACAGTCGCTGGTATGGTGCGCAGCTATACATGTAGATGCTCTGCGGATGGGTTTAAGATCTTTTACAGGCCTAACTATCCCCAATTCCCATACCAGGATGATTTTCAAAAAGATGTTGACTTGTTTGCGTCAGATGTGATGTGTGATGTCTGTGTACAGGTTTCACTTGTTTTAATTAGTGGTTATCACATAACAAATTAATTACTGGATTTAATCATTCTCTCTCCATCCACGCACAATCTCAAAGCATAACTACCTTTTAAACAAACCCACCGCCAACTTCGAACAACCCTACTTGAGCAAGAATGCAAAGTCTCTGAGAATGCACATATAATTACTGAGATAATTTATATAATTGTTTCTAGACTGTTGTGATAGTGGTATATTTTATATATTTCAGTAATTATTAGTGCATGCAAAAATTTAGTGTTTACAGGATTTGAACCTGGGTTGTCCAGCTTGGGTGTGCGGGAGTGTCACCGACAGACCATTGGTCAGTGCTGGTAAGTTAGGGTGTAGTTTCTGCAGTGTATCAGAAAGGTTGTGGACTTGAGCTTGTGTTGCCATGTTAGGTGAGATTTGCAATTTGTCTACTTTTGAGTTTGTTTAGTATTTATACAAGAAACTTATCACTACTGTATATAAGTCCAGGTCCAGTCTGTTGTGCTTTCTATATTATTTTTATCATGAAATTCAGTAGGTTTTGGATGACTTTGATTGTAAGGGTGTTGTATGGCAGCCACATTGATCCGTTTGGGTGTGTCTCTATTTTGATGAAGACTTCAGCTAGTGTTATTTACTTTAACATTATTATTATTTGATCCACTGTTGACGCTCAAGTAACATGAACCGTATAACTTTACATCTCAGTTAAGTGAGAATCTTTAATCTCAAGACGGCCAAAGAGCATCTCACTCACAATGATTTTAAATTAGTATGTATTTCCTTATTGTTGTTTCTCCGTGTATATTTACCTAGAATGTGTTAAATGATGGCTAATTAGGTGTTTCCCAAGACAAATCATGTTGCAAACGTGTGTAAATCATATACTGTGAGTTTCAACCTGGTTCTATTCTACTGTAAATATTGTTTTATTGTTACAGGGTTTAACTCTGCGAATAAATAATTTCGGAACACTACTGGTAGTTTATATGGAGCCCCGTTACACTGTGATGTCCAATAATTACACGACTAAAACTTTATTCAGCAAACTGTGAAGTGGAAGCATAAGACAAAGTTTCTGTCTCAAGTCACTTTTCTTGAAACAGACCCCAGGGGGTTTCACTTGTGCCACATAATGAATTTCAAGTCCATTGCTCAAAGCTTTATGAGTATGACGTCATTTTGACATTTTCCACCCAGTCAAACAATGAAAGTAAAATGCCAATATTAAAAACAATGTGCAGTAAATTATTATTACCTAGCCAACTAACTCCTCAGGATTAGAGGTGCAACTGTTGTTGAAGCACACCCATTTATTTAAACACAATAATTTTGTAAAGATTTCAAGGTTAGTGCTAAATTATCCCAGTGGTTCCCTAAACCAAAAAATACAAAATTTTGGAAATATGTGACTGTGGATTTTCATTCCAATTTATGGATCCAAATCACATCACAATAGTAGCAGATACATCATCACTAAACATCCATATAGCGGACAAATGAAACAAATGCTTCACAAAACACTACTTACAGGAATCTTCTTCAGCAGTTCTACACCCATGGTGATTAAAGCAAACCATGCCTACAACAAGAGAATCACAAGATAAAGTTTGTCCGGACAGACTGTTGGATAAATTCACTAACTGAAGACCATAAACGACTCTGAAACCAGGGACGCTATAGAATAACATATACAATTCTTAAAAAGATACTCATGAACCCTGTTTTAACCGTCCTGTGAATACATGTATCTAATGAGCCCTGTTTTAACCTTTTAACAAAATAGGTGTGACTCATAAACCCTGTTTTAACCTGTTAACAAAATACATGTGACTCGTGAACCCTGTTTTAACCTGTTAACAAAATACATGTGACTCATGAAACCTGTTTTAACCAGTTAACAAAATATATGTGTGGCTAGATCACTTACTAGGTCTTTGAAATAAAATGAGGCTCTGTGACCCCAATCAGCTCTCGAAGCCTGAAAACTAATGGTTGCTAGATCAGCAAGCGTGAAGAATTACCGGATGCTTGTCAACACTGTTTATTCAAGTGATGACAGTAACTTACCAAGTATATAACAAACAACATGTAGATCAGAATAACAAGTGCTATAACAACGTAGATAGCCCAGTGGAGTGATGTTTCAAGTAAAGATGTTACGACCAGGAAGAAGTTGATACCAAGGACGAGGATAGTGACTAAAACTGTGAAGATCTTCATGGCACTGAAACAGATACGTGATATCAGTCATCTGAAGCCTGTTACATATTGAGCAGTGACTTAGACAGAAAACCACTAGGAGGCGCTATGGCACCTAATTACTAACAGGTTCTGAAAAACAAACAAATGTCTGATGAGCAAAAATGAGAAGACAAACACAACTGTTAGTTTCTAATATAATTTCTATGTTTTATTTCTAGACTCGAAAGCGATCATAACTACTTGTGTAAACCTTTATTCAGCACTCTGGAGAAAAGGAAGTGTAAAATCAAGGTCCCATGTTCTAATCTCCTTACTTGAGACTGAACTCAAAAACATTTTTGGCATTCTCACTTCTACCTGAATACGAGCTGCAAATGATTGTCTATAGTTCTGTGCTCGACTTATGTGTAATCCTATTCTGCTCTTGATGACTGTAGTACTCGAGTTTGTAGCTTGGATCTTGAGGTCATTAGGTGTGAACTTGGGTTGGACACTCATTTGAATAAACCATAACTTCTCTCAAGCAAAGAATGATGGACAATTATCTTGAGTTTGTATTAAAGTAAAATGGAAGATGGCAGCAGTTTGATTTCGAGTAAAAAGATTACTGCTTGGCCTTGATGGAAGCTATGATATAGAATTTTAAAACGATACAATGAAGAAGAGCACCGCAGAGCATTGATATGCGTTCAACGTGTGCATCGCATAGTATCACAGACAAAAGGGACGATTACTATTTTAAACATTCCCACCAAATGGAGCAATACTAGCAAACATAAAGTAGCATCTACAGCATGAATAGTAAGTCAACAATGCTCTCTTCTCAATAACAACACACCTGCCACGACCATAAAAAATTAAAACAGGCACTGGGAGTACAGTGGTAGTCACACACGTCTACATATGTCATCTGTTGTCATGCTCAAAAAATACATTTGCCAAATTCTCAAAGATCCTGCAGGAAGAAACAGGTGGGATGAGAAAAAAGCAAACTGCCACTTGCACACTTAAAACATAGTAAACTAAAACTAAAACATAATAAAAACTGCTATTAGGAGGCGAACACTATGTCAAATCCATACAAAAATGATAAGGTGTCATTGCTTCATTAATAGAAACCTAATAGATAAATTTCATAAAAATCCCTCAAGGAACTCCAAAGATGCAGTGGAAATCGGAAAAAAATCAATTTCCACTAGGTGGCGTAACAGGAGTCGGATCTGTCATCGTCATCCGTTGTCACATTCATACAAATACACTTGCTAAATTTAACGAAGATCCTGTGGAGGGTTTTGGAGATATAGCCACGCATGCAAAGAAACGAAAACTGCCACTAGGAGGCATCACAAGAGTCAGCGCCATCCAAAAATCATTGTCAGCCATCCTCTTCCTAGTAAGAACATATATGTCAATTATCATAATCGTCCTAAGATTGGTTTAGCTGACAGAAAGGCGGACACAAAAACAGATTAAAAAATAATAAAATGGCCACTAGGTGACGTGCACTATGTCAAATCCACCTGAAATCATAAAGTTGCAATCAACTCTTAAATAGAAATCTATTTGCCAAATTTCATAAAAATCTGTCCAGGAACTCCAAAACTGATACAGAGGAACACAAAAAAAAAAATTGCCACTACCTGGCACAGTCGCAGTTGGATCTGTCCGAAAGTCATTGTTGCCCGTTGTCACCTTCATACATACAAAATTGCTAAATTTAACAACGATCGTGCGTAGTTTAGAAAATACAGTCATGGACACAAAAAAACACTAGGAGGAGCCACTGTAGACCGAGCCATCTGAAAAGTATTGTCATTTGTCAGTAGTTTTCTTTCCAGTGGGTACATGTATGTCAATTTTCATAATCACCATTACACTGGTTTGGCCTACAGAGGGGTGGACAACAAGACTTGGAAACAGTAAAAATGGCTACTATGAGGCGTAAAATACTTTGAATATATTCAAAAACGTGAAGGTGGCGTCATCATCCTAATACATGTAGATACCTGTTTGCCAAATTTCATGAAAATCCATTTCGACACATAGAAGATACAGACTCTGAGGCAAACGTAAAAAAATAAAATTGTCTCCAGGGGGAACACCAGTAGAAAATTCGCTCATGCCATCCCATCCACGATAGGAACATATCTGCAAAATTTCACGAACATATATCAACGGGTTTTAGAGACACAGCAGCGGATGCCGGACAGAGATGACGGCATAACGCACCCACATATACATAATTATGTGGGTGCATAAAAATGAAAAAATTCCTGGTCCATCATATTGCGTCCTAAATTAGTGAGACTTTACTGCACCATCAAACATGAGTATGCATTCAAGAAGTTGTGACACGGTGCATCATTTAAACTTAAGTCTGATCTCATGACTTATGTTTAAAACATATCAAGCCAAACACAAAATGGACGAGAGGGAGTACTCACAGTCCATTTACAAAGTCATCCATGACTGTGTCACTTCCTGTGAATGTGAGTATAGGTAAGAGTGCGAACGGTAGCTGGAGGCTCATCAGGACGTTCAGATAGTCATTCATCGTTGTCAGGTCCTGAATGCCCTCGAACGCAGCCAATAGGATGGTGGGCAAGATTGCTATGGAACGAGTCAACAGCACACGCTGCCATCGCTTCCACTTGATGTTCAGGAACCCCTGCAATGAGGCAATCCCAACATCCCGGATTCAACTCTGCCTAGTTTTTTGCGGAGGTAGCAAAATGTATCCTACGACTGACCCACTTGTAGTTCTCAAAACGTACTGCCGCTCACACACTTCATACAATTTAAGAATGCTTGATCATGCCTCACACTGCTTTTTAAATTTCTATGTGAGAACTACACCGCATTATGCAGTTACAATGAAACTTCAACGGTACCAGAATGACACATGGCAAATTAAACTCAATGCATAGTGATTGGTTTAGCAATGGTGCAACAGAGGGCACTATGGTATACCGGAAAGTGGCTAATGCAGCACGTGTTTCTTACTGCGCAAAACAGTAACAGTAACCTCTCTTAAAATTAAACAATGCTAAAATTGTCACTGTCAAGTATATTGCAGAAAACTATCAACATGGAGATACATAATCAAACTTTTTAGTAAAATTCCACAGTAGTGCCCCCTGGTGCAGAGTTCATTAAAAACGATACGACATTCGTTGTTGGACAACTTCTTTCTTTTATCCAACTTTTATAGAAAAATCCTCACATACATAAGGAAGTTTTGGATTTCATAATAACAAATCATCATTAATAATGTTAGCCAAATTAATTCTTAACGCAAACCTGTCTCTCACTGCGAACACTTACCTCCATCACAAACTGACCCGCATATGTGCCAGTCATAGTTGAACTTTGACCTGCAGCTAATATACCAACAGCCCATACATACATGGCCGCGGCACCAAACTGACAGCCAAGGAAGACACCCTTGAATAGACAATAGAAAAATCAAAAAACATTTAAAGAAAACACCTCTATTTTCTTCAGCAACGTCATTTTCACATCATTCATGGTCGCAATCATCTTCATCGTTGTCATGGTCATAATCATCACCCATGATGAAATCACTACATCTCCCCCTGAATGCTGTGAATAACCTGGTGGTAATCCTGTAACCGTCTACTCCTGTCACAGCAGACCTGCGTTCAATAAATGCCAACACAATGCGAATAAAGCTAACAGAAATATCCATTGACGCTCCTTACAAACAGATAAATGCAATTGTCAAAAATAAACACTAAGTAAGGGGTAACATTATTATTATTATTATTGTGAATTACAACATGAGATTCTGCTCCACTCTCACTGCATCCTGCTGACCTATATTTCCAACATCCGAGTTCTATGACGATTTCCCTTGCATTTCAAACATGGCAAGGCGGTGCAGATCAACTTGATTTAATTTTAAGAGGCATTACAAACATTGACTAGTGAAATATGGCAAGTGAACAATTCTTGTTTGTTTTCTATGATATAATGCTGTAGTTGGAATGGGGCTTATAAGTGTCGATTTTGGTTTAATGAACAGCAATAGTCGGATATAACGTGCACACATTTTGGGAACCAGTTGATGCCTTTTATTCATCGGAGAAAACTGGTTCTAAAAATGAAGGCACATTACAGACTTTTACCTAATGAACTGCTTCGTACTTATTTTATCCTACTTGAAGTTAGCCATTATTGGCTAACACAAGCTCTCTATATGGCTTTGACTAATGACACTAGTACTACTTTTGTTGCCGTCAAAGTGATATAGTGTTATTGATAGCATAACACTCGAACCTTACCCCTTTAAATATGTCAACTTCAATCTCGCCAGTACTGTTAAAAACATCTGCATGAGGGTTACTGATTGATAGGCAACTGTTGTACTGGAAGAGAAAGAAGACAAAAAATGTAGTTATTGTCACAGTACAGATAACAAAATTTTCAGACACCATACACCAATGTTAAGACAATCTCCCAAATGAGTCTGACTAAATCACAGAATTTGAGGATCATAACTTTAGAACACTGATTCAGAATATCAATAAAATTGATACTAAGGATAACTGTTGTTTACTGCAGGTATGAAACAGGTGTGCCGATACAGGTATTATAATGTAGTGTAAAGTCGCCTGGTGCTTTTACAAGTCAGACAGGAAGGACAGACAAAAAACTGCGGGTAATCTTGGTTAACTTTATTAATAACCAATTATTAGTAAACAACAACAACTGTATGCATCAACTAACAGTCTGCCCAATGTCTCTATCTCATCAAACTAAGCATATCTTTCTCTGAGTGTACACTCAACACGACCAACTTACTATGTCAGTGCTATTTGTATTGTAGAACCCTTCAGCGAAGACAGAGACAACGAACAGATTGATGATAAAGGACACAAAAAGTGCAATGGACGCCTCGATGAAGAAGTACATGTTAGCCTCCTTCACCTGACCTTTCTTGGAACGGTCCACGTCACGTGACTGGAAGGAGAGTAGAGACAGAATCAGAAGGTATTGATTTAACCACTTACTAATAGTAATTATTATATAATTGATTTCAAATCGTTCCTTAATATACAGATGAGAAGTGATTTTTGGTCTGGCAAAGAACTGACAGTTCATTGCTCATGGAAGTACGTAAAAACTATATCAATAGTCAGCATTCACAAGCTGCCGGTTCCTCAAAAGTACAGAAATCACACCTGTTTGCCCAAGGAATTATTTCAAAAAAGATAAGTTAGTCTAAATCTTAAGCTGGTTTTTGTAACGGAAGGCAGGCTTATAGACGTTTTAAGAGAATTTGCTTGTAATAAATATTCATTGTCCTATGAGATGTATGGCAGACTTGAGGATGTCAGCCATGTTCACTTGGCATCCATGAATATACCATGCATGTTTGTTACATTCCCTAGTTAGGTGCAGAAATGGCGAGACTATTTTCTTTCCTCATAGCCCAGAAGTACTCATTTCAGCATATGACTACAGAGCAGCCTGTCAACCGATACAGTTAAAGCCTCTATAAACCATGTTCTGGTGTATCAAAAAAAAACTTTCTTCACAACATACGTCCTCTTCCACAGTACTGCCATTGAGCTTCTATGCATCAGGGCTTCGAATGACCAATGACAAAAAAGAGGAAAATTTTCCAGTTGATATATCATTTCACAACTAGGCTTGTGTGATAGAAGTAGTTTTTGTTGTAAACTTTAAGTGAAATGTATGTTTTTGCATGAATAAAGTCAAAATAATGATAAAAAAGACGAAAAAAGAGCTGATGCATTGGTTTACTTTAAATTGGTTGCTTAATAAATTATATGCCTGGAAATCCCCGAGGGCCATGCTGCTTTGGCAGCTGAAACTTCCCTCTCAGGACAAACAAAACTTTATAAGCCTGATCTGACGTAATAAAGAATTGCCAGTTCTCCTCAAGCATAGAAAATCAATTGTATTCTGCATTAAGTTGACCAAATCAAGTTTCTTTTCTTGAAAGGAGTCCCTGGTTTATGGTCCTTTAATTGTATTATTAGTTATCCTAAAATACCTACCTTAACAAGTGCTGAGTGTAAATATATATTGTGTGGCATAATGACAGCACCAATTATCCCTACTGCCTGCAGTAATTGCTGGGAGCCACATCCTTCACAGTAGGGGATGAATAAACCCTTCATCAGTTCTCCTTGGTCTGGGGCCACGACCACATACTAGGAATTCAAATAAAAGGATTATTTAGGAATCAACTGTAGGAATAGCTGCACAGTAGAAGCTGACAGTGTCTAAGTACTATTACTGTTTCTTTTTAGTGGGAATTTTTTATTTTGCTCTAGCATGATAATTACATGTCACATAAAACAATACAGCATACATGCATACATCATTTACAAAGGATAACATTAATCCACTAGTCAACAAGTACCATATTTTCTTCAGGATGTAACTTCATAAAGTTTACGAACATTTGGAAGTTGAGATTTTTTTTAACAAACCTTTGGCTAAATAATTTTTTGCTAGTATGATCAACAGATTAATGTTACAATTTTCCGACTTGGTGTTTCCCAAAAAACCAAAAAGCACTGTTATTTTGTCCACATGAAAATTTTCATGATACGTTTGTTTTAACCATTCAGCAAACAGGAGCCAGAAACATTCCCAAAACAGATGGAGAAATCACTAAATAACTTCATAAGGTTGGTAGAGAACACATAGATTAATTCTTATTCACACAACCAAGCAAAAATGCTGTACCTTGACAGTTTTGGCTACTCACAGCAGCCATCTTCGGAAGCTACTGGACACTAGGTGGCGAAGTGATGACACTGTTCCAAATTTTAGACGAGGGGGGTATAAATTTGTCTAAAATTTGGAACAGTGTCATCACTTTGCCACCTAGTGTCCAACAGCTTCCGAAGATGGCTGCTGTGAGTAGCCGAAACTGTCAAGGTACAGCGTTTTTGCTTGGTTGTTTCAGATGGAGAAATGTTTCACTGTGTTCACCACAAAAAGACCATAAATCACTTGTTTTTTTAATTTCATGCAAATAATTATTGGTTTTCAATATTCCGTGAATTAAGCGGTATTGCAACTTTGTATCTTTTATACAAATTGAAAGGAAGTTTATGTACTTTTCTCCACCATGTGTCAGGGTCGCTAAAATTTACATTACCATATTTACAACAACGTTTATATCAATCTCAGATGACCACTTGTTTTTATATTTACAAGCTGTCTGAAGTGTCTGTACTACGGTGTCATAAATATTTACCACTTGTGATTTATTACTTATTGCTTTATTACCATTACTGTTGATGCTACGATCACAAGGTTAATAGTATTGTTTAATATGATAGAGGACCTTGCTGATAAGTCTGCGTATACAAAACTATAGAATCTAAATTCAAGAAAAGTCTATTATCTGAAAGCAGATAGCCTGCAGAATTTGATTTTTGGCTTTACACCAATGCTGTAGTGTCACGTGATCTTGTATTTTCAGTCAAATTTAGCTAAAAGAAAGGCAATCATATCAAATCAATGATATTAATAACATTGCTTTATATAATGTTCAAGATGAACTCTCAAAAGCACTATTAGTTTCCTAAAATATCATTTTGTTTTCGTTACATACAATTTTTTCAGTTTTTTTTCCATAAAAATCATAAAGAGACAGCCTTTTAGTAGCCCATACTTTCAAAAAGAAAATTCACCTGGTGCAAACTGAAGTGGTTCAGGATCTTTCTTTTATTACCCAGCGCCA
This sequence comes from Phoronis australis, assembly GCA_002633005.1. Classification (NCBI taxonomy): domain Eukaryota; kingdom Metazoa; phylum Phoronida; family Phoronidae; genus Phoronis; species Phoronis australis. Next base: position 231,459 of record NMRA01000034.1, on the reverse strand, counting down.
CCTGGTGTGGGCTTTAAAGCTGCATCCTTCTTAAAAGCCTTCTGGCCTCCTCATTATAAAATGTGTCACTGACTAGGATTTCCATAAAGCATAATGTGACTTTTTAGACCTTGTTAGTTTGATGTACCTCATATCCAAAGGTAACCGCCATGACAGTGATGAGGAAACCAAAGAATATCTCAAGTTTTCTAAGACCATATTTATCCAGCAGGAGGAAGGTAAACGTGTCCACAATGGTGATAAGTACTCCGCCCCATAAGGGAATTCTGTAATAGAAACAAAAATAATTTTGCCTTACATTAAATATTAAAACCTGAATAAAAATATCATGGTGAATACTGTGCTTGCCTTGCCCTATCACATGGCATCCACTTTCTAAAAATTTTGTGTTCATTTCAATTCCTTGGGGTCCTCTAAATATTAATGCACTAGTACAGAACGATGCAAAAATGTATACTGGAAGAATGAGCTGAACCTGCTGATACTTTTATTAACAAAAAATACTGTAAAAGCAACAAGAGTAACGCCAAGTCACATAAATCTGATAATGGAATAATGACTTATTCCATAGAAGTGAAATCCACTAATAAATCTTAAAACATTTTAGAGACTTTTTTGTCTGAGCTTGACTTCAACAGTATAATAACAAATCTGAAGGTACAGCACAATTCTTTCAGATTTAACACCCACAGTTGCAATTATACTTTAAACTCAGCTCTCAAAATGAACAATTGGGCACGCATGGAGTTGGCTACAAATTTGTGTTTGAATAATCAACCTGAGTCTGAATCAGGTCTGAATTCAGAGATTAGACCCTGGACTCAGAATCGTCAATTCTTTTACGCCAATGGTAAAAATTTAATTAGACTAACACCATTTTGTTACAACAAACTAAGTTTACACACACACACACACACACACACACACACACACACACACACACACACACACACACACACACACACACACACACATTGACAGGTAAAGACTATAAATCCAAAGCAGCTGTGTGTAAATGAAAGGTCTGAGTGTCCTTCAGACAAAGATAAAGTAATAATGACACATTCTGCTAACAATATTCTAGCACTTATTAAAACTCAAAATATACATACTTGCCATCAGATAATAAGTAAAATGCAATAGCTGTGCCAATGACTTCTTGCATGTCAGAACCTGGAATTCAAATAAAACTAGTACAGGGAGTGAATCAATCCACAAACCCCCGCTTCACTCGTTTTCGCAGGAGGGGGGGACCTCATCTGAATGGTTTGTTTTCGGTTGACAAAATGCTGAAGTCATTTGTTTCATCAAAGTTAAGGCAACAACAAAGTGAATCATACTAGTGGCAAATTTTGATTTCTATAAAGCTGCAAGTCTACATGACCATCCAACACAAAAATGAACTTTTGATTTAGACAACTTATAGCTATGAAATTGGTCTCAAATTGGTCCTTAATTACACCGAAGGTTTCGAAACAACTAAAGGTTCGTCATTGATTGAGTCTAGGCCCTACAAATTCACTTGTCACTTTATGTGCCGAGCATGATCTCAAGGAGTTACAAATTCTGTTTTTAGCAAAACACAGAAATCCCTTCTAAACCAAGTAAGGAACAAGATGGACCCACATTTATAGCTGGAGTAAATGGTCTAAACCAAAATAATACAGTAGTTTTATTACTCGAAATAAGAGAATGAACAGAAATGTATATGGAGGCAAAAATTCTAATCTGCAATTTTACCAATCTTCGACGGTTGTCAACAAACACAGGGTCACCACTCCCTCACAAACCTCAGCGATGCATTCTCTCAAACGGTCAATAGAGTAACATAACACTTACCTATGATAGCTACCTCAACCATAAGCCACAGCAGGATACGCGGCACTTTTGGGTACATTTGGTTGCACACCTCGGCAAGATGCAAGCCCGATACAACACCAAGGCGAGCCGCCAGGCGCTGCATGAGTAGACCCAAAATGGTGGCCGACAGAAGTACCCACAATAACTGCATGTAAAATATGTGGTATTCATTATAAGCAACTCTAGTGCACACAGGAAACAATGGAGAGTAACAAAATGTGAACAATACACACTTCATACCAAGGATTATAAGTTCTGAGAAACATGCCACTGGAAGACTGATAGAGAGCTAAACTTAGATACGGAAGCTTGATCCAGGTTTGATTCCCTCACAAATAAAACTCAAGATTAAGGAGCATTTTACCAATAAGTCTGAGCATTTAGTCAAATTTCTATAAAGATGTAGATTTAAATTTTAATCAGCAAAAGTAAACATTTTCCGAAAATAGATAGCCTGAAGATTTTAATTTTAGACTTAATACAAATCTGCTATCAACAGGGTCACTTGACCATAAAATTTGGCAAAAAAGAAAGGTACATTCATAGCAAAACAATGGTATCAATAACATGACCAAATTATATTATAAATATTCAAGATGACAAGGCAGTCAGGCTTAACGAACACAAAAAGAAGGTGGATGAGCTATCTCAGCGTAGAGTCACACGTTCAGAGAGTGAGATGGTCACAGAACACTATTAAGAAATCTGCAGTGACTGATCATGCCCTTGGCTTTAATCATGCAATTAACTGGAGATACCCATTCTGTTAAGTTGCAAAATAACTCAAGATCGAGACAGATAAGAGAGTTTATTTAGGTCAGAAAAAGTGGCTCAGTTATGAACAGGGATGATGGGGAGTATAAGTTATCTAAAATTTGGAACACACCACACCACCTAGTATCCAATAGCTACAGCTTCCGAAGATGGCTGCTGTGAGTCGCCGAAACTGTGTGAAGGTACAACGTTTTGCTTGGTTGTGCAAATAAGAATTAATCCATGAGCAATTTTGTTTTATGCAAATTTTGAGTTTTCCCATAAAAATCATAAAAGTCCTACTTTTTGTTAGCCCCTCATACACTCATTATAAAAACAATTCCTTGCACAATTAAGGACAGCAGTGCATATAGTATAGCATCTGAAAGTTTCGTATGAGCACGATCACCCATTTCTGAGATGGTATTACGAAGTTGGCCAACTTTGGAAATCTTTCTAAGCTCCTACATATTAACCTTCTCTCCAACCCAAAGAATCTTAAACATTCTTTAGGACAAACTGAACCATAAAACTTTCTTCATGGCATTTTTAGTAATCTGTACGTGGAATTCATCCTGCCGTAGTCTATAAATGCAATGTCCTATAAGTTACCTTAAATTGAGCAACAGATCCCGACTGTAAATCAGATTCAATATTTCCAGGGTCCAAGTAAGCAATGCTCATGAGAAAACCTGGTCCAGTGAAGGCCCAAAGCTTCCTAAAACTGAACTTGTACTGAAACAGAGACAAAGAAACTCGCTAGCAATGACAATAGCTGTGATCAACTACAGGCAGATACAATATAACGCACGTAAAGTTCTGTGATGCAGATGCTCCAATTAGTGAACTTATTACCTTTCAGGTAACTCAGAAGTTGGCTTACTCACACAAAATATGTCATGGATCCCAATTACGCAAGATACAGTACATTGCAACATAGCTTTGATAAGTGGAGACTGGTGACGTTGTACGATTCAATTTGCAAAAATTAAAAAAACAATTTCCTAAGAATGACCTTAGGAAAGGCAACACATGTCATTGTGCCACATCGGAATTCAAACAAAAACCAGACAAGCCTGTTACAGAAATGTTTTTGGGCAGAAGGTGTTTAAAACAAGTTACTCTACAGTACCACTTTGGTTTCAGCGGAACATCTGGTTGAAAACAAAGAGACCGTCAGTCTATTACTCTGAGATATTGGAACAACACACAGCTGTTCAGATGGGTAATAATTATTGTAAATTCAGTCCACCCTTCAGTTTAAATGTCACCACAGCCAAATGGTGAACAGTGCTACAGGTGAACTGTGGACAATTTCAACATATCTACAGTTTGTAAATATTGTAACTGGTCATGGTTTCCAATAAGCAATTAAGTTTTGTGGAATACATAAGTTCATGCGATTTGGCTATCTTTCCTGGAAGAAATACACATTGATAGTCCCATATTCGACATCCAGCTTTGAAGGGATGTTGCATGAAAATGACTCTTCTCTCCTTTGTGAACACAGGTGGAGTAATTAGATTAAAATAAGTTCTTATTACATTATTTTGAAGAGCTTCTTCAACCACATGTCAACGTATGGTTTTAGAAGGACGTAAAAGTGAAATATGTGACACATCTTGATGTGTTCTAACGTAATAATGGGCTTAGCCATTTTAACTGTAAAAAAGGTCCAGAAGGGCTGTTGAGTCAGACTGCTCAACCAAACCATAGTGACAGAAAATGTTACTTTCTATATGTTCTGGGCAAAAGGTGCCTAGCCAGGAAAGTAAGCTTACTGCTTGAGCCAACATATGGCGTTTATATGTAATATATAAGGAGAGAATTTCATGAACAGTTCTGAACAGCTGTGAACAGTAAAGCAATGTTGATCAACAGCAGATAGTAAAAGTTGCGAGTAAGACATCAGAAGATGGTAATGTTGACTTACATTGTCTGCATCAGGAATAGAGACTTTTTGACCAAAATATGTTGAGGCCACTGAAGAATTATTCGCAGGGGATTGGATATTGCTTTGATTTTCTGGTTCAATGGACTCTTCACCAGGTGCATGGCCCCCTGAAGAGAGACAATATAAATCACTTAATACACTATATTGAACCCTTGAAGTGAAACTAAATGCTTTTGAATGGCAAATCATAAGTATTACTAAATGAGAGCAACCACTCCCTTCTCCAACACCACTTTTCATGTCCAATGCTAAACAAAGCGTTTGGTTGGACAGCATACCAGTTGCTGAAACCCAACCCATTTTTTTCTGAAAGAACACTCTGAGAGCCAACACTTGACCATGGGTCATTAAGTCAAATATTTAAAAGAACTTGTCAAAATGATGGACTAAAACACCAGAACTTAGTTAAAAGGACATTATCGGTTTTACGGCAGAAAAATGCATTTGGGAATTATTGATGGATGGGATAGGCTTCTTGGACTTATTAGTCTTGACCCGAGCTATAACACAACAAAAGCTGTTGTTTTTTGAGATTTCATTACAAATAGACAATTCTTGCCATTGTCTGCCAGAAACAAGTCTTTACCATCTAAATACTCTTAACACACTCTCCTATTAAACACAAGGGATTTGGCTCAGCGGTACAGTGCTTGGCAGCTACTAGGAAGAAAGTAAGTTCGAATCTGTGTTACTGCAAGTTTCTGGAATGGAAAATTACTTTTCTAGCCGAAAATGGCCCTTTAAGGACAACACTTACAGGTGAGCCACACACATGTAAGTGATGAAAGTTATTAGTACTTGATTTTCATCTTACCTGAGTCACAACTCATGCCATTAAGAGACGATGGGGGTATGATTGCAAACATACAATATTACAGAAAACACTCTTTAATTAAGCACACACGATGACATAGATATGAAATTTATTATGTCAATTTTTCAGTAAAAATTTCAGTGCAAATGATGCATGATTTGTACTGAACAAGTACCAAAAACAACTTGCAAAATTCCGAACATTTTACAGGTCTCGATTGGGCAGCAGGTCATCAATGAGACCTCATGCGACCTGGTACAAATCCCAAGTCGCCAAAAAATCGCCACACACGCATGCACGCACGCACGCACGCACACACACACACACACACACATCTGAGCATGCACTCAAAATTCTACAGCAAGTAACAGAAAACTTCATAAAAAATCAGATGGTGACATCTATGAGTCTTGCACAAATATCTTGTTTCAGTATTTTTGACTGGTGTCAACAACTATGCATCATTTGCAAGAGCCAGCAATTTCCTTGTTTTAGCGACGAGAGTTGCCATTTGCAATCTCAGCATTTTTCCAAGTCGAATTTGGCAAGTTCACGTTATGGTAAGTGTCGAGCCAAATAACATAACCAATGCAGAAAAAAGGAAATTTGGTAGTTTAGCAATTGTTTCTGTAAAAACTTGGAAACAGATTTCTGTACATTTTGCTTTCTACCCCAGGTTTAAAGTCACCCACATGATTTACACATTTACAAACAAGCCTAGTATCCAGGCTCAACAAGTTATTAAAGAAACATAAACAAATGTTTTCTGTCAAAAATCAAGTTAAAATTCAAGCCACTAAGCGTTATAAAATTGGTCAGGGCATGTTTCTTACTCAGTTTAGAAGTGATCTCTACACTAGGAAAAAAATGATAGTTATTTCTTCAGACCAATCTCTTAAAATTTCAGGTCATGTGACATAAAACTACATGAAATTAGTCTGAAGAAATAAAAAAACTAACCAGTTCTTTCCAAACCTAAAAACCACATCTACTTTGACTAAGGAATAATTTGACAATTTCCTGCAGTAAGCAGCTGAATTCAAATTATTTGTTTCTTTACAAGACAGCCAGGGTTAAATGTTGCTTTAAATAGTTGGGACAAAACTATGTTGAAAAATAAATTCACAAAAGCTTTCTTGGTCAATAATCTGAATAACAGTTTCAAATGTTGGATAACCTCTGTCAGTTACTATGAGATCTCATATGAAGAAACAGAATTGATCAATTTCAAGGATGTGTTTTCAATTTAATCCCACCTTCTATTACTGACTGTTTGCTATCAAAACCCACATTTCATTAGACGTTACATAATACACATTTATAGTGAATAGCTGAGCCAAAGGTGACTACCATTAGAAGCATCCTCGGTGGAGGCGTTAGTCATGGCTGATGCTTCGACTCCACTGGTCCTGTGGAAAGAGAAACAAAATTTGAAGCTAAAATCAAGAGACGAACAGACAGAAAGGATGATCGTTACAATGACACTGACACAATTAATGAATGGTTTATGACCGACTGTGTTACACGTGACTTAGCATTCCTGAAAATAACAGTCCTTGCCAATATCAATTCCTTAACTCTGAGAGTATCACTTGAATATACGGCATAATCTCATCAATACCATACAGAACAATTGCCAAAATCGCCCTTTTCACTTTATACATAAGCTTCTAACAAATTGTGAATACCAACAGTTTCACAAAACTTCTGTCTGGTAATAGCCATGGCACAGAACTTGAAAATGATAAAGCACTAAATTGGTGAAGTTTTACCATGTCCTATAGATGGCGCCACGTGACTAAAGGCACAAATGAGAGAAGTAACGAGATAGCCATTGTCTAAAGAGGAGAGTTTCAAGACTCTAATTCTGTGTTTATATTTAACTAAATTACTGAAAATAACATTTCTGAATTATTAAAGAACTACTCTCCCTTAAAATAAAACTTCTGTCACTGAAAAAGTAACAGGTCTTGACATTCGTCATCATTAATTTTACTAATTAGTATGCTTTCAAGCAGATATCATGTCTTTGAGTTACAGATGTTGTGCCCAGATAACTTTTTGTTCCACTACTCATGCTTACAAAAAATTATTACAAAAACACACGACATCCGTTACCGGAAATTATACATGAATGTATAATAAAAGCAGGATTTTGAGAACAAATTAGAAAAAAAAAACATAGTGTAATGCAACTTCAATACATGTAGATACCATCTTCATATATATTTTTATGCTTTGAACCCCAAAAATCCAATAACTGTGAAATAATAAAGCACATAAGGGTTTTTTAACGATTACCGTTTTGCGCTAATTGAACGTGCAGATTTGGTTATTCAATTTGTGCACAGAATGGGTCATTTGTCGAAGAATAAGATTTGAACTTTGAAAGTTATAGTTGCTGATTTCATTTTTAAAAGGATACCAAACCCAGTTTTGCGGGCCCATCAACAGATATTAAAATGACTTTTCCATCCAATTCTATAAAACAAAATGTTCTATAACTCTCGACAACCCATAAAAATTTGAACAGAAGTTTGAAAACTACTTTTGAAGTCTGCTCAATGGGCAAGCATGACCCATGCTTTTATGAACTACAGGACAACTGTGGGGGAAGACCACTCACCAAAAACCGTAAAATCCAATCTGTGACAGGGAGTACGGCTTTTAGTCGATTCCTGTTTTTATTTAATGATTTCAAGATTGGCGCTAATGATGCATTAGCAGGTGACAGAACAAGGATTAGTTGAAATCATCAAAAAAGGATTTACTATCCCTTTAAATATGCATATTGAAGTTGTCATTGATTTTGTGAAGAACAATTAGGTTTCTAAATATAATATACATAAAAATTAACTTTCGCTCAGCAATGGCATTCATTCAACTTTGAAAAGAACACGGACTAAGTACATATTTGTCTCGACAACCCTAATAATGGACCTACACCAGAACTCTTACTTACTAGCCTCAACAGAATCTTTGGAGTGGAAGCCCTTAGTATTACTAGGATCATGGAGAGCATTCCCAAACTCCTTGTGGTCCCTGATGGGATGTAATTCAGTATGTGAACAGATATAATGTATGCATACTGAAAGTATGGGCTGAATGTGCAATTCTACACGGTGCATAAGGGCAGGAAGGTAATCATATAAGAACCCTTTACTGCTTCATATTAAATGTACCAGTATGGTTTGATGACAATAATATGTCGGCAAATCCTGGAAAATTTCAAGCAATTATTTTCTGAAGGAAAGGGCTCAATGGGGAAGAAAAAAACTCACTGTTAGCAACTTTGAAATTCATTGGGAAAGCAAGGTCAAGCTTTTAGGCTAATGAGTCGCTTACCTTCTCCAAGCATGTCAATTACATTAAGGAAAAGGGTATCCAGACATGTTTGTGTCCTATATCGTTTACGTCTTTTTCTCGACTTGACATCTTATTTAAGTTTACTAGAAAAAGCAAAGAGTATCTCTCTCATCGCTTCACTGAAACAAAAATTGTGTCTTGAAGTTTTTAGAACTGTAAACAACATTGGTCCATGCCGCCTTGGCAAAATAAGAATGATAATATGGTTTGAGGAACACTTTAACTTTTGAAATTTCTCATGAGTATAACACTAAATTGCATGGTTGTAACTCACTGACGAATCAAGGACTTAAATCATGGAATGACTTGCCAAGAGGCCTGAAGATGTGCAGGACTGTTGGTGACCACAAAAACAATCTTATGATTTATTTTGGTGCATATCCTTGTGACTGCACTTATCGCGACTGTTGTATATTTACCTTAGCAATTGCAATTAATGTTTAAGTAGTATCTCTGTGCAGTCTTGTGTATCCCAGTGTAATGAATGGGATGTAGTTGTAATTACATTATCTTTCCATTGTGTGTTACACAGATCATCATTTTGTGGCAACTGTAGTTGGGTTGTGTTACATACCACAATAAGCATCGTGTGTGTGTGTGTGTGTGTGTGTGTGTGTGTGTGTGTGTGTGTGTGTGTCTG
>NMRA01000034.1:199661-221956 GCA_002633005.1 Phoronis australis | reverse complement strand
TGTGTGTCTGTCTGTGTGTCTGTCTGTGCGTCGTCTGCGTGTGTGTGCGTGTGTGTGTCGTCTGTGTGTCGTCTGTGTGTCGTCTGTGTGTCGTCTGTCTGCGTGTGTCTGCGTGTGTGTGTGTGTGTGTGTGTGTCTTTCTCATAACAGTCTTATCTGCAGTCTTGTTCATAGCTCATGTGTTGTATACCTTTAGCCTCATAATTTAGCTCTGTAATAAGGAATAGTCGATTACTAGCTTCATGCTACTGTTCCTGTGTTACTACGTACCCACACCCGACTTTAAATAAACTTTTTATTTACTTCATGGCCAGAAAATCTAGCCGAAATTATGAGGTCTCATCGAAAATATACAATATCTCATGGGATCTTGCTTTTCTAGCATTACCGCATTATTGAACGCACAGGCTGTTACAGTTCTTTAACAGTGCTATGAAGCACTGTGGGATATGTTGTTTAACATATCATGGCTTCTCATTGGTTTAAGTGATGAAGCCAACGTCGTCAAAACATTCAGTCATTCTCACTGGTTGAAATCTGGGAAGCCCCTTTCAATTTACTGTTATGTGGTATGATAGGCAATCACCTTTGACTCCAATATTTGCAATTTATTTAAACAGCAGTGATCGAAACAAACAATAGAGAACCCCGATCTAGTGGCTTACGCCGACACAAGCACGTAATTCTGTGAGTCTTATATGTTTCCACAGAGCCATGCAAAAAAGAGGGTGGCCAGAGTGTTGGATCATAACGCCTCATCAACCACCACTAGCATCACATGGGCGCACCCAGGCCAGGGGGCGAAATGGGCAAAACAGTCCGTCTCAATGAAACAAAAAGTCAGAGCAGAAGAGACAAAAGTGCACAGAGTCCACAGGAATTCAGCACGGATGCACAATTCGTAGGCATGAACCTAGTGACCCCGGTTTTTTTTAGTACTCATTGATTTTTTTCAGTAAAAGGTCCGCATACCGAAAAATTTTCAAGCCCCCCCCCATGTTTTTGCTCACTGGGTGCGCCTATGCATCAGTCACTGAACATTATAGACTATAATTAATCGTTTCCAAACTCAATGACGACACGAATTGGCTTGTCACCCATTTTCAATAAATACTGAATCACAGAATTAGATCGAGAACAAAACAAATGCATGTTGCCCTGCTGTAGGCCTACGTGAACTTCGGATCAAGATTAAGCGGAAGTGAGTGTTGCGATGAATACGCGAGGTAACAATTGACAAGTTCACTCAAATAATCACGTTCGTGATCACAAAAACTTGCACAGCACTAAATCAAGTTAAACTTGAATAAAATAATGTCAATTTTAACCAACCTTTTCAACTACGGGCGATCAGTTGCACCAAACAATAATCGACTTAACCATTCACATATTCCTCCGGTGGTTCAGCGACACAAGTTACGGTAAAGGAGAAAATGGTTGATCGCGAGGCTAATGATTACCACAGGCGCTTGGGTTTATCTGTTCCTCGATCGCAAATGACGTCACTCAATAATATGGAAATCCGAGCGCCTGTGATAATTACGAAAATTCCTGTTCATCGAACAATAATTTCACCTTTTTGCCAGAATATTCAATTCCAAGTTCACGCATACGCGATCTTGAGATTAAGCAGGATTTCAAGTTCACGCACAGCAGCTGGGGTTCAATGTCCACGGCCGGGGTTTGGGATCCAGTCTTGGCTTGGACTTTACTTCTTTACAATGTTTTCCCGTCTACTCACTACAGGACTCAAATCCGTTCCCGTTGATCACCGATTCGTAATACTTACTTTACCACATTAGGTCAGGTTGTTGTAGTCTTATATAACCTAGGACAATACTCCCAGGTAGCCCTACTGAACGATCGCTGCCTTCCGTAAAGCGCCCTCTTACGTTCATTAACATGGCTTCACATCTCGCTGGTTCCCTGGGTGCCGCTAGGTGGGGCGGTAGCCGCGCCAGCACGCGAGCACGCGTTGGTTGATGTAACCTAGGCAGTGCTTAGTGACATTAGTATACTGTCTGGCACATTTAACTGGTGTGTTATTCATATACTGTATGAATGCAGGACAGCATCGTAAACAAAAGTCAGCGACAGTAGAAAGGTGCACTCCGAAAAGGCGCAACCACAATTTTCTGGGATTCCCATTTCTTGAACATGAAATTTAAGCAAGGCGTATTGTCTGTACAATGACAGACAGTCGTGACACTTTGTTGGCGTAAAGCGCGCCCTGTTGAGGATTCGACCAGCCAATCAGAAACGCCGGTGTAAAATAATTCACGAGAAAAAGTGATACCTGCGTGCTGGCTACCAGTCTAGCGGCACGCAGGGAACCAACGAATCTCATTGGTTCGGAAGTAATGAAACCGGCGTCATAAGAAATCTCAGTGGGAAACCCCCTTCCAGTTTACTGTGACGTAGTATGGCGACCACCTTTGACTTAAATAGTAGTAACTTAAAACGGGGCAGTGATCGAAGTATGAGGCCTAAACAAAATCAAAGAAACCTCAATCCAGTGGCTTAAGCCAAACAAGTTCAAGTGCATGAATTAGGCCTGTACAATTGGTGGCCTGTCTGACAGTTAGACTCGATCTTATCACCTGACTTTCTAGTCGCATTCACCAAGTGGGCGGTGCACCAATTAGGGAGCTGGGGGCCCATAGCGCCCCTTCACTTATTTTAACTGAATGCGGCACCGCCCATGGACATGGGCAACTCACCATGGGGATTGGGTTGGGCTCAGTATATACGAAGTACCTTCAATGGACATAAATTAACCAGTCACTCAGAAAGTATCTTGATGTAGCGTGCAATCTAGAATAAGCTCCATGGTAACCGGCGCCGTTTTCAATGAAGCGTTAATAAAGATTCTCCTCGATCGCTGGCTGTGAGAGGATTTGCTGTCACGGTTGCCAAAGTGATGAAAAAAAAAACACGACAATGAGTCGAGCGCCGGCGTATTCGCAGGGCAACAATTGTTTTCGCAAAGCCTTTGAAGGACTTCGGAAATGTCCACAAGTGCACTTTGAAAGTCGCGACATAATTTGCAGTCAACTTGAAGAATTGATTTGGAAATTCGACTTGACTTCTGTTCCCGTAACGTTATTCAATAACCTACTATGTACCTATTTATTATTTTCATGTTGAGCAACTGTAACAATAGACGGCTTTGACTATTTGGAAACATTATTGCTATCCCAAGATGAGCACAAGGTGACGCCTTGACGGCTCAGTAATTCTCGAGAAAAACTTGCAGGCTGCTTGACTGTTACTCTGAAAATTGATTAGATTTAGCTTTAGAATTCCGTTCTTAGTACTCGGAAACAAATGCATACGTCATATTTTGCTTGCCAGTGAGTAATAAGTAAAAATTCCTGCTTCATACCCAAGAGTCCCTTCGAGAAATCTCTAGCCATGTGTTCTTCCTTTTATTTTTCACCGTCAAATTCAAAGTAAGATACTACTGTATTACAAAAAATACAATATTGCGTACTCAAAAACCAACGCAGATGAATTTAAAGACGCCTGAACTACATGTTTCAGCATTTTAGTATGAATTTTGAAAGTATAAATGCAGGTTCCTCACATTCACGTCTTCTTAAATAGTGCACAGCATTTTTCTTTTTTTACTTTGAAAAATAACATTTTTTTAGTTCCATAAAAGCCCCACAGCTTTGCGCCAAGGCTTCATGGTACCCCGATATTTCGCACAGCCCGTGTAGTTAGTCTGCTAGTCACCTAGCTCGTTGTGAAACTTGATCATGTCTAGCTATGAAGTGGCGGGGTGCATGCAAAATCTGTTAGTCTAGTGGCGGATATAGGATATCATAAGGGTGAAGGACTAAAGAAAAAACGAAACGAAAAAACGAGAAAATGATTGCGCCGGTGGCCTGACACTTTCACACGCAAACTAAAACTGCACGCATCCTTAACTCTTGTTTCACCCGTATGTTAATTACCGGGGTGGTTAGTTAGTGAACTCAATCATTTCCTCACGCTCTTGCAATGCTGTAATATTTTTGAGGCAGCCAAGGGGGGTGCGGCCTCCTGCCCCCCCCCCCTCCCCCTCCAACCCGTCTATGGAGTTAACCGACAAGCACCTTGCCCGCTGCAGGCGTTTAAGTGAAAAACAATCTAATGAGCGTGATTTTGTCGCATAATTATCTGCCTTTTTGTAACAGTTAAAGTCAGCCGTCGTTTTGAAAACAGTAGGCTATGCCCTTGACACACGCACGCGCCATTTCCTAAAATTTTGCGACATCTCTCGGGAGATGATGACAGATTTGCAGCAGCAAAATTGAAAATTGAAATTCAGTTTGATGGTATTAAAATACTGAAAACTTTTGTAACGAAATAAAAGCAGTTCCGATAATTTGTTGTGATACGAACGCAACTTCGTGGAGGAGAAGAACAGTTGATTGAAGAATCGGGGAACAGAAACTGGCCAATAGGTGATAGCGCCGACCAAAAGAACGCATCTCTATTTTACTAGAAGCAGAATCACTTCGATAGAACGCCATTTTTCCAACACCGGGAAAATAATTTAGTTTACTCAAGGAAGAGTGTAGTTTTTAATGTCACTAATTTTGGGGCAGGTTTTATTTGATCAGTTTTTACCCACATCGGGGCAGCGGCTGTGTATTTAGTATGCAGCTCAGTTGCACCAAGGCGACGCGGGGCCATGCAAAACGACGTTGTTCCACTAACAGTCAACACGACACCGCAGTAAAATTGTGCTATGAACTTTTGAGATCTGAGATCGTAGATGACTTATACACATACGGTGCACTTCTGTAGTGAGAGGCCTTCACCCAATGAGATGCACTCCTTAAACTATCTCGATCATTACCTAGCTTAACCCACGGTGCAACCTCAATGACGTCAGGAGCACATTAGCCAATAGGAATTAACACTGGAAACTACTTTTTTTACAAAAATGCGAAAGGATGAAAAAGAAGTGATTTTTATATAGACTTTATTCATAAACTAAATTCGGAAAATTTCGTTAAAAACACGACTAGACTTTTTGTTTGCAAGCTTGATACTGGTACGCTCGTAGTTTCGGAACAGTCTCCTTTCTTCATTAAAAATCCAATCTTTGTACTTCAGCAATCTTTCAATGTAGCAGAATATCTGCAAGAGTCGGGATGTTGCGATGTTGCATTTTAAAGGTATATGTACAAAAATAGATAGACTCCGACAGGATTACCCCAGGTTTTACCAAACTTGGATAAACTTAATGCTGAAATTATTTGTCAGTTTAGTCGAACCTTCGTCTAACTTAAAAGTGACATTGCTGATTGTTTACGAATGGCTCTCTGAACAGTAGAAACTAAGTGTTTTCGCGATTTCGTCTACGCGCATGGAGCGACATCTGTAGAGTTTTTGTTGAGATTTAGCTAGAATTAAAATAGACGCGAAATGTCGAAATGAAATGGACCCTCTCACTCTGGCTTTTTGAAACTGAGAATAACCGCGGGCCGATGCGTATAGCATTGATTTCGAGCCCATATGTCATATTTCAACGTTTAAAATTGAACCGGGTCGTTCAAAAAATCAGAAACACCAGCTCATCAGTCGTGAGGCGTCTGAACAAATTGACGACTGAAATAAAATATTCGGTACGGCCGACACATTATTTTCCAGCAAGAGCCAACAAAGTCAATAAAGGACGTACACGTTTCAGGTCCTAAGTCTAATTTTGACAGGTAAGCATTTTTCTAATTTGGAATAAAAAAGCTGGAGGAAGTTACTAAAACAGGTGGCGGCTTTAATACTGAAACACTCCGCCGACCTGTGCTCAACTAAAGGCAAATCAAATCTGTTATCATACGTTACCAACCATACCAGTTTCTTTGGCGTCCCCTCTAGATAAGGCGAACAGTTAGTTTAAGGACCTTTTGTGTACTTTTCAATACGCGGCGCTCGCATTTGTGTAAGCTGGTTGTTAAGAATAGTAATCGCACCAAGGGTCGCGTTTTTCGTGCACCTCAAGGCTACAGTACGTCAGTCGTCAGGGATGAAACAGTATAGGTCTACATGAATATTTTTAAATTACGTTGATGTCCAAGGTACGTTAGTCAATCCAGTCTGCTGTAACGCATTTATTTACGCGATAGTGATATTGATAAACGACACCGGCAACCGCATGTTTCCGTCATTTTTTGTTGCTTAGTTTAGGCTTCACTTACTGGGTTTAGGTGAAAAGGTCGTTGTTGCCTCGCCTATATACACCTTTGAACTAGACTTTTTCAGTTGCCGTTTAGGAGGCCAAAATAACTTCTTCTATGCAAAATTAAGTTGATGTGAAATAGTATTCAGTCGTCGACGCAGGTGGCCTTCAAATTTAAGCAAACGTACGTTACTGCATGGAACTTGAAATGTTTTCTGTGCCTAGATGATTTCAGGCTGTAGAAATTTCATTTGCAAGACGGCTCATCTAAATGCACATGCTTTTCCATCATGCCTATTTACGTGGGTTGCTTTTTCAGTGGCCCCTGTTAGCCAATTGGAAGCAAAGATCTCGATGGTCTAAGGGGAAAGAACTTTTTGTGAGCAAGTTTCCGATTGGTTCTGGGCTACGCTACANCTTTATGGGGCTGTTTACTAATGAAAAAAGACCAGTTACTTAGAACTTCGTTCCAAAAAGGATTGATTACATCAGTATGGTATTTAATAAAAACATTTCCAAAATTTATAATATTTGACTTTGCAATCCCTGTTTCAAGTTCAAACAATTTCACCCATTTTGATTCAGAATTAAGTAATCTCTTTATCCATGAAATTTTTATAGCCTTGTTAAAAAGAATAATATTTAACATTTTAACTCCCCCTTCCTCATAAGTTTTGATTAACACATCTCTCTTCACGCTCTCAACTTTGTTATTCCAAATAAACTTAAAAATGCTTGCATTCAATTGTGATGAGGTAAAAAATGTTGGGTCTTTGATTTGTGTATTGTGGTAACTATGCGACACAGCGGTTGAAAGGGTTAGGATAGGTGCGTATACTTTCAGGTTGTGCAGTAATGTTCTTTCCATCGATATTGCCACTACCCAGAATTGTTCTGGCTACGTGTGCTGCACCATGTTTGAAAAGCTCTGTGTCTTTCAACCATGTAAGCAAAGTCTGAATTTTGCCTGCTCCACATGACAAGTGATTTAAATAGTCTTGCATTATTCTACTTATTTTTGCTGTAAAAATGACACCTACTTGGTCACCATGGATTAATCTGAATTAGCAGAAAGGAAGAATAGAAGACGCGCAGTTTTCATCATGTTTGAATTTTTGATCGATTCAGCAAGAACTCTGATTTGGTTCAATCTTTTGCCTGAACAAATTGACTGTCTACTTGCTGTTGTCAAGACACATTTCGTTAGGGTAAATCTTTTCACGGTAGTTTATGTTCACCAAGATCTTTTGGATCTCTCCTTGTCAGTGAAATATTTCGTCGTGGACTAATTGCCGACGCTTTTAACCAGTCGCCAGGACCTTTGAAATTCAAGTGAAAAGCCAAATGCAAGAATAATCTATATGGTTCTATTTTCGGCACATTTCTACAAATCCCATCTTACGTGGATGTCAACCAACTGGTTAGATGTACACGTTACTCCATCTTCACTTATCAAAGGGCCACGAGAGGGAGTATGTATCGGGTTGTTTTAGATTTGACGTAACTCGCAAATCCATGTTTTTTAAGTTATTAGCAGATATGGAAGCTACAAAAGCAAAGGAAAAATTGTGGGAGCTGGAAAAGTTTGCGGTAAGGACAGACGGGTTACATTGACACGCTTTACACCGCGCATGCGGGTGTATTTCAACTCTATGCTTTTTTCGCACCCTCTTTTTATATTGATTCTTTATAGTCACTAAATAGAATTTCTTGCTTGGTTTGTTGCAGTGCTTCTAATTTGTTCTACAAGTAGTGCTCTGATTAGCTTCACACACCTACATGTAGATAAATGGGTTGCACCGGTACAGCTTCACGTAGAAATTTCTCTGATTAAATGTGTGAATTAATTGAGTGTTCTCTTTCTTTGTCGAGGTATCAGGGTAACCCCTCTTTTCGCGAGAAATAAGCACGCCCGTCTGTCTTTACTTCCACTTCTATCTTGTACGGGTATTATTCCAGGTCACGTAAATTCCGATTGATTACCAGATAAATATTGGTGCCCCGTTTTCTCAACTGGTATGGACGTCAGTATCATTCAGAAATTTGCTTTTGCAATTTTCTCTCGCTCTCTGCTCTCGCCACTGCTTTGTCTCTCCGTACTGAAGGTTCTCTGGTTGACCTGGGACTGGGGTCTAATCTTTTTACTCGAAATCAAACTCAGAATCATTTTTGAAATTTTCTTTTGTACTTTTGTGCGAGCTCCAGATTAGTGTCCATTATTCTGTACTCGAGTAACTAATGACTTAAGTGGATAACTGTCTTATTCTAGTTGCCGCTTGAAGACCTCGGTATAAAGGCTAACACGACCGAGTCTGAACTCAAAATATTGAGCTTTTACTTTAGTTTGTAGCTCGAATCTATGGATCGTCAAGTGCGAACTTGGACTAGAAACTCATACGCGTAAGCCATTATGTACTCGAACACAAAATAATAGAACTTGTCTTGAGTTCCCTCGAAAGTATGGCGGAAAATTACATAATAATTTCAAGTTTGATTTCAAACTCCGGTTCGCCAGGTGGCGCTCCGTTTGTTTGATGGCATTGTGTCTCATTCCATCCACGCAGACGACAAATTGAATATGGCACCACCTAGCTTTTTGAGAGAGGGTTTCAGGGCTTGGATGTAGATAGCCTCATGTAGAAGTAACCCTCGTCTTTTTACTTTAACATCTTTACGTGTTTCAGACTGGCGTTCGTTTCGCCCAAACCTCGTGTCTCGGAGATAATATCCAATGCGGCCTCCGGGTTACGTTTTCAACGGCTGCGGATTTCGACAACTTGCCGTTATAAAATAGCTAGACATCACCTTGTTTCTGCATGTAACTCCGACGAGGAAGGATTTCTGACTCGGGAAGAAGTGATAGCTGGGTATAGCTTGAGATCACATTCAGTGCATAAAATGAATAACCCATCATGACAAACCAACTTAGTGAACCTGATCTCGAACAACCGTTTGTAAATCTCAGTTTTTCCCAGACCAAAAATCTATTTTATAACGGTATGTGTCTCAAATGAAAGCATGTTTTTAACTAAACCTGGTTTTATAACTGATTTATCGGAACATGTGAGCATTTTTGGCAAATGGTCTTGACAAACTCGGTTGTCTAAAAAAGTTTCTTTTCAATAATGTGTGTGTCAAATGTATTCTCCCGTTTTCTGAAATTCGCAGTTTGTGCAATCAAAAGCGTTTCGCCATTTCTACAATGCGATAACCACGTCATGTAATTTTCGACGAAAACATTGAGTAGCCATCGTTGGTCACGTTCAACTGAAGACAAGTTGTACATATATGCACATTTTCGAACTTAATTTCATTTCTGTAACTCGGTTTACGAAAAATCAGTACGTGTTATGTATGTGTTAGGCGCACAAAAACTCATGTGTTGTGCATGTTATACATTATACTCATTCTGGGATTTTGTAGATTTTGCGGATGAATTTTATATGACAGTAATTAATGACAGCTCATTTTACGAATTCAGCAACTACTGCTTGGTTCCATTTTGCTCGTTGTCTTGAGTATTCCAGATTCGTTTAATGGTATAATTGATAATTTGAGTTTGTGCGCTATCAGTTATTGATATTATGCTTGTATTTGACATAGATTTTGACTGAATCAAGCACATTGTGCTACACGGTCATTTTTCAGTTACAGAAATGGAGGGCAGTGCAGTGGTTTGTACAACAGACTCATTTCTGAGACTCCGGTTCGAATCGCTTCTTAGCTTGCAGACTACGGTCCTGAGTTTTGACAGCTGAGCTGTTTGCGGGCTAAAAGGCATTATAAAAACCAAGTGTTCCTTTGTAGCTAACATAATAAACAAACATAATTTGCAAGTGTTTGTGTTCGTTTTGTGGAAAATGCGACAGCCTCAGTGAAACACCTCTGCTTTTGAAAAAAAACAATTGTGATTACGAACATGCGGACAGTCACTGCTTTCGTGCACATAACAAGAATTTGTGATCATAGTGGATTTTAAAAATATATAGTTTTATGGATGTACAATAAGAAAGTTATTGGAGAAATTCAAGTCTTGAAAACGAAGGTATAGTCCGCGTGAGGGAGTGAATGTAGTGGGAACTTCGAATATGTCAAAAGTTTTCTTCTAAAGAAATGCTGTGCACTGACAAAGTTACCTCAAAGAACTACTATACAGTTCCGTTCAACATAGTGTTTCATCTATTCTTCTTCAGTTGCTAAAACAGATCGCAGAGAAAGAAGAGGCGGAAGTGAGGTGGAAAAAAGATCTATTGCTGGTATGTGCATGTGGATTTACTTCGATTACTGTTATCGTCATTGATTTGAGACAAGGGTCACTGGCGTAACAAGGAAAATGGAGCGGGGGGTAACACGAAACTCTTGATGACGGAAGTGACGGCTGCGGGGTACTTGTACGTAATGAACGGGGAACAAGTGCAAAATTGTTGGCGATCGAAGTGGCGTTTGGTCTGGAGGAGAGTTTCTGGGAACGAACATCGGGTATGTCCCACTTGTGACCCCCATGGCTACACCAGTGACAAGAGTTTGATCTAGGGTCCGTACGCTGCCCAGAGAAGAGATATATAGGAAAACGTCTTTTCAAACTATAGGGAGCGATGCGTACCTTTTCGTCTTCTGTGTACTTCTTTGGGCTTGGTGTCCCTCTATGTACCTAGCTAAACACCAGGGACTCGTTCCAAGAAAACTGAATTAGCTAAGACAAATCTTAAATTTAAGCCAATTTTAAGATAAAGCTTCAATTTGTCATAAGTCGTCCGTTCCAAGAAAGTGAACTTAATTTTGACTTAAGTTTTTGTCTTAAGTTCGACAAACTTACCGAATGTGGAAGTTTCAAATTTGGGAAGTTGAGACAAACCTGAGACTGAAGTAAAATGAACTTAAGTTATTTTCTTGGAACGGGCCCCAGGGTTGCGTTCAGTACATCTCAGAGACTCGCGAGAAAACCCATTCGTTATGATCACGTGCGCTTGTAATGAAATGGGATCTTGCGTTTTTGTGAGTTTAAAGTCTACAGAACACACCTCAGCTTGTACACTTGAAAGCGTCATAACACCGTGTGCCCATATCAGGGCTTCGGCCAATGAGTAGCTTCCAAATATGCGCCGACGGTTTCACGTATCATCAAAAAAGGTCATAAGTTGGGACGTATTTTTTTTCTTTACCGCAGAAGTCAGTTATTTCAACTGAAATGTCGATTTTGTTTGCAGTTGGAACAAGAAATCCAGCGACTTCGAAATGTGAATGAAAAGTTGCAACAGCAAGTCGAAATATACAGACGAAACGAGGGAAAGTGCGAGGTAGGGCTGAGTCGGTAAAGTGCGAGGTAGGGCTCAGTCGTGAAAGTGCGAGGTAGGGCTGAGTCAGTTAAGTGCGAGGTACGGCTCAGTCGTGAAAGTGCGAGGTAAGGCTGAGTCAGTAAAGTGCGAGGTAGGGCTCAGTCGTGAAAGTGCGAGGTAGGACTAAGTCTGGAAAGCGCGAGATAGGGCTGGGTCGGTAAAGTGAAACACAGCAATAGTTGGAGCCGATCTGATGTTGCATGGTGAGAAGCTGACGAGGATGAGCAACACTGAACCTTCTGTTCACCTTGCTTGGAACGGTTTTACTTACCATTGCACCAAATGCTCTGTATGGGTAGACGTCATTTTGCACTCCTGGGCATGAAAAGCTTTGAAATAAGTCTTGTTTTATATTTGTGCTGTTATAAATCAGCGTGTTGATATGGCATGAATAAGAATTACTAGTCTTCTTACACAGCATATATTGGTCACATCACGTGAGTATGAAAGGATCTCTGTCCCGCGACTTTCTGCTAACCGTGCAGTTTTGTCTAGTTGAGTAACGCCGCTCATTAGTGCTGGGTTACCCATCAAGCCAAATAAGCTGTAATTTAATGTCTCGCGCAAAATAGGGTCTCCATCTCGTCTTCATAGGGGCTATGTCGTGCCGCCGGGTATAATCCTACCCCTTAAGGCTCGCGCGATTGCACGTCACATGGGCCCCGGCCAACAAAAGACCGAGGAGGGGTCAGCCAGAAAATTTCTGAGAACAGGGGAACTGAAATTGGGTCCCCGTCTCGCCACCACCTCTAGAGTTGCGGTGACCGTGGGTGGGCATTTCGAAAATTGTGGTGAAAGGTGAGAATCATAGTAACTAGGGCTTTGAACGTTTTATAAAGACCTTTTAAGGTCACAGTACCGAATTAAAATTCGGTACTGTGACTCATAGGCCTTATTGTTTTTTTTTTCGGAAATGGATTAGAAAGATGCTGAATTAAGCTCAGTAAATTCTGGCGGCGTAAAAATGAATTCCTGACTAAAACTAACTGTATTCTGATCATTGCAGATGCTTCAATTGCGACTGGATTCAGTCATTGAGGAAACTGTGACACTCAAACTAGAAATCAAACGATTGAATGATTCTAACATCGCAAAGGTTACGGAAATTGAAAAGCTGAAAAAAGAAAAGGCCAATTTACTGATTGATATCGCAGAGCTGAGAGAGAAGAATGCTAAGTTAAAAGCTGACCTTGACAGCGTAAAACGAGAGCTGACTGATCTGAAAAATGACACAACAAAAGATGACATGATTGAGGAGCTACGTCAACAGGTAGGCTCACAGTCACGATGTTCGGCTTCTCTTCTTTCCGCTGTTTCCCTTAATTATCAACTTCAAGCCCCAGAAAGCAGAGTGACGAAGTATGGGAAAGTTCCACTGATATTTGAAGACAAGTCATGTACCTGGAATACTGTCACATTTCTTTGCCTTATAACGCGAATTACGGACCCAAAACATGAGTCACGGGGCTGGGAGCAACCCTTAACTTTTCATTTTTCTATTTCAAAACTGAGTTTTCTTTGATTGTGCAATCGAAGCCCCTCAGAAATAGGTATTGCCGAATACCTAGAGGTCAAAATATAATGCCTTTCTTCGCGTGTTAAGAGCAAATTTTATGCATCTTTTGTCGTCACTGTGCCTGCATGGTTCCATTTATCAAATAAAATAGCTTTAGCAACTGAAAAGCCTATTTCAACTGATTAAGTCTAAGTTGTTTTGTTTATAGACAGTTTAATGCTTTATCAGATGATAGGAACAGCAAACCTGGATGGTGACCAAGTAAAGCAAAACAAGGCACCATTTGCATAACCCGTGACCCGTGTCTTTTGTCCGTAACGCTTTTATCTTGTCCATGACTCCTGTTTCTTGGGTTAGTGACTCGTGATTCCCGGCATTGTGTGTCAGTGATTCTTGTTGGAAGGTCGGATAATTGTGCTCGAAGTTCGTGGTTCCTTGGATATGCTAGAACCGTACGCAACTGAATCTTTAAAGTTCACACTGTTGGTCATTATCACAATTTTGGGTCTGATATTTGAATAGAGTTTCATTTATATGTGTGTAGCCAGGTGTCTCATGTTCATTATATAAAGTCGTAGAGCAACTATATTCAGCAAATGATAGTGAAGGGTGTCCCAAAAATGTCCACAAGATGAAATATGAGTATCTGGTTATGATTTTTCTGGGACTGAACTTTTGGAATTCCAGAGTCTGGTTTGCAGATGGTAGAAATGTCTCAGCTGACTCGTAATGCATAGAATAAAAACCCAACCAGTTGTGCAGCTCCGGTGCAGACACCGAGGACTTCAAAAAAATCTCACCAATTTTAGACAAGCCAAAACAATTGTCAAAATTGACCTTTTTTCTTCGTTGTACACGTGAATGACCACTGTTTCTCAAAACATTGTCTGATGGTGGGCATGGTATACAAGTGTGGTTGGTACTACTTCTCTTGCATGAAAAAGTGAAGAAATAAAATTTCACTTGTCAACCAAATTTTATCCTAAATTGGTGAGATTTTACGATAGTTGGTGCAGCAAGGCTGGTTACAATTAAAAAACTTATCTATTTCTATGTCTCGTGAAATTGTTTCTATTTGAATAAAGTATTCAGTCGTTGAATGAGAACTGGTCGTTCTGTGAAGCAGGCGAAGGTTGCATGAAAATGATCATTAGCGCAGAGTTTGAACAAATCCATTCGTTGTTTCTCAGCGCTTGCATCAACTGGGACATTTTAGAAAACCATTTGATATCTCTTCACTCTTGCATCTCAAAATGTTTACTAAGATGACTTACATTTATACGACTTGCANCCATTCGGTGCTATGCGCATCTACAATCATGGTTCAGTTTGCGCAAATGCCTACAGCCGGACAAAATGTTGGGCCCCCCCTTGTGATATCCTAGATCCGCCACTGGTATAGGAGAGTTCACTCCGCCATTTTACCATTCGCCGCAATGGTTACTGGTCGAAACACTAGCGCTCCAAGCGGTGAATAATCAACACTTAGTTTGGCGCGCAGTCCGAACAATGTAAACGCTCATAAATTCATACTTTAATGACATTCAACGTGCAATAAAATTACTGTGTGATTGAAAATGGTTTGAATACATAAACTAACATCCACTTACAATAGAATGAGAAAGAAAATGTGTATCTTAATCAATATTAAAGTGTATTTGTTTTTATTCTCTTGAAGCTCCCTTCAAAATTCATCATGGTTTTGTTTCATGTTTGAGTTCTTAACAGGGCAATTATCGTTCCTTATAACACTTCATACCTCCATGAGCTACATTATTTGAATGATTGCCCCTGGGGGTTCAGAGGGGAATTCCCCCCCAAGGAGCCAGCTAAGGAACTCTCCTATACTACTACACTCCTTGGTAGAAGTATCTCAGCTGATTCGTAATGCATAGAATAAAAACCCAACCAGTTGTGCAGCTCCGGTGCAGACACCGAGGACTTCAAAAAAATTTCACCAATTTTTGACAAGCCAAAACAATTGTCAAAATTGAACTTTTTTCTTCGTTGTACACGTGAATGTTTCTCAAAACATTGTCTGGTGGTGGGTATGGTATACAACTTTGATTGATACTACTTCTCATGCATGAAAAAGTGAAGAAATAAAATTTCACTTGCCAACCAAATTGTATCCTAAATTGGTGAGATTTTACGATAGTTGGTGCAGCAAGGCTGGTTACAATTAAAAAAACTTATCTATTTCTATGTCTCGTGAAATTGTTTCTATTTGAATAAAGTATTCAGTAGTTGAATGAGAACTGGTCGTTCTGTGAAGCAGGCGAAGGTTGCATGAGAATGATCATTAGCGTTGTTTCTCAGCGCTTGCATCAACTGGGACATTTTAGAAAACCATTTGATATCTCTTCACTCTTGCATCTCAAAATGTTTACTAAGATGACTTACATTTATACGTCTGTGTACGACTTGCAGGTTCTACAAGAACGATATAATAAGGAAAGAGGTGTGAGTTTGTTTAAGTAGCCATTAGACTTAAATACACTTCATTCTATTATTTGTTAATGGTTTAATAGCAGAAACGGTAACGACAGCTTTGACGATATGTTCACATTAGTATGACTTAAAACCAACCACTTCAAGATATTGATATATGCAAATAATCCAGGCTTTGTTCGGTGACTTTTATTCAAGAAAGCTTGTCATCAGTTCGGAGGGATGGCGTACGACAACTGCCGGCCACTGTTAGGCAGATCAGACATCTAGTGTCTGAACAATCACATTTGAGCGTTCGCCATACGTCTGCTCTGCTTTGTTTTTCTGTTCCCAAATGATACGACAGACCTGTCTTCTTGCTGTGGCCATATTCCAGTGACGTATGTTGGGGTTAGACTCCGATCACACGGGGTTGTCTTGAAATTAGTATGTGTTGCACGTTAATGTTGTGCTAGTTACCCGTGAAACGACTTGCAGGAAGTCTTTGTGAACGCTCATTTTAGCCGCTTGGCTTCTGGTCAGGCATCCTATCTTCCTTCCGATAGAAATGTCACAAATGAACAAAGTATAGAAGCTATTCATTCAAAGAAAACGTGGCTAGAGTAATTCGCGACAGAAAATATTTGGTTTGGGCGACGAAAATAATGATAACCGGACGGTGTTTAGGAATTAAAGCGAAGACGGTCTTCAATATATTACATCCCACTGACTATCATTTAGATAGTCTTGGGCAACTCGCCAAAAGCGTGCATTACCTTGCGTGGCACTGGCGTAGTATTTGTAGAGATCATTCTAAAAGATGTGTTTCTTTTGTCTTTTTTCGCTTCCAATTTCATTGGGCACGTCGGCCCGAGTTAAGCAATCATTTTGCTCCAGTGGAATTATTTTTGTGCCAATGAGCGCGAGGCGCGCTCCTAAATTTATCCCTGTATTGCAATATTTCGCTAAACTTTTCAGTAATTAGCCTTCAGGGAATAAACCCTTGGCTTTAAAATTGCCCTCTATTGTATCAAGATAATTACATCATTGAGACTTCTGTACCCGGTTGTATTTAGCGTTCAATTTCCATAATTGTGACTCATTTTTACCACCTGTTATTTTTTACAGGTCTTGCAACTTGCGAAGGATAAGGACGAGGCGATAAAGAAAAATGAAGAATATCTTATAACGATACGACAGCTAAATTTGCTGATATCTGAGCTTCAGTTACAGCTAACTACCAGTGAACGGCAGCGTCAACAGTTGGAACAAGAAGTACACGACTTGACAGTGGAGCTTATGGCTCTTCGGAGACGAATCAATGCCGACAAAACGTTTAAAAAGTTTGTGAAAATAAAAAGGGAACTGAACAATGTTAAAGATGAGAACGAGGACTTGCGCGATATTGTAAAATCTAACGTCAGTCCGTTTCCAACATACATGAAAGAGGATTCAACGTACAATCCTGCAAAAATAGCACAGAAAGCTGTAGAAATAGTCACGGGGTCAAAGTTGACTTTTGGCTCACAGGTCATCTCTGAACCCCACGAAGTACAAACTATAAAGTCGCGGGTAAAGAGTGCCCCCGCGGTGCGCAGTGCGGATGGAGTGAATGTCGTTGTATCGGCTTCATCGCGGCCAACCAGTATGCCAAGCAGTTTAGCGGATACTTCCGTGGCAAAGTCGCCGCGCCCGGCAACTGCTGCGTCTGTCCGGTTTTGTGACGGAATAACTCCGGTACTTAGTAGACCCAGGATGTCGGATGGCAAGTTACGCTACAGAATGTCGAACACTGCCACAAATGCGTCTAATTTCAAAACAGATCCGGAGAGTCCACCTGGTTCCCGGTCGTGTTGGGGGACATAAGCCACGGGTGATACAAGTTGCCAGTGCGACAAGTGCAATTGTACAAACTTCGAATGCAATAAACAGTAGAACGTGGTGCTTGTATTCAAAAGTGTTTATGTTTCTTTTTTGTAAAGAGATACAAGTTTCATTAAAGCGCTTGTAAGAATATCATTAATTTTGCCCGAAATCTTGACAATCGGCATTTTCCAAGTGTTTGTGACAGAAACTATCTAAATTTACTCTTCAGTAGGGTTGGGACAACGTAAAAGGACAAATCATCTGCCAAACTTGTGTGTTTTTACATCAATTTTCCAAATATTGTAACTAACTATACAACATCATAACACATCACGGCTTCCTATATTCAAAAGAATCATGAAAAATGTCTTAACGATGTTTCGTGTTCCTGAAATTCCATATTTGTCAAAATCGAAACAGTAATGTTCCTGTGCTGTTCATCGCAGTGGTGTCAGATGTTCTTCAGAACACAGGGGTCACGTCGGGTCTGCTCACGTGCTGACTGGAATTGAATGTGGGATATATTCTCTTCCTTCACGATAAATAAATTCATTACTTCGGAAACCAGTGCGCCTCAAAATGAAACCAAATCTTTTCTCTACGTAGTAGGTAACGAGTATTTTGTTTAGTTCAAGAACAACGTCTTTGTGCTGGTTGATCTCAACTGATGTTGTCGACATGATGGCAATTAGAAAGTTCAAAAGCAAAATGGACACTATTAATACGAAAACTACGTGAAATATAGAAACGACTACTTCCTCTTCTGTGTAAAAAGAACCTTCCTTAGGCTGCATTGAAATCATATTCAAAGTGACTATGAATGTTGAATACGTACTATCGTACAGAGTGTCAAAGCCATCCATTAAACACTGTCCCCCAATGATAACGAAGAATGTTACTGAAAATGAAAAAAGTATCAGAGTAAAAAGCACGGAGAATTTGAGTAGAATCGAAAGCATTTCGTAAAAGATGATCACTAAGTGGCCAGTTAATGAGAACAATTTCAAGTAGAACAAAAGCGACCATATATTAGTGAGAACGGCAATGGCGACGAGACAAATTATGGCAAGCGGAGGCTGCCTCGTCTGGTCTGTCGTTAACCACCAGGCGGCGGAACTTGCTGACAAACAGTGTAAAAAATCAAGCAAATACTGGAAATAGTATGACATCTGTACTATTGAGGTGCTCTTCGTTTGAATTTTAAATAAACTTAATGTCCTATTTCGTATTTGGTACCAATGGAAAATATCTCTCGACAGCTGCGAAACGAATGTTGCCAACTGCCACAGGGTAATAGCTAACAGTGCGTAAGTCAATTCAGATACTGCGGCACCGGTAATTGACCTATCCTCACATGTACGCTGTTGACTTTCCGTTTCGTTTTCAAACTGCGAGCCGTGTTTCTCGTGAGAAAATCTTTTGAACATTACTTCGCTGATCAAAATACTAAACGTAATTGCGTAAATTACGCTACTCAGAAACATGGCGTGTACGAACTTTTGGTAACTTTTCCTTGTTGCCTTAGCCCAGGTTATCAAAGGAGCGTGCAAAAAGTCGTTACTGATTTTTTTCAAGTCAGAAAATTTCATGTAGAACAGCCATTGTACAGGAGAATACAAGAGATTTCTGTCACCTTGTATTGTATAATCGCTAACATCAAACCAGACGAGGTCACAATATCCGACTGACGTTTTCGTAAATTTGTAAACGTTCTCTGTGTTCAGTATTGCATCGCAAGTCTCAAAACTACTGAGAAAAACAGACAACTCCAAGGGCCTATGTCCGTTGTCGTCCTCTTCCATCAACAGTTTGTGCAAAACAGCATCACCTTGTTGACTGCGAACAAAGTTTGAGATATCCTGATAAATGGTTCGTATAGGCCTACCACGCTCGCCCCACAACTCGTATAAAGCAAGAGTGTGGAAAATGTTCCAGTTCATCAATCCCCTAATCTTAAAATGTGCTCCTCGTACGAGTAGGTTTTGAATCACTTCGACGTTTTTATTTTGCACAGCAAGTTGAAGCGTACTAAACGCTTTAATTTTTCCTCCATTTCGAAGAAATTCCTTCTCTGCGATTCTTTTTGGCTCACACAAGAATAATTTACAGGCTTGGCAAAATTGTTCCTCATTTGTGAAGTAAAACATCCCTTCCACCATTTCGCGCCTTTGTTCACATGTCACGCTACGCAAAACGCAATCAATCTCTCCAATAGTGCCTGTGCAAAGCAGTTTTGCCCAATAACCATATTTTTCGAAAGACAGTTCGTAAACAAAATCATCTTCTCCATGATCACCTAAGGTTCTGTCGTTGCTGTCCAAGCTTTCCAAGGTTAAACTGTCATCGTGTACTCTTGATGTGAACATGACCAAAAAAACTTAAGTCAAAATTCGGTGGCTTTATTAGAATTGAAGACAGCAATGTGGCTGTGGAAACGCCGAATCCTTGATTAGTTTGTTTCACACAACAATTTGTACTCCTGTTGGAACTAGACATTTGCTACACTACGTTTTGTCTACTCCACACACCAACACGATATCAGTGACGTCTGAGGTCTGAGTGTGCGTGCTGGGAACCAAGTTACTCTACGTTTGTGATTCAGCAAAAAACTGAGAGCATAGTCGTATCTAATTGTTCTATGATAAAATATTTGACTATTTGCTCATTACTTTATTTAACTTTTACGGGAATACAAATTAAACTTCTAGCGATCAAACCTTTGTCGTTTTATTGAACGCATTCGTGGGGTATCTGCCCGTATTTATCGTTGACATTTACTCACGTATCTCTTATGCAGAAACAATTGGTTTTAGGACGAAAAACGCATTTTTGGAATTATTGTTGAATAGGATAGACCTCTTGAAGCTATTAGCCTAAACTCGAAATACATAACTGTTTTTGTGATTTGTTTTTAGAAATTGCTCACGTTAGCTACACTATACCAGCCGTGTTGGGTTGGCTACTAGCAAAGCATTGGACTGCAACCAATGGGGTCCTGGGTTCGAAGGCGTATCTCAAATACACAATACTGTCTCCGATAATACCATAAGACAAAATTGATGACAATGAAGGATGGCTGAAATGCGATTGTTGCACAGAACTATACAAACATGTGTTTCTCTTTTGCTTTTATTTTGGAAAAAGCTGCGAGACCATTGATCACGTTCCGGCTGCTCCACGTGACCTTCAGGTGCTAATGCCTTAGTCGCAACCTCACTTCACGCGGTTAAATGCCTGTAAGAGAATGTTTAGCTACCCCAAGAAACTGTTAACGAGACTAAAATTTTTGACGATGGCCTACATGTACATCTTGAACTCCTAAAGTCGTTCTTTACAATGTCTCCGACATGTACGTGATTGTTTACATGAACGGCTTAATTCTGCATCGCTGGATGAGCTAAATTCAATTCAAAAGTTTTTTCAAACTAAGTTTGTACGGGGATGACCAATCTCTATTAAGTGTGTTGTAAAATGACAATAGTGTTTTGTTTAAGAAGTTGCGTCATGAACCCACTTTCCGTCAAGGAAAAAATTAAATAAATTCCGACTTAAGACCACTTTCAAGTATTAGAAAGCCGCCACAAAACAGGGGGTCGTTTCGTTAAAATGGCTTATTTTTCTCGTTCCATGCCTGCTTAAGACCAAATTTCTGTTTTAAATCTTTTAAGTCACTTTTCATGAAACAAGCTCTTGGGCTCAGTCTGTTCCTAAGTCAGATGACAAATGGTTTTTAGGCTTGAAAAGAACAATTTGTCATGATTTAGGGTGACCGTCATTTTCGGTGTTTAAAATGACCCCTCTGCGGGAAGTACAAGGAATTGACGGTTCTTCCTACCCCTTGAATCTGTGTAAAGAACAAGCCGAGTCCCGTTTCATAACGGCAAAAGATTTAAATCAAGAGTTGTTTTTAGGCAAGGCGAGTAGCAACGTTTGAAAGCATAAAAGTGTTTCCCCATAGACACGCACTTTTGGCAATCCTCACTAAGTTCTGGTACAACTGTCGGACAAGGAGTGTAAAGGGTAAATTTTTGCTGATGAACTCAAAGCTCTGGTTGGAAACTGACCGAATGTGCGTGGACGTAACGAAAAATAGGAGATTTTTTTGTAATGTCAGAAAGACTTAGATTCTTTGTATCATTACCTGTTCGTTATGGCCCAGGGAGTCCAAATACATTGCCCAAAATAGCATGGCATATATTGATCAGTATGTTCAATTGTGTCCCTGTAGGTGTGCCTTTTGCTCTAGTTGTACTGTACACATTTTAATTAGGAATCGATCTATTTTTCATTTCTTTCTGTTTTAGGTTTTTATTGACAAATCGCGATCAGCAGTTTTATTGAATTGTTCCGCTTTTACGCTGTTCGCTTTTATGATTGAATAAAAATGGAAATACGCCAATGCTTGGCTTTGTTCGACTGCATTTCAGTAACTGTAAAATTTGTTCCTATGTGATATAAGTTTTCATTCAAGTAGGTGAACAGTAACGATCTATGTTCAATGTCAAATATTAACTTTTAATTAAGGGCAAAAAACCAAATCGATAAGACCGTGTTCCCAGTTTTCAATTTGACATATCAAGGGTTAAACAGTGGCGGATCTACGTTTTCACCAAGGGGGGGTTAGGATTCCCGTCAAGGTCGAATCTTAGGCGCGTGGCGCTGAGCGTGGGGAGGTCGGGAGGGGGTTTCCCCTCCCGTGTAAGATAATTTTCTGTTTTTATAGCCAAATAGTGAAATTTCCATGCACCCTGGTAAGTTTCTGGCACTTAACATGTCTCTGGAGTTTTTCTTAAGATAATTAAAAACCCTTCTCGATTTCGTCACATGAACTTGGCACATAAGTTTCGTGAAACCATATTGTGCACATCTGGGTATGAGTCACGCCACCAGCAAAAATTTTTGTTGGAACATCTGCTTACACACACCTTTTTTAGCATACGAAAAGTCGTATACGAAAAAGTGTGGCGTGTATACA
>NMRA01000034.1:142135-198681 GCA_002633005.1 Phoronis australis | reverse complement strand
GCTGCACGTCAATTCGCCTGAATATCAGGGTTGCGGCACCGCAGTATTTCCCCTAATGAAATCAAAATATATCTTAGAGTAAAGAAGCTAGTTACCTAAAGAAATCAGCTATAGAACTGCTCTTTCAGCGGTGAATCCATGTAAAATGCTTAGCTACTTCAGAAGTGTCGACGGAAGCGCGCGCACAATAAATCCCCGCGCGTTTTGCCGATGAGCCACAAAGACTCAGCAATTCACAATGCAAAAAACTATATTTTCAGAGTGAACCCCCCCTCAATTTTTTTCAAGTTGGTTTGCTTGGGGTTTACACACGCTGGCGGTGCCGTTTTAGGTTTGCTGGAGACGCTTTTGTTTTTTTTAATTTTTGGGTCCTGGCCCGAGGGGGGGGTTTAAACCCCCTGAACCCCCCGTAGATCCGCCACTGTTAAAATTCTAAAATTGACAGATTCACGTGGTAGATTCTAAGCAGTGCGCTGCACATCTTTCTGACAAATATGCATGACTGTGATAAGCCGCATTGCATACCTTGAGATCGGTGTACGTACAACAACGCATTGTCTTCTAAACATCATCGAAACAAGTGTGCGTTCCTTTGTACGGGACAGGCGTGAGCTACCATTCGACACCCCCTGTGGCGTTTTTTTGCCCATCTTTCCAGAGATTTTTCACTTCCTTATTGTTTTGTGTTGTACATTTCCATAGTCAAAACAAATGAAATATTTTCACCTACTACTAGTCTCTTTATTTCTGGAAACAGAGCTTGGGACACACCCATTAATATACTGGCCATATGTTGAACCTGACCAATAATCGTTATTTATGGGTTCAGCTTTTCCTGCACTCATTCCTTTTGAGATAGGAAAGTAGGTAGTTCAGTAAAACGGTTCTTCCATTTAATTTTCATTGTTGGTCACGTTCATTTTTATTCCAAAACTAATCTTATCTTGTAATTAAAAATCATTTCCTTTTTCAAATCGAAAATAAAATGCTTTGAGTAGCGCGCATGTTTCGTGGTCGGTCGCGTGAGGAAAAACTTTTCAAATTTGAATTAACTTTTTATCGGCAAGAAGAATAATATGAAAAAGGAGGATAATATAAATAGATACACCAAGAAGGATAATCATAATAGAAACAATAAGTCAAATAATATCAATGAAAGGAATAAGACGACAAGAAAAATTAGATAATAGAAATCAACGAACAAATAAAAAACAAAGGAAAGAACGAAAAATATGCATAAAATGAACTACAGCACGATTAAGAACAATATGACGAATAACATTACGAACAATTCGAATATTAAGAAAAATAAGGCCACTAAGATCAATAACACGCGAGCGGTTTAGGAATAAGACCAATAAAAGAAATATGTATCTTATGAACAACTTGAATGAGATGCCCAAGACATAAAACATAAATAGAAAAAAAATAAGAACAATAAGATGAGTAAGAATGACAGGAAAAAATTAGACTTCTCATTGTTCATATGTGTCATATGAACAATACAAATTATAAAAATAATACAAATAAGATCAATATGAAGAATAAGAAAAATAAGAAAAATAAGAAAGTGACAATTAAGAACAACAAGACAAATAATAAGAACTGAAAGAATAAGGACTTTAAGAAGAATAGAAAGTGAGAACAATAAAATAGACAAATGAGGGGATTCTGTCCAGTAAGAAGACTAAGACGGACAAGAAGGATTAGAAATTACAAACAACATGAAAAACACAAATAAGAATGAGAAGAAAAGGAAGAATACAAACAAAAAGACCACGACAATAGTAAGTTACAAGATGTCTAAGATTAATATGAATAAAAAGGTTAGAATGGTGAAACGAATGAGAAGAGTATTACTAAGACAAATACAATAACATGTATGACAAGAACAAAACCAATAAGAACAAGACGAATTAATACAATCAGATGGATAAGAAGAAAAAGGTGAATTCAAGTAAAATGAATTAGAATAAGACAAACAAGAAAAATAGGACAATAAGAACACTAAGACAACCAAGAAGAATGAGATCAATAAGAATTAAGCACAAGACGCATATATGAATAAGAAGAGTAAAACGAATTAAAATGAGACGAATTAGACTAAGAATAACACCAATAAGATGAACAAAACGAATAAAACATTACCCGGCGCTTCAGTTTTGTAACCGATGCCCGGTCATCCCATCCTTTCCAGATATTGTGTTTTTCTGAATGTTTATACTTCGTCATTGTTTTGTATTGTGATTTTTCTGTCACAATAAAGTACCTATCTTGGCCTATTCAAAATCTCCTTTTGATCTTTGAAAATAAAGCTTACTTTTGGGACTCATGTTAAACAAAAATTACATGCCACTTCATTGTTACGTATTTTTATAAGAGACAATAAACTCATCTTTCGTCCCTTTGGTTCGTTTTTCTTATTACCATGTGCAGGGCGGCCATGCCACTCCGAGGACGTAACAGTCCAGAGCTCTCTTTTTGGTCAGTTAAACTCAATTTCTGGGATTTTGGCCCGCAAGTTCTACAACTATTGGCTGACGATGACAGGGTGTGTTCTTATAGTTTGTGAGCTCATGTGTTCAATGCAACTTGCTTTATCCAACGTTGTTTTTAACATTCATTTTTGACCCACTTTCAAGTTCTTCTATAGCCTACCAGTTGTCTGCTAGTTTTTGTTGCCCATCTTTCCAGAGATTATACATGCTGTCTTCTCGTCCACGCTTTATTGTTTTGTATTGTACTTTTCCTCAGTGATAATAAGTGACCTATTTTCAGCCTATTCACAATCTGCATTTGATCTTTGGAAACAGAGCTCGGGACGCACTCATTTTTGGGGCATATTTCGAACAACAATTCTATTTGATATATGAACAATTTTTGCCGGGTTAGAAAATATGGACTCATCTCTTATGTATATTGCCTCATCTTTCTCCTTTGTGTCATTCCTCTCATTATTTTAACAGCTGCCACATTGGCCACGGACGCTACAGTCTAACCCTCTTATTTGTTACCTCTTTCTCCGTTGGCTCATTCGTCTCATTATCACATGTGAAGATGTGCCACACCACCCGACGGACGCAACAATCTAACCCTCTTATAAGGCACTCAATATCGTTTTCTGGAAATTTTGTCCGTTTCAGTAGATACTGCTTGACGATTGTCACGTGACCTTGATCTTTGTTTGTGAACTCGCACGTTAAGGTTAAATAACTTTGTGTGACCTTAAATAATCACCAATCTTTTTAATTTTTAACCCTCCCAGTTCCGTTCTACTATCTTCTTGTTAACTCATTTATTCCCCATCTTTCCAGAGATTATGTCTTTTCTATTGTTTATACTTCACCATTGTCTTATTGTACTTCTCCTCAGTCATGATAAATTACCGATTTTCTCCTATCCAGTCAGCATTGTTCTCTGGAAACAGACCATGGGAAGCATTAACGCATTTCCGGTACCAACGTTGAACACATAATAATAATAAGAATCGTCTATGTTTTAGGGACGTTTCTCACTTGCCTATGAACTCTAGGCTTCATGTGTTCAAAACAGGAAAAAAGTAAAGGAGAGAATCTACAACTAGGTCCAATAGTGTGGTTTTCTGGTAAAGTGTGCAAACTTGATTGTCACTAAGACAACGTGATAGGTTACCGTTAGTTTACACGTGTACGAGGGAGGCGTTATAATTGAATAATGGCTCCTCTTCATTTACTAATAATCGCACTTTGATCATTGCGACAAAATCCTGGCTAACGTTCAATATCACGTAGTTTGCAAGGCAATCAAACAAGATGGCTTGGTAAAATATACGCATACAACTACTGTATTCTTGGAGAGTAAGGAACGGATTTTGTTCACAAAACACATTTCCAGAATAACACTCAAACGTTACGTAAAATGAACTCTGCAAAAGACAACAAGAGCAGCAGATACATCTATAATTCACACCATGAGAAGCAGTGCCCTTGCCATCCTTGGATGGTTTTGTTTGTATACAAACACAACAACTACATGACAATATCATACATAAATAAGAACCAATAGAAATATTAACACTATATAAGTCAGAATGAGTGAACACAAATTATTAAAATATACAAAATAACAGCAATCAAAATGACGTTCTATAAATATAACTAATGGCAGTCACCTCTGGTTAAGTGTCATTTCCTGAACTGTTATAAAAACCTTGGGTGTTATTTTCTAAGTGATACACTAAAAATACCATTACCAAAATCATAATATTCCCAGTATGTATCAGTCAAGATCCATTTGCATAAAACTTAAATAATAACAATGACATCACATTAAAATATTGTCTGTCATGGAACAATCAAATGTTAGTCCAGCAAATTGGATTGACATTTCATGTGACCGAACAAACAAGCACTTCTGAGGCCTCTTTCATGAAAAGTGACTAAAGTCAGAAATTTGGCCTTACACTCAACACAACTATTTTGGGAAAATAATTAAATCTCACATGAGCAAAAAAGCAAAGCCTCTGAGGATATACACTTAACTAGTAGTTACTGAGATAATTTCTGTAAATTATTTCTAGACTGTGATGCGATCATAGTTACATGACTAAACCTTTATTCAGCAATGTGATGTGGAAGTTGAAGACCCAATTTGTGTGATACTGTAAGTTTTGTGTCACTTTTTATAAAACAGACCCCTGCATGCAGAACTAGTTTGAAAAAATACATATTAAAGAGTAATCTTTTGATGATGATGACAACATTTTACAATTAACGTTCAAAACAATTCCCATTCATATTTCAAATGAACCATCATGTTAAAAATGAAATAAACAGTGTTTAAGTTTCAGCCACATAAAACAGCCTGCAGCTAGATATATGAGAGAGGGCAGTAAATAGGTCAACCTGCCTTTGATGTATCAAAACAAATGAGAACTTATCATAGAAATCATTTTGCTGAAATAACCTTTAAATTCTGAAGAGTAGACACTGATCTCATGAAACGAAACCAAGCATTACTAACACTTGTAAGCAATCTGCAAAAATGACAATTTCTGGATTTTTCGGAGCTATAGTAAAGATCCGGAATATCTTGTTGAGCAAGTCAGAATGAAGGAGTGCTGGAACATTTGGAGGGTGGCAAAGGTGGCCAGACATCCAGCAGAGGGGACAATACAATTGACATCTTGAGCTGGCTCCCAGTTATTCTCTTGATGTCTGGGTACTGCCAGATCAACAAAATATTTGTGAACTGCTACAGGGTGAAGATAGATGTAGACGGAAAAATCAAGAGCACATTGTATGAATGGTTCACTGCAACTACGTCACACTAATTCGGAGGGGGGGGGTCTCATAGCAGGGGTTAGATGGGCCAGAACCATGAGTGAATGGGTATTTCACACCCTCAGATATTGTCTCGGGTGGGTATTTTACTCCTTGGTATTGGCTCAGTTGCATATTATGCCTACGTAGATGCCACTTTCCAGTTTCCTGGTCGTCAAGGTATTATGCAGGTCTTAATTTTTTAACACACGGCTGCACCCCCCTTATGCGGAAGAGAAGCGCCGATGCAGTCATACCCTAGGGGAAGGCTTTCACTTTCACATAGCCTACACAAACAATGCATAAGTTTTGCTTAACACTTAAGAGAGTTTATTTGCCAACTGGAAATGATGTTGCTACAACCACTAAACAACAGCTGTAGCAAGACACAAAAGAGTGTTGGACTTCAACATTTAAATTGCCAGGTGTAGCTATATAACAAGTGACCAGTGCAAGAAAGACATATTAAATACCCCTTTCATAATTTTTAGTCTCGACAAATGTACACATAACAACATTGAAAGTAAACTGAACTACTATTAAAAGGTGTCAAATACCATACACCATGTGACACTAATGACTAACTCCACCTGGTGTCAGGGTAGAGAGTCAGTCTCAGCCTCTGTATGCACAGTGCCTACAGCAGTGCCAATTGCCAATTCCTTTGGAGATCAGAAAACACTTCTAACTTTGGTACAAGGACCAAGCTGAAGCCTACTCTACAGCAAACTAAGTGTTCAAATTTAAAATTGACATTGAAAATGCCAGAGAATGCATCATGAATTTTAGATCACCTTTTTCTTAATAGACTTCTGCATACTGACTAGTACTATGGCAAGACAAGATGTTTCCAATCTCTTCAGAAAATGATTGATCATACAAATGACTTTGAGTAACTTAGCAACGAAGGCGGGTCCTCTCAACCAGGGCACGAATTGGTCCCCGTCATGACAAAGGAATTCTTTTATTGTTATTTCCATGTTGGTGTGTACTTGGTAGCTACAACACATTTACAATCTCACTGTCCATCTATACTGCTCTGGTGTTAGTTCGTAATAAATGTGGAACACTGTGGGACACCTATCAGGTGAGTCAACGATCATGACTTTCCAAATAAGGAAGTAAGTAGTCAGGGGCTTGACAGTATCATTGGCTTGCATGCAGCTGACTGCACGCTGGAGGTTGGAGCGAGACTACTCAGCATATAGCTAACAAAATAAAACAAGTCATCCGATTCTCAAGGCTGACGACCAAGTTTCACTCGTGAATCAATAAGCAGTTAACCAATCACAGCCCTGAATTTCTTGATTTATTCCTTTGCTTCTTGTGCTTCATTCTTTGAGCCAAAACTGCTGAACCACGAGGACACTACAGACTTGGCCTGGTTTAGAGCACCACCTGTGTGAAGGAAAAACAATTAATTTACACAAAGGGAGATTTCTGAAAAAGCGATGTTTTGTTTTGAAAACAACCAAACACAGAACAATAACACTGTTAGGAAAAACAGGTACATATTAAGAAACTCCAAAAAGTACTGTCAAATACTGTGACTGAAGACCACTAAATAATTTTTCCAGGAAGCCACTGCTGAAAGAGAGGACTTTTCATATTGGCGATCTCTAGA
Organism: Phoronis australis; assembly: GCA_002633005.1. Classification (NCBI taxonomy): domain Eukaryota; kingdom Metazoa; phylum Phoronida; family Phoronidae; genus Phoronis; species Phoronis australis. The sequence continues at coordinate 191,757 of NMRA01000034.1, read as the reverse complement.
GTAATGAGAGCAAGAAAGCAACTTCCCTTCGTTTCCCACTCAGATTCAGAGGACAGAAGTTCACTACAACACAGTGGTCCATTAATTTAAAAAGAGAGGAATAAATCCCACTATTCACCCCTCACATTGTTTGATCGTTTGATACTCTGGACTGCTTTATCAGTCGGAGTCACTGATTATGCAGCTGCTGGGAAATCTTCTTCACAGTGGGAAATGTACGGAATATGTTTGCCTCTTTCTGTAAGTCATTAATAGATCTCGCCACAAATCAGTGAAATTTGCCGACATTACGGTAGTAGGGAAGGCGTTAAAACGCTGTTTATAGCACTAGGTTGAAGCCCCGTCCACATTACATAGGATCTACAAGTGGTGCTGAACGCAAGACCACCAAAGAACTGATCGCGGTCTGACAGGATAGTTATTTTCAATACGGCACGGCTATTTTGTAATTTAGATATTACCACGCACTCTCTAAATTAAGAACCTCACACTTCATGGAATGAGTAACCAACAAATTTGTCCACACTACAGCATAGTCAAGAGGAATATCAACATGAATCTAGAACCTACCCACAGCTTTGCCCGTCTCTGCCACAGCTCTCCCTGTAGATGTTACAGCAGCATTGATCTTCCTGCCTCGCTCAGTCCCTTGCATAGACCTGACAGGAACAGTAACCATTAATGCACCATTAGGACAAAACACTTCATGTGACATTTTCAACAGGGACTTCCACTTTAATCTAGAAATTGTTCATTCATTGTTAGTTTCTTTTTTTGAAGTGAATCTGGTACTCAGTGCTCATTCTTTCGTAATAATCACAGCTTTAAGACTAAATTTGTTTTTTAACTGATTAGAGAAATAAAGTTCCAGAATATTGAAATCCAAAAAGTAAAGCCTTCCCAAAATGCAAAAACTCTAAATTCAAATTCGGCAAGTTTCATGTATTCGGCAACTAATGAAATGTTCATATTGTACTTGCAGCATTATCTGATGATATTACACCTGTCCACATAATGAACATTAATTACACTGAGCTTGTTCACAGAAAACGAAAAGGTGACTGTTCAACAGTGAGAATCAACAAACTGTTACAAATACATAAACCCATGGCTGCATAGTTTGTGTGCACAATCCTAAGGAAATGAAGGGCACAAGCCTTCACAGTACATGTTTAGGCATTCTCAATACAAGCGCAACATCAAGTGAATTCACTTACGTAGAAAGTCTGAGTTTCATATCACTTAAGTTCAACTGGCCATGGAATGGATGTCTGTAAAATGAATTCCACAATAAGTTAGGTATAAGTTCAACACCACTGAGAATAAATTCGTGTTTAATGGCACGTCACAATGTACCATATAAAATTTTCAAAATGTCACATGAAGTCTCAATTGTCACAGCTTTTTTGGTAATTTTTGTGTTTATAAGCGACATCAACTTTGCTTTTGTCACATAAGCGAGGCACGATGTTTGTCAGTGATAACCTTGAATTGAGTAACTTTACAACTGTATTACACAAACTACTCAGCTCATATTTTGTAACAGAATTCTCAAAATGTCACAAAATGTCACACAAATTCAGGCAAGCAAGATTTTCCACTGAATGTCATATGTCACAGGGATCCCATTCTCTGACATCATAAATATAATAACTCAGATACAACATCACAAGACTTGCTGCATCTCTGAAGAAAATGACAAATGAGTAAAACTACATCAATTAGGTCTGTTGACCTTACTCAAGGGTTCAAATACTGCTTCCAACGGCAGGTATTGCACTGATCACCTCTTACTTAGCTTGTTCGTAACTTGATGAACTGTGTAAAAGGGGGGAATGCAGAATGAAAGGAACTAGTGTAAAACATACACCAATCACCGAACAAGGCTACTTACTCTTTCAATACAACAAAAAAGGCTTTGAGGAGCTTCCTGTTGATTTCACAGCAAATGGTCTAGGGTTTTGTTCATACATTAGCCTGGACTACATAATTACTTACCGTGACCATGCAAACTACCATCTCTGATAAACAGTGCAACATCGTATCAGTACGCACTAGTACCACACATCAAATAATAAGTTCATGTTATGCATTCATGATCTAAGCCACTGTGAACAATAAAATTTCACCAGCCATACGGGGATGATAAAAGTCGACGTCAGTTTCTTCATAGGGAACACCAAATGAATACTTCGCCATTTTGAAGTTTCACACCATAGCTACCATCAAACAATGTTTTGAGAATTGTAGGCAGTTGTAACAGTGTCAGTCGCCTTTGAATAATGAAACATAATAAATCATGAAAAATATTCTTTGTCCAAAACTGATGAAATTTTACCATGATATTATACCATTAAATATTGTTTCATAGACCAAAAAGCCCTCCGACCCACATCAGACCTACACCACTTGAGAGGAGGCAGAGTCGCCTAGGGGGAAAAGATAAGGGTTAATTTCCTTTACTCCTTGATTCTGGCCTCTTGCTCCTGAGCCTTGTTTTAAAATACAAATTAATAAAGCATAAAAAATAGTTCCATGTGATCAGTGCAATGGGCTCACATGTGTGGCCTGCGAATACATTGTGCTAAACATGCCTTTTAAGCTAGATTGCATCACCACAACAGGTTTTATCCACATTCTTTCAGGCCCAGCTTCTATTGTGAGTTAGTGATGCAGTAATATAATTAGAATATAAGCTATGCTGGAAACTTTTTTCAAAGGAATAGTTCAAGGTTTGCCTTATTGTGTTTTTGTTGACAAAATCGCTATTACTTCACCAACTTTGAAAATTCAGAAGCCCACATAGTCTAAGTTTAATTCCTCTATTCGGATTTTATGATACCCATCAGTTTTCATATACCAAACAGAAAATGGAAAAGTACAGCCATGACACTTTCAAGCCTTCTATTTAGATAAGATCTGATAATAAACAGTTAATTACCCTCACTATGTGACCTAGTGAATAGCCTCACTCTGTTGATGACTAGCCCCCTAGTGAGACTGGAATGTGGATAGAACCAATCAGGCTGAACAGGTGAGAAATTCAAAAGATTTCTCTACATGGATCCTTATCTCATTTAAAGGAATGTTCACAGCATGTGTCTTGTACAACCTGTACCAGACTGCCGCTGAACCAGACCAACTGCGATTTTATTATACATTTCATTACCCCACTTGAACATCCTTTATCTCCTGGAGTGTGTTGCGCCATACAATGTAGTTATGAGTTAACTTCCAGGAGTTAACAAAGTTCATGTTGAAATCCTCAAGAGTCTTCTCATCTGAAAGATGAAAAAATATCTTCCTCAGTTGTAGTGAGGTGATTATAGCAAGCTATGGTGTATCAGAGTTCATCACGAAAGAAGCCCAGTTTGCACTTGTCTCGTTACACATCACCAAGGTTGGCCACAATTTCCAGCATCAAAACTCACCATGGCTATGAATCGAGACAGTGTGAATTAGGCTTTTATGCTTAAAAAACATGCATTTTAATGCAGACAGACCAAATACTTTCAGAATTGAAATAACAATAACTAAACAACACTTGAGGTGGATACTTCAGTTATCATCCATTTTACTCTCTCAAAAAGGACATCTGAAATAAAATATCAAATAAGCACACTTTTGCTTGAGCCAGAACATGTTGCCATGACAACCTACCATCTTGTAGCACTGCAGACAACAGGGAGACTAAGTAATGTCTGAACTGACTGCGCAACCATTCATCGCCGCCTTCCCACTCTGAAACAATGGACCAAAGCTTATTTCAGCATAATTCTGTTAAAAACGCAATGTCTTGGATACTGAACTTATATTGTGTCGTCTCGATGAATACCTCACATAGTGATTGCATCTGATAACCTAACCATCTAGTTGCGTAATCATGGCAATACAAATTGAGAACAAGAAAGTGCTTTTGTACCCATCATGCCTAGATTCTCTTTATGTTTGGCCACACAGATTTATCTTTAGAAAGTTCTGGCCAATATCAAGCAGATGCAATCTTGCATCCCAAAGACAGCCTGATACAAAAGATTTTCATTTCAACTGCTACCTTGAACAGACAGAAAACAAAAATTATATCATTGGTGTTTCGATTTTAATCGTAAAATCATCATGAACAAATATCAGAAAAGTGGCTAAAATCGAAACATCAATGACAAGCAATATCACAACGTTTAGCTTGTTATCCTTAAATTATGATTAATGAAAAGAATGGCAACAAAGCAGTTTCTGATGCAGTAGTGATTATCATAAAAGATGTGATGAAGCGCAGTTATACCCAGAGCCTTCAGACATTTTAATATATTTTATGGATATAACTGTCTTTGAGATTTTTTAAAATTTCACATATTAAAGTTATGGCCAGAGACTGAGTGTTATTAGTTGATACAAAGTTATAAACATAAACTATTCCATACCTGTCCCCTCCATGAACACATCATCTTTATCAGCCTGGACGTTCTTGACCAGGTGGTCAGCAAACCTGAGGTCAGCAGTGGTCAGGTGTAACTGTTTTTTCAGCTCAGTATCACGGATTTCGATGTGAAGTTCATCTTCCTGCAGCAAAATCAGTTAATCTCAACTTCTAAGACACAAAACAATTAGCGACCAGTGGCCCAATAATGTCACTGACAATAACCCTGACTGAGACAAATATTTGTCTATGACCAAACTGCCAAACAATTACGGTGAGATGATTGGCAGAGTCTGACAGCTTTCTGTCTATAGTTTATTTTGAAAACTAACTTGTATACAAAAACCACTACTGACAACAGACCACAATATCACAACCTAGTATGTAACTTACTTTTGTGTGTGGCTGAGCAATTATCATCTTAGCGATAGTTGTGTGGATACAATTGACCTGTAAATCAGCAACTGTGTTGCTGGACAAAAGACTGCCAGAAATGCTCAACAATAGACCAGATCAACATCTTTTGTTTAGAATATGCAATTACAGGAGATGCCTGTAATGCTAAGAATTATAGGCAAATTCAGGTTCAATTTCATTTTTTTTTAATATTTAGTATACACTAAATGACCATCCACAAAAACGTCACAGTTGAGAGCACACATTCAAACTTCTCCCTCAGCATTGGGACATGATAACAATGGAGAACAAAAGAAATTTGATTTCACTTTTACAAAGTAAAACCAAATAAACGCACTATTATTATAGGTTCTATGCCGTAACTAACATCAGGAATATTTTGAGGAATTGTAAACACTCACGTCTTAAAGCCTTGAAAAACAAAAAAGTCTAATTTAGGCAATTACTTGTGACATTTTACCACGTAAGTCACACAATGCCCACTAGGTGGACAGCTTTAAGATGGTGACGGGTCATGGAAGACTTCTTGTTTGCTTAAACTGCAATCATGAGATTGCGAAGGAGAATGGTCTTACCCCAATCACAGCTTCTGTTAAGTGTTTCCTTTGCTTGAAGAGTATGTTGGTGGCTCCAATAACAAAACTCCTAACGTTCATGTTCTCCACTAGGTCATACTGTTGCAAAGCTATATATGGATGGCACAGGGAACCCTGCAAAAAATGGCCACAAATCAACAGACATCAGTATCATAGGCTGTAGAGGATTTTAGAAAAAATTTACGAGTGCAAGGATGCAGAGGGGGACAAGGAAGTCCAGACAATCCCTAACTGGTCACTTTCGACCCCCAATATGTTCACAAAATACTGACTGTCGGAGCCTCTGTTCATTAACCTGAATCCACAACATGAATTCTCAAAAGAATTCTGAGTTGACATCTTAACTTATTATGGTATATACATATACATAAGTGCAATTCAAAGTGTTGGAAATATATCACACATGTCACACCTATAATGATCAGAATGATAAGTATACTTAATGTTGTACCTTCGTGAAGATGGCCAGGGGCATTCCCATACTGTCTATACATAATCCAGTGGGATCTATACGTGCCAAGAACTCGACGCTCGTACTTTTCTTTTTAGTCAATGCAGAAGTAATTCTTTCTTTAACTTCCTGCGCAGTCTTGGCAATCCTCTCTGGTGTACCTTCCTTACTTTTTCGCTTGACAAGATCTTCGTCCTGCGACACCTGCTCCACAGAAACACTGTTCATAGATCCCACCGTTCTGCTTTTCATAACACCAGAATCCTCATGTCCAAATGCATCAAAGTTCTCATTCACTACAGTAGTAACCTCCCCTGTTTTTATATCATCACCAACAATGGCCAATGACCCTTCACCAGAGTCCTTATTAACCTCTAGAGAATCACTGAAGCTATCAAGACTCAGTATCTTGTTCTCTCCGTCGGACGGTTCACTGTCACTTAACATTGCCAGTCGCTGTGACTCCTTTCCCCATTGAAATCTATCCTCGGCATCGATCTCTGAGATCCCCTCAGGTGAGTCAATCTCCGGGATACCAGAGCTGCCCTTACTAACACGCTCCAGGTCCAGAACTAGATCGGGCTGCTTCTTGATTTCCTCTTGATCCTGCGATATATCTCCATCACACGACCAGAACACACCGTCTGCACTCCCCACTGCAGAGACTGCATCTGTTTCTAAACAGACTTTCTCCACATGACCAGGGTAGTGTTCGTGGCCCGTGCTATGAATGCTGGAATCACTGGCACGTGGCGTGAGAGATTTGTCCACACTGGAATCGCTCTTATTCGACTTGACCTTTGACACCATTCCATGCTCACCGTTATGCTGTTGACCTACTTCTTGCTTGTCCTTGTGGTGACCTGTCTTAGTATGGAACACTTCAGGCAAGTCAGTCACATTAATCTCATTCTCTGAAATAGTTATACTCTTGGTACTCCCCGAGCTCATCTGGCGACACCTTTCTTGGCTATTCCCCTGTTTCTTTGCACTCCTCTGCTCGACAGAATTCTCCCGAGATAAAGAACACTTTTCCATGACTTCAATCTCACATTTCTCTGGCACAGCCCCATTTTCCCTAGCAGCCTGATGCTCAGTGCCACCTTTCTCCATGTTAACATGCACATACTCCCCACTTTCCCCTTGCCCGAACTCATGCAGCTGTACTGTGGGTGAAGGCAACTGTTTATGTGAGTAAGACGTACACTCATCCAATCCATGTTCTAGCATTCCTGTAGCAAGTGAAAAACATGATTGTTAATTTATATCAAGTTAAGAAAGTAGGCAGGTGGTTAAGCAACACACCTGAACTAATTGCACTGATGAACTTATAAAATGATCAAATCAGCGAATTTCGGAAGATATTTGAATACAAAAATGTAGCGACCGTAATCAGTGACTTGCTACAATTCCCATTTCAGGTAATACGGGAGACTGCAATGTCTTATTATAAGAAAAGTGCCATTTGTTCCATGGCATGTGGGACTTTGAAAGATAATTACAGCTTATCAAAATATCACTTTGGAAATTTTATATTGATATGAAATGACCATGACAAAAATCTATGTACTTTTAAATGAAATGGCAAAAAACTTTTTTGAGACTTTTGAGAAATTTCATTTCAATCTTGGTAATCTTCATTTCAACTGGAAAAAGGCTACTAAGATGGCCGACAAGAGGTAAAATGTCTTCAGAACTTTAGGTCTATTTCTTAGCTGTCGCACCAATTTTTGGCTTATAACAGTTGTCAAAAATTCAAATTAAAAGAGGTTAAAGAATGTTGCTGTTACCGACGATAAAAAAAATGAGGAAAACTGCATCAAACTTAAGAACAGGGACCCTAAATAAATTTGCAATAAAAAAAACACATTTTGTGCATTGTTATTGTTCATGTAGTGATTTTTAATTTTTAATTTTCAAAAGCACCAGTTGCAATGCCAACACTTTTTCAAAACAAAATTTGAAGGTAGTAGAATATAGAGTTTGAAAATGTGAGAAGAATTAATTCTATTAAGTGGTACTTAACTTTGAATGGAAAAATTAACTTTCCATAATCCGTTGTATTGTCTTCTAAATTGTTTAATACTAGATTATACTGTAAAAGAAAGCCCTTATTCTATGATTTGCAAAAAGTTTAATAAATCACAAAGACACAGAATGTTCAGAGAAAAGATGACATTGCCTTAAATTTCTAAACATAGCACTCGAATCCAGTAAATTACACACCAAGTTCAGACACACCTGACTCGTTTTGTCTAAACATGAACTCACCAGGGAAAAGAGATAGCATGGCAAGAACTGTACTTGTTAGTTTCTCTACAGGATTCATGAAGAACAGAACCTATGAAAGAAAAGCAATAACTAATGTAACAGCAACGAAATGACTACCATTGAATGCAACAAATAATAAACCATTTTTACATGACGAACAACTGTCATGTGACCTGTTATCACATGACAAGTTGTTCCAATTCAACTGCATTTAATTAGATTCTAAACTGGATCAGCATGAGTAATCTACATGCATGAACAATAGGCAACATCCGTAACACATAGAATGTCACCGGATCTCTCGTATATACACTACTGCACAAGCATAACAGAGATGATCCCTTCCGCATTGCCCTAGTGCGCGATTAAACGTGAAGTTAACACTAGATCGAGTGTAATCTCTCCAACATGCATCAAAAATGGTCACTGCAGTGTCAACTTGCTCTGTGTCAGTTGTGTTCAAACATGCTTAAGCTGGATCAGCTGTTGACCACAGCTATAAAACAACAATTAAAATCATTCTGTGGCGTTTCTGTAATTTTTATAACAAATAGCGAATGCTTGCCATTTTTGCCAGACATTCTCTGAAATCAAGGCCACAGTCTTATAGGATTAAATACTATGGAATGTACCACGGTGGCTCTGTCTCAGGAGTAGATTATGTGGCTTTTGTTGCAGGGTCAGTGGTTTCAGTTCCACGCTCCTGTTAATTTCAGTCTGTAAAATTACTTTTCTCAGTGAGAATGTCCCTTTGTACCAGTTATTTCTTATCTAATGCATTAAAATATAGAAAAATATCTATAGAACTTTAGCACATTCTACCACTTTTATCGAATGTTTCAAGGATCTACTGATTACTGTTAACAATCCAGTTCAATGGATTAAGATTAATTAATGACAAGTCATGAGCTACACTCATTCCCAGTGAACCTACAGAGATGTCACTGTAGACTATTTTTCCTGTGTAAAATTAGACCAATAGGTGGCGTACTGTTAGTTTAAAACTCCTAAAAACTCACCTTCTATCAACAAGACTAACTATTGATTCTGACCACTTGTCAAATTGTTATGTGCTCAAATAGAACTGATTTTTGGGCTTGTGAAGAGCTGGCAACTTGTTACTGCTCTAGGTCAGGCTTGATGAATTAACTGTTGGGTCAAACCAACTTATTGAGCCAGATCTCCAGTTAAATAACAATAATAATAATAAAAATAATAAACTTTGTTCATGACTCCTTTCAATAGTAAACATAGTAACAGATAAAAAAACAGTCTGAGTTGGTGTCTTTCCAGACACGTTACAGAGGAACAATACACTCTCACTGGTAGTTCTTCACAAGCACAGAAATCCCTTCTTATTAAGTAAGAAACGTCTGACTGAGGATGGTTTTAAAATGGTAAGTGGTCTAAATCAAAATATAGATATTTGACAGAAAGTAGGTTTTATAATGGCATTATTTACTAGATATCTATTAACACCAAATCACCTTTCTCTCCAGCATAAGCAACTTGAACAACATGACAATCTTGTATCTGTACCTTAATATGACATCGCGGACTGATAAACCTGCAGACAAAAACATGAAATGTTATCCAATGACTTGTTAGAAAGGTCAACTGCCACACGAGTACATGTCATACAATTCACAATATTAAAAGAGCAACCAAGTTTTTCTGCCATCAACATATGTCCAACACAATATAAAACTGAATTCCTAAGCATTCTAGTCCACGCACCCATAAATGATACGTACGTCTGCGTCTTTTTACTCAAATGTTTCACACTTGAACATAAGCTTCACTTTTAGGCATAGGATGTCGTTACTTTTACAGACGATTGTCTAAAAGTGTGCGCCTTTTGCACCTTTTTATCTCTTAGACAAACTTTTCGATTAAAAGTTAATCTTAAAAGTACCGTGAATAATTAATTGTCACCAATGACTCATAGGCTTCTCGTCTAGTATGTTAATTGACAAATTTTTTATATAAAAGTGCATGTAGCTATATTGGGATAGGCATAGCCTCGCAAGCCTAAATGTGTGTACATGGTAGTAACAGTCATTCAAATGAATATCCAGTAGTAAATCAGCTCATTGCTAAGGTACAAAAACTATACAGTTAATGAATGATAGTACAAGAAATAAGTTATTGGTTAATACTGAGTCATGTGTCCCCGTAACATAGGACTCGACTATTTTTAGCCACCTATGCACCACTGGGCATGATTTTGATACTGATGATGTCACTATCCTAGACTGTGAGGAAGATTGGTTCAAAAGGGGTGCCAAAGAAACTCATCGAGTGCTCCTCTCTGAATAAACAGAAAGTGGATTAAGGTTCCAACTGTCACACTTATGGGATACTGTCCTGACCTCGATGCCATGCCATCTGGTTAAAACACCACCTATTGGCCAGAATGATAGTAACATCACTAGCCAAGCTGAAGCCCGTGAGAGACGAACACAACGTCGCTAACTCAAGTAAGCAAATTCCAGTATTTGATTCAATTTTTCTATATTTTGTTACCTTAACTGGATGTCTCAAAACTTTCATTCTTTTAAAAGCATAATAACTCAGTAAAAATATCTAAAATTTTTAAATTTTGACTTTTGACTTTATACAAAACTAGAATGACTTGGGATCACGTGACCATGTCTTCTAGTGAAATTAGCAAAAAAGAAACTAAGGTACATTCATAGCAAAACAAGATATCAATAACATGACCCAATTTCATTATGCAGCATCCAAAATAAAATCTCAAAAATACCACTGCAGTTTTTTAACTTATTACTTCGTCTTTGTTCATTCAATTTTTGATTTTTTTCATAAAAATCACAGAAGCCCTACTAGACTTTCATGCAAAGTGGTACATTTTAAAAACAATATTACTCACAGTGTTTGCAAGCAGAGTGCATAAAACATAATATCTGAAAGTTTCAGACGAGTCCAATCTGCCATTTCTGAGATTTGTTCCAAAGTTACTGATATTTGGACATTTTTTCAGGGTTCCACGTAACCTTAAATGCCACCTATAGGTCATATCACATACCACGTGACCTGCAATTCTTTCGAGACAGCAGGAGATTCTGTCTTGACCGTCAAGGACTAGACTAGAAAGCCATGATTGAGACAGCTATCTTTTCAGACTTCATGCGACATGATGCAACAAATAGATGGCGTGTAAATATACTAATTGTATATAAATAAGAATTATTAGTTTTACTACAAAACACATCATATGTGGGGCACATCACATAGTTAAGTCTGAAAAAATATCTGGCCTTACCGGGACTCGAACTTGCTTTCTGCAAACTCCACTGAGCACCTGCAGAGTTAGCAGACAATACCGGGTTGGAGCCGCGGACAGGCCAGAGATCTTTTCAGACTTAACTACAGATCATGTGACGTGACCAACATATGATGTGTATGAAGACTAATAACTCTTGCTTGTACCATATCAATACGGTGATTTGTAACAACACAATTACATGCTTCTTCATAGTCACTGAATATTTACCTACAAACACTTGAGAATCAACACTGGTCTCCTGCACACAGGCCACGAGGTTGTTGTAAGTCTCCTCTAACAGGGACACAGTGGTGAAGTCACGCTGGTTGAAGTACACGTGTGTGATCATCTGAAGCTTGGCTTTGATAACACCAAACAGGGGCTGGTGGGAGCAAAACAACAATGGAAATGGTGTCAATCACTGTGACCACTGAAACTTTCCATTCACTTCGTACAAAAATATTTGCCAAAACAATTCATCTGTTTTAATATGCAAATGTTAAAATGATTAAAACTTTACCTACTACGATTTACATAATTATTTATATGCCAAGATTTTCTTAATGGTGGCTTTATAGAGCAGACCATGCTTCACCATCATACCAGGCAAAGGGTCTTTTTACAAACTAACTTCTGTCCCAAAACTTTTTCAAAACTTCCGTATGTAAATTTTTTACCAAACTTAATCCATAATTTTTCTGTCTGTGCCTTGAACAAGGTTTTTCCGCACTCTTAAATTTCAATCACCACAATATAATTTTCTGTTATTCAGTGTCTTCTAGTTTATTGATATGTTCATAAGTTTGTTCATTTACTGATAAATAAAATGAAGTTAATATAAATTTTGTTTGTTTTGAATTACTTAATAAGAGCCCACTAGTCCCCCACATCCTGCGGTAAATTGAACAGCGTTTACAAAACTCAGCTAGCTCAAACATCAAATGTTAACAGGCCCCTAAAGCAGACCACAGAGTAGTAAAGGATTCTGCCAACGAAGGTTTCATTGTTCCACTAAATCATGATTCAGCTGACATACTATAAGAAGACAGGTAAAACAAAAATCATTTAGAAACTAATGTCTTATAAGTATGAAACATGCTAACAGCATCAACCGTATCCGTAGGCAACAGTGGCAAAGGGAACACAACATCACCACCTATTGTGTGAAAGGATAGCATGACTTATCACCAACAACAAATCGCCAGCAAAAGATCAGAACAAACCATGGTGCTGAGGACACAGACAGCCTTCTGGACAGTGCTACGAGTCACATCAGCTGTTTTATTCAGCAGTTCCTGTGAACAACAAAACACAATGTGTGTTGAACATGAAGAGCAACCGAAACAAACTGAGCACGACAATAAAAATGTCACCAGATATATAAAAGGTGGTTTCCGATTAAATTTTAGAATTGAAAATAAACTTTTCTAACTACTGAATCTACAACAGGAAATCAACATTTATTGCATTCTATATCTGTACAATGGACAGAATCAAGTGCTGAACAATCGAAGCTAAACTATTACTGTAAGCAGATTTGGCTTATCAACAATTAGCGCTAACCAATGACTGACATTTTTCACCACCTGATACAACCAATCAGACAATTCATAGCATTTTAAATTTGCATACTTTTACGTTCAGAATATAGGACCTTTGTTGAAAAAGTTTATACCCAGTTCAGACTGGAGGTTGTTTGTCACTCTTACTTAAACTTGTACGATCACATTCCAAATATTATCATTACACGTAATTTCCCACCAAGTGGAATTCCCAGTCATGAAAGAAGGCTGAGCACATATGGAAATCACCATCAGAGTAGCTATAGTACAAGACAAACCTAATCAGGCAAAATGCCATAATGACAGCTAGTCTGTGGTAGTAGATATTAAAGTGATAAATTACAGAATGGCTTAGCCATTTCGTTCCAGGTCACAAGGGAGAATCATTATGACCAAGAATTTGGCTTCAGCTCAGTCATCATAACGGGGAATATTTGGGACATTTTGTCTGAATACTTTTGACATACACTGTATAATGATCGGTTGTAAATGATTCCGGCAGGGAAACGGTATATTGTCCGATAACTTTTGTGGTGCACTGTAGTTACATTTATGTGGTGAATGAAACAACATAGAAAAGCTTAGAATGCGTAACGAGAAAAAAGTCAAATATCTGAGGACTGTTCAAGTAAGATCTGTATGGGAGGGGGGAAGGCACCTTTTTTCGCACTCACCACCCATATTTTTCATTTATTTCTTCAGCCTACCACCCGTAATTTTTTATAAGTTTGAAATGCAACCACCCATAATTTTTTTGTTCTTGTGGTTGACTGCACAGGCGCTTGAGTTTATCTGTTCCTCCATCACCACTAACGTCATTCATTACTAAGAAAACATTATGTTTCTTATATATGGTTATTAGCTGTCGAGAAATTCGAACACCTGCGGTTAAATGGTGTTATGGGCATGCCGATGAGGAGATCGGAGGGAGTGAAAAAGTCGGAGCTTTTTGCAAGTTGCATTTTTGTTTCAGTTTTTGATTCTGTGCGGATTGTTTATAAAATTTACTAAAATTACCCACCATCAAACATTTATGGCCCAATGAAACAACAACGACCTGTAAATTTTTATTTTTTTGAAGTACGACCACCAGCCATTTTGAATTTAAATCAAACGCAACCACCCATAAATTTTTATTTCAGTTGCCTCCCCCCCCCACACAGATTTTGCTGGAACAGCCCTGAGAAACAACGAAGAACGGTTGAAATCTAAAAACAAATTGCATCAAAGCCATTACCTGGGCGTCAATCTGTTGATAGCAAGAAATGCCATATACAGTCTTGCTACTGCCATCACATGACGTCAAATTAAAGAACACTGTATCTGAAACAAACAGTATGGTCTTATGTAGAGAAACAATACTAGGGGAAATTTGAATAATTCACAGCATAATTTAACATGCATGAAAGAGTAATTAAAGAGTATCAGAAACAGTCATCAGGAAAAATTTAACATGCATGAAAAAGAAATTAATGAGTATCAGAAACAGTCATCAGGAAAAGTTTCACAGAATATATGACTGGACAAGTTTCGACAGTGTTGGAAAACATCAGCATCAAGGTTAAATTGCAATAGTAACACTAGACAATAATTATACTAGGTCAGTCGATTCTAGATGAGCACTGAAATCACCCTTCACTACTTTCAAAATGGGGTTAGCCAGAACAGTGTTCAAAACATTCTGGACAACAAGGAAGTTTGACAAACATTGCCACGCACAAAGCCATGACTAAAGAGCCATTTCTTTTCCACTACAATCAGATTCTGGTTAAATCTCGACAAAATCTCAACAGCAATTAATTCCCACGCTATGTCGAACCATTAATAAAGAATTAGCAGCAAAGACATGATAAGGTCACAGTGAATTTTTGACTGACAAAAGTTCAACTAAACTGCCAAATAATTCTGTCAAGAAGTTTGTCCAAACTGGGCAGAGTTCTGTCAAAATCTTTCAAGTTTATTTTGAAAACTAATTGTGCTACACACTAATAGCAAATCCCCTAACTACATTCTAATGATGGAAGTCACTATATCTTGACTCTAATGAACCTATTGCATGAAATAACTAAAAATATTTTATACTATAGATAAAATAATTTAAACAACTGGCAATCATATTGTATCTCAAGAAAAATATTGAATCGAAATATGTAGTGAAATTGATTCTGGGATCAAGCTAAATTGAAAATTCAAGTAAATGGGGCGAAATCAATTCAGTCCTATGCAAATCTTAATCTGATAGCGTAAAGCAGCGTCACCTGTTGTTCGCAAGATAAACAAAACCTCCATGTTTTGACCCAGTCCCATTGCCCATTATGACAAACGGCCTTGCAAGTACTCGTTGACGTCAATCAAAACCAAATCAGACTCCTGCCTCAAAGCAGAAGCACTTTCTAAATAATCGATTCTGAAAAATATTCCGATTCTCACCACAGACTATTGTTGACCTAGAGTGATACTGTTTAAGGTTGTAGGTATTTTGGCTAACCTTTCTCATAGTTGTGGGCTCCATCAGGCAGGGCCATTGAAGGCAGATGCTTCCATTCCTGTGGCAATTCGTGACTCTCCACAGACTGACCATCAATAAGAGGTGGATAAGAATACTCAAGCTGAAACAAGACAAAAGCATAATGCATAACTATGAAACTTATACTCGGTGTAAACTTACTATGTCAGCATAATATGAAGAAAGCCTTGGTAGAGTAGTGGTCACTCCCAAGATTCTCCGCTTGGTCCAGACATCAAGTCTGGTTTTGCGGCAGTTGGAGATTCTGCATCTCTCGGCCATTGGATGACAATGCAACACTTGCAGAAGTATTTGGCTCGTTGAAGTTAGCAACATATTTTAAGTTATTTTATTTCGCATAAATTAAGTTGACTTGTTCGGGTGTGTGAAATAAACTGAATGTATAATGTTTGTGGTTGACATGTGTGCCAAGTTAATTGAGCAACCAAGCATTGCTAAGAGCTCGTGAGCAAATTTACTGAAATGCAGCCTACAGGTTGCAAAATGTGATTCACTGAACAAGAGTTTAAAGTTCCTTTAAATTAATATAAAAGTACTTTACCCTATTGTTGGTAAACACTCTAATGAGCAAATACATCTGAATCACAGGACACTCATCTGGGTAACCCCCTTCAAAACAGGAGATATCCCATATGAAGTGGAGAATAACTTTAGTGTGCTCAGACCTTCTCGGCTACAAGCATTAGCCCTGAGGTTTGATATCTTTTGCCCTCATTTTAGGGACTTTATATACAGAGTGCGGGTGGAAGCAACTTCTGCTGTGGACATTTGCTCTAGGGAATCACTGGACCCTACTACCCTTTAACAGAATCAAAACTGAGAGAACCAAACTTGTTCTGGGGAATGACTGATCCTTCTAGGTAGAAGGTTAAGTGATACGACTAGACAAGCAGAAGCAGTGATGACTGTGGACATTATCTGCGGACAGTAACTTGGTTCAAATACCAAGCATCAGTGACAGACGAATGTGGCCAACTTGTACACGGCTACAGACTTCTGAAAGCTCTCACTGCAAGAGCCTAGCCTATTAATACATACAAGAGCAACGCAGAGCGTTGAAATGCGCCCACAATTGCACCGCATACGGTATCCTTCTAGGGTTGTTTATTGGTACCATAAAGTGGCCAGTAGAGGGCATATATGTAGTATGTTCTACATTGCAAAATGGAAAGGCATGGTCCTTGTCTCCTCAATAGGCTAGGGGCAAAATGTGAGTAATCTTCATAATACAAGCACATCCTATACACCAGTTGCTTAAAGCACCACAGAAACATAGAATTAAAAACAAATTTACCAACATACGAGATTAGCACAGCATTAGAATGCCAGAAACAAATTTCTACTTGGAACTTTTCCTTCACAGTCACGAAGTAACACAAAGTATACACCTGAAGACCTATGAAAATACAGAGGTCAATGTAAAATACTAAAATTGCCACTAGAGGCAAATACTAAAATTGCCACTAGAGGCATACCGGTAGTCAGAATCATCCTAAAGTCGTCATCGTCCGTTGTCAACATCACATAAATACACTTGCTAAATTTAGTAAAGATCCTGCAAACGGTTTGGGAGATACAGCCATGGGCGCAAAAAAACAAAACTGCCACTAGGAGGCGCCACAGTAGTCCAAATCGTCTGAAAATCATTGTCAGCTGTCTTCCTTATAGTAAGCACATACACGCCAATTTTCACAATCATCCTTTGAGCGGTTTGGTTGATAGAGGGGTGGACGCAAAAATACAGACTCGAAAACAGTAAAAATGGCCACTAGGTGGCGCAAACTACGTCGAATCCATCTGAAAACAGTAGGATAGCGTCATCTCACTAATAGGTGCCTACATACCAAATTTCATGAAAATCCGTTCAATACTTTTGAAGATACAAAGGTAAGCGTAAAAAACTAAAATTGCCACTAGGGGGCACACCGGTAGTCGGATCCGTCCGAAAGTTCGCACATGCCGTCCCATTCATGAATGGAACATATGTGCCAAATTTCATGAACGTATGTCAAAGGGTTTTGGAGATAGAGTAGCGGACGCCGGACGCCAGACGCCGGACGCCGGACGGACGCCGCCCGGACGGACGGACGGACGGCCAGAGATGACGGCATAATGCGTCCACACATAAATATGTGGGCGCATAAAAATGGCTCTCATAAGTTTTAAAGTGGGTGTTTTGTGCAATGGGCCAAACCTATGTGTCTGATGCAATTCAGGTATTGGACCGTCTGCAATCTTAACCACAATTGGGGTCAGGTTATGGCTCAATTACATAATAATGCAAGATTAATCATTGACAACTTCATGTGACTTAGAGCAGATTTGATGCTCGTTACTTGTGCGTTGAATATATCGAAAATGAGAGGTGTGTATGTTCTAGAATGATCGATACAAGCTCCCGTGGTCTGGGCTTGGCCGAGTTTTGCCTCAGCAAGCCTGAGCTATGTGAGTTTATTTTGACCAGTTAAAACATTCCTATTATTTCTGTAGTATATACACAAGAAGGAAAGAAGGGAGTAGTGTGTATGCCATTATCTAGAATCATTGATGTGGCGGAAGTCCTGGTGAGGTTCACAATCTTGCCAGTACTTGACGCACATGATATTCTGCTGCTCTGCGAGGCACGCAACCTCAGCACTACATATTTGAGACACGTGACTACCAGCTGCTTGACCTTCAATCGTGGTCAGACAATGAATGACCCTGATCGAAGGTCAAGCAACAGTCAATCACAGCAATCAACATATGCACCACACAGTGGCAGTGGCGTGGCAGTGGTGAGATTGAAAGCCTTGCCACACTTCTGGCGCTGACGTACCGGGGTTACTGAGTAATGGCATACAATTTAGTTCCTTCTTTACTTATTTGTCGGATGTATACTAGAGGTATGTCCTAACAAAAATATGTTTTTGTGGCCAAAGTTGACTTAGACAGTGAACCCATCTCTACAGAGCAGTAGAGACAATGGTGCTCCCATAGGGCCTTCATACATTTTCGGAGAATTATGCCTGACACAGATCAAACCAAAGTCATGTTGTTATGCCTTTTGCAAAAAATTAGTGTCATTAAAAACTACAGTCTTCCTTGAGTAAACAAAATTATTTAACAGTGTTGGAAAAAATGGCGTTCTACCGTTATTTTGCTGCTAAAGTTGTGGAGCGATCTTCAGCGACGGCTTTCGGTGCCATGAAATATTGCGTCATCTATTGGCCAGTTTCTTTTTTCATCAACTCTTCAATCAACTGCTGTTCTTTCACGAGCTTGCGTACACGTCACAACAAATTATTGGAACTGGTTTCACTTCATTATAATTTTTTAGAATTCCGATACCGAAAAACCGAATTTCAGAACAAATTTTGCTTCTCCGAAGTTGTCGCGAAAATTTAGAAAATGGCGCGTGCGCGTGACACGAGCGTATTGTTTTCGAAATGACGACATACTTTTCATTGTTGGAAAAGGCGGAGAGTTACGCAAGAAAATGACTTTTATTGCATTGTTTTTCACTTAAACGGCTGTAACGGGCAAGGTGAGTATCGGTTGATTCCCAGATTTTGCATGCACCCCGTCCGGTCTTCAGCTTTACATGTTGATACAAGTTTCACGGCGAGGTGACAGGCAGAACTACCCTGGCTGTGTGCAATTTCGGGGTCTATGGAAGAAATACACGCAGTGGGACCTAGCTGTATTTTGACAACAGTCATCATACAGCTAGCTGGCTGGCTACATAGGGGGCTGGGGAGGGAGTAGGCAATGACCATCGCCTCTGTTGGCCCGAACCAGAGGCGATGCAGAGGCTATAGGCGCTCTGTACGCCGGAAGCTTTTCAGCGAATTATGCCTCGCACCGACTAAACCATCAAAGTCACGTTGTTATAAATACCTTTTGCGCATAGAGGAACACCTTAGGAGGTTGTCGATGTGTTTAATTCCTTCCAACTCGATCAAATACTCCCGTTATGAAACTTTTTCTTCGAGCAGTCCCTATTTCAGTTCCCAAAATCGTGAACTCAACATTTTTTTATACTGCGCACGCTCCAATTTTTACCGCGCTCGCTAGGTGATGTGACTTCATGAACTCAATCTTTAAATAGGCCAAAGGTGGGCCATTGCGATCTTGTCAGTCAAATGTTCGTTTCCAAAATGCCACTGTCTTTAATTGGCGTTACTTGAATGAATTATTGTTTGTATTTGATAAAAATTGATATGACATTTAATAGTCTTTGTAAACATATTTGACATTTTAATGTTTAACAACACGGCAAATGCACGGCTGGTTCCCGGCAGCACGTACGCAAAGGGCGGGAACTTCAGCTTTCAAAGTTCGCTGGTAGGACCGCAACTTCTGACCTTCGGCCTGGTTAAAAAAAATGAAAATTTTGATTTCACGATTTTGGGAACTGAAATAGGGACTGCTCGAAGAAAAAGTTTTATAGTGGGAGTATTTGTTCGAGTTGGAAGGAATTAAACACATCGACAACCTCCTAAGGTGTTCCTCTATGCGCAAAAGGTATTTGTAACAACGTGACTTTGATGGTTTAGTCGGTGGGAGGCATAATTCGCCGAAAAGCTTCCGGCGTACAGAGCGCTCATAGCCTCTGCATCGCCTCTGGTTCGGGCCAACAGAGGCGATGGTCATTGCCTAGGGGGGAGGGGCTATAGCTCCCCACTTATTTCAGTGCTGCGTCGCCTGTGCAGGAGCACCACTGTCTCTACTTCTAAGTAGGGATGGTGGTACTGTCTAAAGCTGAATTGAACTACACAGCACAGGTCACTCGAGTAGAGACAGAGAAGAGTGCCACTCCTGTTCGGCCTGGAGAGTGGTGTGGAAACTGGAAATAGAACCCACAATATCTACCTGACATCCTTTCTTGTGATGAAATCCCACCACAATTACGTGCAGAATTGGACTTTTTCGTTTTCCAGCAGCGCTATTCATGCTTCATTTTATGTTAACCACTTGAAAATGAACTCAACTACAAATAAATACGATTGATTTTACTTATTTTATCCCTGACCTGCTGACACGGAAGTAATTTACAAATGTAATACTGTTTATGATTGGTTCATTTGCAAAAGATTCAGCCAATTAGAGATCGTTAAACAGTCCATTTGCGCTACAGGTGTCGCTGTGAAATTGCCGGCGAATCTTAATCTAGGAGTTTCTGTGTGTGAGTTTCAAGTTATTCTTTTTCTAACTTTTACATTGGTTGAATGCAAACTCAGAAACTACGAATATTTCACAACAGTGAGGGGACACACTATATCTAAATGCTCAAGTGTGTGGTGATCTCTGAGGTGGCACGGGCTACAGCCACACTGACACAGTGTTACTCAACTTACTGTCAGTGTGTCGGTGTGACACTGACAGAGACAGCGATCACGGTCTCTAGGTGGCTCCTAGTATAGGAGCTTCATACGCCGAAAGCTTTTCGGCGAATTATGCCTCACATGCCCTCTGACCTATAATGAAAAGTGGCCCTGTGGAAACATGATGAATGACACACAGAATTCCGTGTGTTGGCATCAATGCGCATGCTTGGTCGGAGGTTTATCAATCACATCGCCACCACTTGCACACGCCCTCTATGCACTGTATTGTTTGGGCTTAGCCACTGGATCGGGGTTCCCTTGATTTTTTTTACTTCAATCACTACCCGTTTTAATAAATTGCAACTGTTTGACAAGTCAAAGGTGGTCGCCGTAACAGTTTGACTGAATGAAAAGGGTTTCCCAGATTTCAACCAATTTACCAATGGGAATGACTTAATGTTATGATGTCAGTTTCATCAAATGAGAAGCCATGTGAAAGAGTATGCCTCACACTGACTAAAACATCAAAGTCATGTTATAAATACCTTTTGCGCATAGAGGGACAATTAGGAGGCCGTCGATCTATTTAATTCCTTCCAACTCGACGAAATACTCCCGTTATCAAACGTTTTCTTTGAGCAGTCCCTCGTTCAGTTCCCAAAATCAGTAACTCACACGGTAGGTGGTATGTCATCCCCTGGCATGCACAGTGTAAAAATGGCGAGTTACCGATTTTGGTCGTGGGTCATGGGTCGAGGGGGTTGTGGGTCAAGGTGGCCATGAGTCAAGGGGGTCGAGGGATGTGGGAGTCGAGGGGGTTTCAGAACAGTCATCGGTACCCTCTGACACAGCACCACCCAGAGGCGAATCCAAGATTTTGAGTTAGGGGGGGGGGCAGGGCAGAATATTAGCCAGGATTTTGTCCGTCAGACATTCGCACCCCCATACTGCCAAATGGAATCTGGGAGAATTTTAGGGGGGCCATGGCCCCCCTCTAAATCCGCCACTGCCACCTATACTGAAAAGTGGCCCTGTGGAAACATGATGAATGACACGGAATTCGGTGTGTGGGCATCAATACACATGCAAATACATTGCCACGTCTTGCACACACCTGCTATGCACTGAACTTGTTTGGGCTTAAGTCATTCATCAGGGTTTCTTTGATTTTGTTTACTTCAATCAATACCCGTTTTAATGAATTACAACTATTCAAGTTAAAGGTGGTGGCCATACCACGTAACAGAAAACTGAAGGGGGTTCCTAGATTTCAAGCAATGGGAATGACTGAATGTTATGACGTCGGTTTCATTACTTTAATGAATGAGAAGCCATGTTAAACAACATTCCACAGTGCTAACTTTCATAGCACTGTGAAAGAGTACTAATATGGTCGCCTGCGAGGCACTTCCGGAATAAAGTTCTCAAAGCATATCAATGTGGGTGCAATTTACGTCACACATTTTATCTGCGACTGCAACACGTTCACTAGTTATATTTGTTGACATCAAAGCCAATAAATTCCATACATACCTCCAGTTTTCCTAATTCAATCGGTAACATTCGTGGCTGAAATGATTTATTTGCGTTAATTAATGTGCATGCTCATAAGGCCGCTCACAACATCACCAGAATGCTTACATCTGGAAATAGGGTAGGAAGATATGAACTTTCTCTTGTTCAGGTCCGTAATCAACTGATGGTACATTGACTTGTTTAGGTAAAAAAATCTGTTAGCGTATGAACCAGGAAACCCATTTGACAGTAACGAGGATTTGATGATTTAGGTATTAAATCGAAACGTTGACCATGAATATCGTTATTATTTGTGTCATTAGCTTCCTATTAAAAGTCTTGTAATGTGATTAGTAAAATGAAAATTTGGTCATTCATTATGTATTGCCTTGCATTCATTTATTGCTAACACTGACCAAACATGACATTTTGAAAGTTTAATTATCTATGATAATAAATAAAACTTGAAATCCGTGCTACTTCTTTCAGTTTCTACTTTGATGACATTTACTTCAGCAGGAATGTTATGTTACAGACAAAGAAGTGCTTGAAGGATGATGTTCACCTATCATTGGTTGGCATGGTTACCACTGCTGGGAGTTCTGCTCCTGAATCTATTACAGTCAACCCAGGCTTCTTTGGGTGACAGCTCCTTCGTGTTTCAGCAATGTCTTGAAAACTGCAAGAACAGAGGATGCTATATGAGTGATGAAACATTCGAGAAATCGTTACCTTGGTTGGTATAATTAAAAGGCAATGGTAAAATTTCACTAATTCATGATAAATTGGGGAGGGGAAGTGGGATTAGTGCTCATTTTTTCATATAGGACAAGACCATTGTTTGCACGTTGTCTTGTAGAGACCTACATAGTGTAACAGGTTGAAAAGTTACAAGCATGCCCAACTATGCAAGGAGTCCTTGGTAAATGTAAAATGGACAAATCTAACAATACCCTTTGTCCAGATTTGAGGAGATTTTACCATTGTCATGCTGTTGGATTCTAGTGAAGAACATGTCGTCTTTTATTTAATCACTGGGTGACTGTTTTTGTTCAAAGAAAAATGAACTTGGTTGTTTTTAGTGTTCAGCCAAATGACTAGTTGGCGCAGTTGTTTATGTCTGTTAAGTTGTGACTATGCTTGAATATCAGTTTGGTTTTATTGCACTTCTGGTCTCTGTTGGCATCACATGAAGGAAAACGTTATTAGATGTCTCTCTCTATTTTAGTTGGCCCTGGAGGAATTCTTTGATATTTTGAAGTTTTGTGTCCAAAAAACATCCCAAGACTTTCTAGCTATTATTCAAGGAAACATAGACTTAGGCTGTTTCTTCTTTTTCTTTTGTTCACAGGTATATGAGATTACTACGCTGGAATTGTGCTGACGAGTGCCGACACGTGTGTATGTGGGTGTCAGTGGACGCCTTTATTAAAGACAAGAGTCCCATACCTCAGTTCTATGGCAAGGTACAGGTTTTCAAAATAAATGAGACAGGCTTCGACAGATCTCCAATCAGATTGTCAAACTGGGAGAAATTTCTCCCCAAAATTGTTTGGCAGTTAAATTGAACTTTTGTCTCAATAAAATAACATTTTGCCAAACTTCTGTCAGAGTCTAATGAGGCTATATTGTGCCCTA
Organism: Phoronis australis; assembly: GCA_002633005.1. NCBI lineage: Eukaryota > Metazoa > Phoronida > Phoronidae > Phoronis > Phoronis australis. Next base: position 167,765 of record NMRA01000034.1, on the reverse strand, counting down.
GCTGCAAATTGTAATGGACTTGCAATATACATTATTACAATTTTGATGGAGTGTGTAGAGAGATTTTGTTAAGACTTAGTTTGAATTGAACTGGATTCTAGTGAAAAAAAGCGCTTACTTCATTGTGGTTATTCTTAATCTTTGATTTTCTTGAGAAATGTGACAAAAAGAAACTTATCTGCCATGATGCAGTTAAGATTTTCTGTAGGGAAATTAAATTTTACCTCTATTCAAGGACTTTCAAGTGTTGATCAAAAATATTATAATGTTTTATTCAGCTGATATATCGTGTAAATGCAGCGTATTTGAGGACTGGTTCTACTCTAAGAATGTTGAACATCGTGTATGTTATGTTCTGAGTGTTTTGACCACTTCCCTGCTACCAAAAACAATGACTCATGAAGGTTTGCATTTACTCTAAAGCACTTTTTCTACACAGTATGCTATTTTTGCTGTTGCCTACAAAACTGGTCAAACACGCCACAGTTATCTTTGTACTCTAATTCAGGATAATTACCCAACTCTACACAAAATGCAGCACAAAAATTTCTAACTTTAAAATTGCTACCTAGAAATTTGACCTGACCTCAAATGACATCGGGACGATTTTGCAAGTGTTGAGCCCTGTGATAGGAATTTTTGCTTGTTGGTCTCTGTTCCTACTACAGTCCAGCTGATACAGTAGTTTCCAATGATATTAAACTGGACAGACTAAGACAGAATTGTGCCAAACTGTCATGCACTTAATTTAAGAATATATTAGGAATTAAACTTTTTTCACATTATAATACAGTAATATCTTACCGATTCCAGACAAAAATAATGACCAAAATGGCCGCTTTTCAAAGGCTTCTAACATTGTTGTTTTCAAATTTGTGTGGTAGCTGTGGTAGAAACCTTGAATGTGTAAATGCATTTTTTCCTTTATTGATTCATATTTTTCTTGAGAAAAATCAAAAAATTAAAATTTCACTTGTCCGCCATATTGTGTCCTTAATTAGTGATATATTTCCATGACTCTGATGATGAATTTTAATCTGGTTGTATTTGGCATTACTGCGCATGACCTCTGATTCTTTATTCACAGTGTTCAGTTGGGCTGCATTGAGTGCAGTAGACAATAGGCACAAGGCTGGGATAGAAATAAGATGGAATTTTGTCATCACATTATGGGTACTTTTCAAAGCCTTGTCAATTGGGATATTTCTTCTGTGGCGCTGGCACCATTTTTCAATTGCATTTGTGACAGTTATTCGCTCATTAACATCCGGTGACATCACGATAACTCAGTGGTTCATGCCGTATGATCACACTGAAGTTGAATCTCATCACCTAAAATGCACATTTCGGGATTGTATGAATCAGTTTACAGTCATTCACATGTTATCTGTGATGTCATAGGATGTTTACAAGCTGATTCCTGTCCAATTATGCATTTGAAAAAATACAGTAGTACTGTAAAAATTCTCCAAATTTCAAAAGTTATTTTGGAAATTGCATTTTTTCTGGAAAACTTAACATAATATGTTTGTTGTATTGTTTCAGTGGCCCTTCATCCGTGTCTTTGGTATCCAGGAGCCAGCTTCTGTTCTCTTCTCATTTCTCAACCTCTTGTCACACTTAGTCATGATCGTAAAGTTCCGGAAAGCCGTACCATCCAGTGCACCAATGTTCTACGTTTGGCATTTATATTTTATGGTTTGTTATTGACTTGTATATTTTTTGCTTTTTTCCACTGTCAGAGGCAATGTTTTGGACCAATCAGTTGTAACCAACGTTTTCTCTAATTGTACAGCTTTGCTCAACTTCATTGCTGTTTTCAGTCAGATAGAAAATAGAATGATATTATAGCATTTACTTTCAAGAAATGTCCCTGACTACTTTTGTAATGCGCCCACATATTTATATGTGGACGCATTATGCCATCATCTCCGTCCGTCGGGGCGGTGTCTGTCCGGCATCCGCTGCTCTATCTCCAAAACCCTTTGACTTACGTTCATGAAATTTGGAATATATGTTCCATTTATGAATGGGACGGCATGAGCGAACTTTCAGACGGATCCGACTACCGGTGTGCCCCCTAGTGGCAATTTTATTTTTTTACGCTTACCTTTGTATCTTCAAAAGTCCTGAACGGATGTTCATGAAATTCGGTTTGTAGGCACCTATTAGTGAGATGACGCTATCTTTCTGTTTTCAGATGGATTCGACGTAGTTTGCGCCACCTAGTGGCCATTTTTACTGTTTTCGAGTCTGTTTTTTGCGTCCACCCCTGTATCAACCAAACCGCTCAAAGGATGATTGTGAAAATTAGCATGTATGTGCTTACTATAAAGAGGACGGTTGACGATGATTTTCCGAGGATTTCGACTACTGTGGCGCCTCCTTGTGGCAGTTTTGTTTTTTTGCACCTATGGCTGTATCTCCTAAACGGTTCGCAGGATCTTTACGAAATTTATATTTATATGATGTTAACAATGGACGGCGACGACATTTGGACATACCGGTGTGCCCCCTAATGGCACTTTTTACGTTTACCTTAATTCAAAAGTCCTTAATGGATTTTTATGAAATTTATTATGTAGGCCCCTATTAGTGAGGTGACGCTATGCTCCCGTTTTCGGATGGATTCGACGTACTTTGCGCCACCTAGTGGCCATTTTTACTGTTTTCGAGTCTGTTTTTTGCGTCCACCCCTCTGTCAACCAAATCGCTCAAAGGATGATTGTGAAAATTGGCATGTATGTGCTTACTTTAAAGAGGACGGTTGACGATGATTTTCTGACAATTTTGACTACTGTGGTGCCTCCTAGTGGCAGTTTTGTTTTTGTTGCGCCTATGGCTGTATCTCCTAAACTGTTCGCAGGATCTTTACTTAATTTAGCAAGTGTATTTATGTGATGTTGAGTACGAATGATGACGACTTTCGGACAGATCTGACTACTGCTGTGCCCCCTAGTGGCAGTTTTAATTTTTTTACGTTTAACTCAGTATCTTCAAAGTTCCTCAACAGATTTTCATAAAGTTTTAAATGTAGGCATCTATTGGTGTGATGACGCTATCTTTCTGTTTTTTGATGGAATCGAGATATTTTGCACCACCTAGTGGCCATTTTTTGCTGTTTTCAAATCTTGTTTTTGGTGTCCACCCCTGTATCAACCAAATCATTTAAAAATTGGCATATATGTTCTCAGTGTGAAGACAACTTTTGATGATGGTGACTGACTACTGTGGTGCCTCCTAGTGGCATTTTTGTTTTTGTTGCGCCTATGGCTGTATCTCCTAAACTGTTCGCAGGATCTTTACTTAATTTAGCAAGTGTATGTATGTGATGTTGAGTGCGAATGATGACGACTTTCGGACAGATCTGACTACTGCTGTGCCTCCTAGTGGCAGTTTTAATTTTTTTATGTTTAACTCAGTATCTTCAAAGTTCCTCAACAGATTTTCATAAAATTTTAAATGTAGGCATCTATTGGTGTGATGACACTATCTTTCTGTTTTTGGATGGAATCGAGATATTTTGCACCACCTAGTGGCCATTTTTTGCTGTTTTCAAATCTTGTTTTTGGTGTCCACCCCTGTATCAACCAAATCATTTAAAAATTGGCATATATGTTCTCAGTGTGAAGACAACTTTTGATGATGGTGACTGACTACTGTGGCGCCTCCTAGTGGTAGTTTTGTTTCCGCCCATAGTGATATCTCCTAAATCCACTGCAGGATCTTTACTAAATTTAGTAAGTGTATTTATATGAAGATAACAACAGACGACGACTTTCAGGCGGATCCAACGGACTCTGTGCCCACTAGTGGCAATTTCATTTTATTCTGTTTTCCTTTATTTCTCTGAAGTTCCTCGACAGATGTTTATAAAATACAGCATGTTCCTGTTTTTGAATGGATTGTATGTTTTTGCGCCATCTAGTGGCCATTTTTATGATGCCCTAAAAGCACACCATTTGCAATGCATTCGTGGGTGCATTTCAACGTTCCGCGTTGCTCTTTTTTGATCTGATATCATATTTATGTAATGTGAATCTTAAATTTTGAGACTCTCGATTAAAGATGTTAAAGGCATATAATGTGTAATGTTTTAATAAAGGTGTGATTCCCAAGTTTTTTGACTCCATATGATAATGCCTGTTGTATTTTTATTCTGGTCTGATGACGGCACTGTAATGGTCAGTGTGATAATGTTAAATTTGCTCCATTTTCATTCAACACAAAATTCTTGACATCTTTCAAAGTCTTACCTGCACTCTTTTTATTTCTTGCTATTCATATGACACTAATGACTCACATTATATCATAAATATCCCATGGATTAATCGTTAATAGTTTTATAAACTGGTTCACGTGAATATTGTTACAATGCCGCCGATACCCTGCATATAGAGGATATCCATCCTCCCTCCACTTATCTTTAATTGATTCGACTGAGTGTCACCGGTGGATATTTGGGTGAGCATATTTTGGATGGATATGCACGGTATGTAGAATAGATGAAATGATTTACTATCAATGGTCTTCTGAAAAGTTCGACGAGGTCAAAGGTGAAGAACACGGATCTGGTTGACGGCATTCATTTGTTTTGCCTGATCGCTATCAAAGAACGCAGTGTTATGGTCAACAACACATTGTTGGCTTCTTGTGATGTAGGAGATCAGTTGCACATTTTGTGAGCATTTTGGGAATTTTTATGTTGTAACCGAGAGTTAAATCACGTTAATTTTGTAACTCACTTTGAAATTAATTAAACTGAACTTTAACATTTTAACATCAAAGTGACATGGCTGAGCATCCTGTGTAGTTTGAAATGAATAATTAGGATTTTGCTGTGAAAACAAAGTTGTGGTGCTACTGGCAAGTTTCTTATATTTTTTATCACACATTTCAACTGTTTCGTTTCAGGTTGCTGTGATCACATGGATTGCATCTATGGTGTTCCACTGCAGGGATTTACCCCTAACTGAGGTAAGAGTTCAAGACTAAGTATGATTCTTTTCCTGAAAGGTTTGAAAAAATGGCGATTAGTTGTCTCAGATTTTAGAATTTTTTCCACAGGTCAGATACCAAACTTGTGAATTGCGTTATTGGACCTTTGCAGACTTCAGTTTTATAACCACCATTTATGACCACTGAATGGAGCTTTGGCAAATAGTGCTGTTTGTCAATGTTGACTGTCTGACCAAACTCCCTCTAGTGGTCGTAGTATGGGCAACCTGTGATACAAACTTCTTTAGCGAATTAAAAATTACAGTCTTTTACTTGTTGGCCCAAGGCTGCGTTTTTGTATAACTCATCGCCCCACACTTGCAAACAATGGGAACCAATGAACATAGCATTTAAACTGCTTGGCATCCAATCAGTTTCTTGGAGTTTGGAAATCTTTACAAAAGTGTATAATGAAGCACAGTGGTTATATATTGGGAAGAAGTGAATCTGCGGATAAGATGCATTTATCAATGACAAATACGGGAAGATAATCAAGGAATTAAACTGACATTTTTTTATTTTTTTCTTGCAACTACCGGGAATTTCTAAAAGTAGGTCCATCGGCAGATATTTGAAAAACGACCTTTCAAAAACGTCAAAAAAATCCTAATATACACCAGGGTGTGTTTTCGGAAGGGGCGTATTTTCGGAAACTATTTGAAATAATGTATGTACGGTAGCAGTATCTCACCACTAAGCATTTCTTCCATGCTTATTTTGTAGTCAGCAAACACAGTTCGTTAAAGCTACTCATCATGTTGTGCTAATATTGGCTAATTAACAACAAAGTCACCCAATATCTCGTTAAGTGAATGGTCATTTGTCAGAGTAAAGTCGCGATCCCAAAATATAATGTCTTGTCAAAATAATAGGAAATTTTACATCAAAACATTACATGCATATTTTAGAACAATGTATCATATTTTCAAAACACGCAAACAGTTACCAAAAATACACTCATGGGCACACATTTGGAAAAGTTTCCGAAAAATATGCCCATAGGTTTACTTTTGGGTGGCTCTATTTTTGGAAATTCCCGGTAATCAAAAAATTGTGTCTAAGTTCAACACTCTCATAACAAATGCACATTCAGCTAGTTATGACACACAGTGACTTGATGAGTATGTCAACTTGAAACCAATGTTAAAAACTTGTAAGAGTGAGCGAGTAATGTTAGTGAGTTGCGTATATTGTTTCAGACGATCGGCTACTTCTGTGCCACCCTGTGTGTATATTTCAGATGATCGACTACTTCTGTGCCACCCTGTGTGTATATTGTTTCAGATGGTCGACTACTTCAGTGCCACCCTGTGTGCATATTGTTTCAGATGGTCGACAACTTCTGTGCCACCCTGTGTGTATATTGTTTCAGATGGTTGACAACTTCTGTGCCACCCTGTGTGCATATTGTTTCAGATGGTCGACTACTTCTGTGACACCCTGTGTGCATATTGTTTCAGATGATCGACTACTTCAGTGCCACCCTGTGTGCGTATTGTTTCAGATGATCAACTACTTCTGTGCCACCCTGTGTGTATATTGTTTCAGATAGTCAACTACTTCTGTGCCACCCTGTATGTATATTGTTTCAGATGGTCGACTACTTCTGTGCCACCCTGTTGGTGCTCACTCAGCTCTATGCTTTAGCCTGTCGCATTATTGGTACACATCGCCACTTCACTGTAGCAACTATCACCACCGCCTTCATCGCATTCTTTTCTTATCATGTCAACTACCTTGCCTTTGTCAAGTTTGACTATGGCTACAACATGAAAGTTATGGTTTCCATAGGTAAGGGTTCATGGGCTAGATAGTTTGTCATTATCAGGGTTTGGAATTTTCCTCCTTTAAGAGGATTTCCTCTTCAGTTTACTCTTATTTGATAATCAGTTTCCTTTTTTGCGTCTCTTTTTTATCATTATTTTGACTTTATCCATGAAAAATGTTAATTTCTCAATGAGTTAAATTTGAAAACAGAATTTACTCCTTTCAAACAAGTCAATTTATTTGTATAACGATACATCACCTGGAAAATTTTCCTCTTTTTGTCACAGGTTATTCCAAGCCCTGATTATCCTAGTCATGGGCGAATAGGCTAAAAATTATAATGCTGCCAAAGAATACTCAAAGCACAGTAATTTCTAAACTAAACTACACAGACTTTGACATATCCCCTGCCAAACTTGGAAAAAGTTCTTGCCAGAATTATTTTGCAGTTTAGTCGAACTTTTGGTAGCTGCAATGGCATTTTTGTTGACCAAAGTCAGGAGTTAGATGTGACATTAATGCACCTAGCTGCCAGTCTAGTTGTCACAATTTCAACAACTGAAAGTGCATAGCTTAACACCTGTTGATAATTAGACAGCATTAAAACAATGTTCTTGTCAAAAAGAAACAAATATTTGGTTGGTGTTTTGTGTTGAAACTTTGTCGAATTTAAAAATTACTGTAAGTCTTAAGGAGTCAGTTTGACTGCCATTCATTTAACCGGATGGTATGCTGCATGCAATAGCATAGAATCCCACTCATCAAGCTTGAAAATGTAATGTTCAATAAATAGGCTTGGGTCCGAATATCCCAAATGTTACTTGAGACTTGGACGATCGCGTTGCATGCTTCTACTAAGTGTGGGAAATTTCAGAGAAGTGGTTGATCAGATTTCGAGTTATGACTTTGCTGCTCTTAGGCCCTGATCATTTCTCATTGTAAATTTTCATTTGTTTTCATCTGAGTTCTGTGTTCACTCAGGTGCCATCAACTCCCTAGGATGGTTTTTGTGGTGTGCGCTTCACTGGAAGGGCCAGCACTATGTAAGGAAATGTGCCTTGACCGTATTGCTGGTCGATGCCATGATCCTATTAGAGCTGTTAGACTTCCCTCCCATTTGGTGGGTGTTGGACGCACATGCCCTCTGGCATGCCGGCACTGCTCCGCTAGCACTGATTTGGTACAGGTGAGTATGAATAAATCTGCATCCATTGATGTTTTGATAGTCTGTAGCCAAGCTATTCGAATTGGAAGCACAATATGTGTGGTCTTAAAATTATCACTTGGCTATTGACCCAAAGAGGGAGTGAGTGTATTCGATTGTTGTTGTCTATTATATTCTGTGATGCTTTGACATTTAGTCATCATTAATAGACCAAGAAGTTGGCCTTTGTAGGTTTGCTGCGATTGTATTTGTCAATAGGTTGGCGAATTTGTGATAAGGTCTCATAGTTATAATACATTGTAAAGCAGCATACAATAATACAACCTTTATTTTGAAAATAAAACTATAAGATTATTGATAGCAGATTCTGTTGACTGTACTCGTAGAATTCATAATATACATTACATTATTGACAGTTTCATCACAACTTGGTAGCCCATCTTGTGGTCAGCTTGTGATTGAGGTGCTAAGTATCAAATTATCCAGGCGTTTTATACATTTATTTTTTACTGTGATATTAGAATCTGGTATGAAGTTGTTGATTGTCCTTGTATTGGATTCCTATTTCAGTTTCACCATTGATGACAGCATATATCTGCAGAACAAAGCTACACAAAGCACTTCCTCAGGAGATGGTGGTGTAGAGACTAAACAAAAAGCGGAATAGTTGTTACACATGAATGCTGTGCCAGATGGCTTGACACAAGGAGCCCCTACTTCTTATGGCAAAGATGCAGAACGCTATACTCAGCTGCTTAAGCTCCATAAATTAGTTGTTTGAATTGCTGAACCCAAGTTTGGTGAATAATATGGCTAAAATAAAATTGAAATGAATTTTTGCATGTTATATATCATAATAGAAACAAGCTATGGTCTGTGATCCGGGAGCAAAAACTCCAGCATTGCATGTTTTTACACTCTCTAGCAATAATCAGAGATTAGATATTTTCGGGGACCTGATTGAATTTTTCGCAATTATTGAAAATTCAAGGATGCAGCTTTGCTTTTTGTACCTAGGCTTAAGATCATGATTAGTTTGGATTTATAAAATACAAGTTTGGTTTTGGACAAAACAGTATAGCTAGTTCTAGTTTGTTTTTTGAAACTCAAGTAGATGCATTAAATTAATTTTTTTTAATTGCTCTCTCAAAAAAAAACAGAAATGAGCAAAAATGATGCAGGATGTTTATTGTCGCATGGCAAATCATGGCATTTCAACCCTTGCTTGCCCTTTTCTCACATGCCTTTGAGCATATTCATAGAATAAACGTGAGATTTTGGTTGAAATTGAATGGGGGGGCTTTTTAGTTGGTGAGTGCAGATCTCAAAATACAGTGTCGTAGAGACCAGAACTGACAATGCGTTTTTGGTCTTATCTTGAATTTTAGCGATTTTATTCATCAAACAGAGCATCTTTAAGAAAACAATAACCATCAAGAGTCCCAAATATTAAGTACACTCAAGTTTTTTAGGTCAGGTACAGGCTTGAGGTAAATCAAAACTTGTGTATTTTCAGTAGTCAAGACATGACTATATTTTCTGGAGCAACATTACACTTGAACTGGCATTGGCTGCTGTTTGGAACAGCCAAGCGTTTAAAATACTCGCATAAATTTGACAGATGGCTACATGTGGAGAGCCCCCTACTGTGCTTCGTAGCGTGCATCCACTCAGTCAACTACAGTTGCCTATTCTTGCGATCTGGATATTAAAACTAGTTCATACACTTTGTGTCATAGCATTAAATGTGTGTCATAATGTAGGCTCTTAAAGTTCAATCACTGAAATATATCTCGATAGTTTTTCGAAGTCAAGTACTTTGCTTACATTGGACATAGATAAGTCAAATCGGACACGCATTCAGTCTTTTAGATTAGTTCGATTTCGCCTTAAGCCTCATTTTCATGTGTTTGATGCACGGCTGATATACCCGATCATCAATTTGTTTGTACGTATCCATACCTCTTGGCTGTAGAAAATGATGCATTTTCGAAGAAAACTCACTTGTCTTTGGTGCCCTATTTACAATAAAACTCGAGAGGTGAAAATTCACAGGTCCACAGATAAATCATGCTATGATTACAGTAAATGTCTACTGCGACACTTAAACCAGGTCCAGGAGCAGACGGTACTTGCTACACGTGATGCTGCAGGAGCAGACGGTACTTGCTGCACGTGATGCTGCAAGAATGTATGTAGTTGACATTATAGTTTTAGACAAGCATGAACGTGTCTTCTATCTAGGGCAGAAGGTAGGCAATTGAAATTTTGATGCTAGGCTCATTAAATTGCCCAAGCATTTCTTGGCAATTTTATTTTGAAAACTTCATCATTGATGTCATGGAAAGGAATCCCTCTCCGTTTTTCAATCATAGACTACACAATCTGTTTCAAATAAACACTTTGTCTACAGATTATCCGTTACAGATTATGGACAAATGGAAACGCGTCTTTTATTCTATTAAATACATAACGCTCCACATACTAATGGAAACGGACCTTTGCTCATATAAAATCGCTCAGTTGAGCTGTATTGGACTAATGTAAGCTTTGCTGCATTGTGCATCTCGTAAAACTGAAATTTAAGCTGTTGAAACCACAGCATTCAAGCAGCAGATCAGTGATAATGCTGTGTGGTGGAACTGTGCACAGCACAGATTTTAATGCATTTAAATGCTATTTTTATCGTGTATTGTTAAGTATGTGAAAGATGTGAATGAATATTGTAAAAAGATTTGATAATCTCGTTTCATTGGAAACCTATTTGTTAAATAAGTTTAATTTTGTAATAAATGTGTGCCAGTTTATTCATTTCAGTCATTTCAGAAAAAATATTACTCTTAATCTGAAATCTATCCACGTTTTAGTTTTAGTGTGAACAAATAAATAAGAGGCAAGCTAAAACAAGCAAGCCAAGCCATCATGCAATATTTTAATGAAATACATTACTTTCCTCGACAGATGTAACGAAGACTGTCAAGCAATAATTCAACAATACAACAAAAAATCATGACTGCAACAGTTGTAACGTAAACTGATTACCAGATAGGTAATCTGAACATTCACCAAATCGCCTTTTCGAACACTTACAAGAAGAATTGGGACGTAACATGACATCAAAAATACCATGTCACATGACATCAACAAAACCATGTACTAGAGCAAAGCATGACAGACATTCAGCAATGCCACTTTCAAAATTCTAAAGGATAATTCTACCACAAAAACAACGGTAATGGTCTGATATAACATGCCTAAATTTTGAGAACCAATTTTCTCCACTAAATAACGGGCATCAAACTGGTTCTCAAAATATGGGCACGTTATATCATACTATTGCCCAAACAACAGCCCTATGACAAACGGCAGACTGACAGGATCTGCACCTATCTAGGCATAATGTTTTTATCTGTGGCAGTGCTTCACTTGAGCATTGCGTGTTCACAACAAGTGTCAAGGTTACATGACTACGGATTGTCTGCATAGTACAACTCCACAGCCATGTTCAAGTCCATTGAAGACCTCTCTAGATATTGCTTAGCAATGCCAGGATCTTCACAGTTGGTCGTCAAGACAAAATCCCCCATCACCAGCATAACAGCATATTCTTTGTCATTAAATGGACTCTCAACTGCAAAATAAAGAGCACAACTTGGGCATCGCCGACAAGTGTCAACCATCCATGACATCAGGGTAGACGAAGCCGAGTACGGCGTCCTCTGCCATGATCGTATCCTCAGAGGTCCTCGTAATATAAAACAATGGCATGATTTAAATCCTGTGAAGCCTTCTGCAGATACAATTTGGCTTTACTGGGGTTATCTGTGTTTGTCACCATCATGAACTCGCTGATTAACTGAGACAGAACTTTACTAGTGTAATACGACTCTTCCGGGTTTGACATCACTTTGTCTGATGATGATGAGAACCCTGCTGGAATATAAATTGGGTGTTAAACCGAGATGTTATGTGTAATTATCAGCTTATCTCATTGAAACTGCTACGTAAACCTACCTTCTGCTAACAATAACTTTTTGTTTATGACCATGTACAACGTTATGAAATTGTCTTCTGTACATTGGTTTCCGCCTCAGATATGGGATATTTTTGGGCTGGGAAAGAACTAACATGTCATATCTTGAGACTAAGCTCAAGACATTGGTTTGTCATGGCAGATCATTTTATGGGTAAAGCATGGACTCCAGGAATAACGATTAATCATTTTCCAAGCAGAGTAAAAAAACAAGCTGAGACCAGTTTTATAGCCATCCCGAGTCTGTGATAAAATTACAAATTCATTCAAGGACAGACTGCAGGTAATTTATAGCAGCTAGCTTAAAACAAAACATTAAAGGGTGGTCCATAAGTATTTCGGGCATTCTGAGAAGCATACAGAACCAACTTTTCTTGACATGGCCCACCCTCCCTTCCTTCACCACTAAGTGTTCAGCCACAATAGTTGATTTTCCTCTCCATGTTCATTATTTCTACCAACATTTTAGAACATTTCAAAAGTGTACACTGACTGCCAGCCCCTCTCCTAGTGCAGGTCAAAACTGTACATTGATTGCCAGCCCCTCTCCTACTGCAGGTTATGCACCATTTTTCAGAATATCATGGATATGTAGCCAACAAGAAGTCATTTGCAAAAAAAATTTTGAATTTACCAATTAAAGCAAATATTTCTAAGTGGCTGTTTTACATCAGATTCTTTTCATTGACTGGTAACAGTTTATTGCAAACATAAATAATTATGAACAATACCTAAATTAAAAAAGTGCAACACAGACAGTAGATATGCGCATAGCGTAGAGCAAAGTTACAAGGGACGATCATTACTTTAAACAAACTCAGTAAAGGGAGCAACACTGCCTAGTTTATTCAAGGTTGTGTAGGACACTAGAAAATGGCCAAACTCTTGAACATCATATCTCAAAAATGACTGACTGTATTCATATGAAATTTTCAGATAATATGCTGTATGTACTAATTGTTACACTTTTACTGAGCTAGCTAACGACAGACTTGTCAATAAGGCCGAACTTAAAGTAGCCTCTGGTGTCACAAAGCATGTCCAAAAATTGGTTTCATCAAACTCAGTAGATGAGGCACAGGCAATTTAATTTGCCATAAGTGTCAGAGCCAGATAGTAGACAGATCAATTCGAAAATCAACGGTGCCTGTGCTTGCTCTCCCCAACAAAATGCATCAATCAAAATTTCATAAAGATACATCAAAGAACAGTATTGAGGCAGATAACAAAAACTACAACTACCATTAGGCGGTGCCACAGCAGTTAGATCTGTTCAAAAATCAATGTCAACTATGCTGAAATCAATAGAAACACAACTGCCACCTTTCATTCAGACAACAAGACAGAAAAGTAAAAATGCCACTAGGGGGCACACCATAAGTGAAATACATTTCAAACGTGGGAGGTTCCGTCTTCTTGTTATAAGCCAAATTCCATAAATATCCACCAATTAAGGTAGATATCACAGGAAAGGCTTAACAAATTAAAATTGCCACTAGCGGACTACACAGTACTCCCATTTGTCCCAAAATTTAGGTGAGTTGTGCTCTCCACAATTATGAATACACACCAAATTCCATTAAAAGAACACGGCAGATATTGAGCCACATACAAAAAACAAAATTGTCACTATGAGGCACTACAATAGTCGAACCTGTCCAAAAATCAATGTCAGCCATACATGCTCTTCTCGAAATTGGAACAAATGTACCAGTTTTTATAGCCATCCAAAATTTACTCGCATTATAATGTGCTCGCCTCAATTATGAATACATACCAAATCCCATCAAAGATCTCTGCAAATATTGAGCCATATACAAAAACACAATCATTTTAAGTTTCCACTACAGGGTGCTAGAGTACTCAAGCACATCCAAAATGTCAGTGGTGCTCCTCTCAGAAGGAAAAAATCTGCCAGTTTTCATAACAATCCTTTGAGCGGTTTGGCATATAGAAAGGTGGATGCCAAAAAGCAGACTCAAAGACAATGGCCACAAAGATGGCACAGAATCAAACATCAAATCCATCTGAAAATGAGAATGTGTCATCCTCAAGGAACTCCAAGATACGAAAGCAATTCTCAAAAAATTGCCCAGCAATAGTCGAGTTGAGATTCTCAGTAGGAACATGTCTGCCACATTTCATTAAACAATCCATATTGAGCCAAAAATAAATGATGGCCACAAGGTGGCACAACACAAGTCGAATCCATCCAAAAATGGGAAGGCAACACAGACTCCTTAATAGATACTGAGGTCAACATGAAAAACTAGAAAAATTGCCACTATAGCGGCAGTTATTTTAGGGAAATGGTTATCAAGGTCTCATCAGCCAGTAACACTACAGGAATAAAAGAAAAGAGTTGATGATTTGCCACGATAGGTTTCGATAGACAATTAGTGCACATAGGTACTTGAAAAAGACCTTATGTAACAAATACTAAATTCAAGAACATGGAGAAGTGCATTCAGACGATTTGAGCCATGAAAACGTAGTTTATCCAACCAACGTGATTGTCAAAACGTTGAATCAATTATTAATGATGACTACATAAATCTCATCTTCCATCAAAAAAATTTAATATTGATTTAGACCACTAACAGTTACGCCACTGGCCTGAAGTTGTACCTTTTAGTCCAAAAGAACTGACAGCTCGTTACTGCTTGAGATCAAGCTCTATAAGTTGGCTTGTCACTTCACTTCTTTCATGTGCCAAACATGGTCTAAAGATATGAGTCAGTCCTTTGCTAAACAAGTTGCAAGTTGAGACCAATTGTATTGCGGTTAATGGTCTAAACTGAAAGTTCGCTTCATGGGCAGAACGAGAGTTTATAACCACTTGTTACCTGCATTTGCCTCGTCCTCTTTTTTGCCATACGTTTTTTCAAAAGCACTTTGTAACTCAAGGACTTTAGGACCTGGCAACGTCAGGGTTTCTATGGTAGTGTGAAACTGTAACAAAACAAAGGGAACATTACATATTTGAAGATGCATATGCATTAAGAACTCAGTAATATAAAGGTATTTTGAAACATTTCCATTAAAAAATGAAATTAATCAAAATTAACAGTTCTTCAAACTGGAAGTGTGACTTAGGGCTGTTCCAGCAAAATCTGTATGGGAGGGGGGGAAGGCACTTTTATTTTGTACCCACCGCCCGTATTTTCCGTTTTTTTCTCCAACCCATGACCCATAATTATTTAATTATTTTTAATAGGTTAAAATATAAAATCCAACACTTGCAAACAAATTGCCTCCAGGAGGACCTGTTAAGAACTTAGATGACTGACAGACAAGAACTAGTTGTCTTGTCCAATATTGTCAAAAACTAAAGTAGCCTGTGAGCAATACTTTTGGCAGCCACCAGGTGTCTCTGTTCACCATGTGTCTATAATTTCAATGAACATTTTTTCATTTATAAGGATCTATGAATCTCAAACTGTCTCCACGAACTCTTCTATACTTCTATGTCAAGTGAATATTGGAACTTGTTTATCTTACTCCTCATACTTTTTATTTAAAAATCATCAATTTTCTTATATGTGTTGACACCAGTTCAGTGTTGCATAACTTTTCAATTCAATAGGACTGCAGACAAACAGTTGCCTCAAATCAAGTTGCCCATGACTTGATTAATGGCTTAGTGAACATATTGCACTCTGTTCACTGGCAATATGGGCTTTTTTGTATTTGGATAAGTTAGGACAGTTACATTTTTTTGAGTTTTTACGGCTGAAGTAACCAACCTATCCACATTAACAGGTCAAAAAATACCACCCATTTTTAATGCATCACTTCTTACAGGAACGACCACCCATAATTTGAGTTTTTTCTGAAGACCACCACCCATGAATTTTTAATTCTACTGCTGTCCCCCCCCCTCCCACACGGATTTTACTGGAACAGCCCTTAGTGAACAAGTTGGAAAATTTACACCAACATCCAGCCAAGAGTTATACTTTGAGTTACACAAATTCTGTCTGGATCATGGTGTTGTGCCTAATTCACTTACACAAAGTAAACACCTACGGTGTCAAGTTTCTCCAGAAAATGAGTTTACAAGCAGAATGAATTGTTTGTAGTTCTGTGACTCACTCATCACATCAATGTAACTCCTGTCATAGTTGAGCGATTTTTTTCATTCGCAGTTGCTGGAAGATATCTCCTTCAGACAAAGGCAAAATAAACTTTGATGCATCTGTGAAAGCGCAAATTTAAAATTCAACAGTGGACAGTAAGCCATAATCAAATTGGACATCTGCCACAAATATTAATGATCTCTCTCTGAAGGATCGGGCTCAAAACCTGAAGTGCTGACACCACCCAAGGCTGATTGTACCCTACCGTAGTGAGTAAAACTCAGGTCACTAGTCTCCGGAGAAAACTTGGCACTGTTGAAAAAGGAATTCAACTGCCAAATATACCCATACCTGGTGAAGCCTGTGAGTATGTTCTTGCTCTCTGACATTGCCAATATCATGAGGAATTGATTCTGAATCCCCTGTTAATTTCAAACCATCAATCTCTTCCAGTTCAGGATGTTTTTCTTCTAAAGAATAATTCAAGCTGTCAGACACTTGGGATGAAACACTGTTGCTACGTGATCTTGTACGACCATAAGGGCTTGAACTTCGACCTTCAAAAGAATCAACAGAACCTCGACTGTTGGAACGAGGCCTTGACTTTGATTCGCTTTCTGCACTGACCACGTCCACCTGAAGGAAAGGAAAATGTGTACCAACAGTCCCATGATACTACCAGTGACATATTGCTGGCCTCTTGGATATCATGTGGCAAATTTCCTGCATGTTTCGGAAATTTGACAATTATATACTTTAATCAGAGTCAAATAATGACCATAATGCAGTTCAAAATTTGTCAAACAATAATTAAAAGTTAACTTTCAATATTTTTTACATCAAAGTCACATCGATATGCATGTAATTACCATAATTCTACACTTATTTAGCACAAAATATGGCCAACAATTGAAACTTTCTTTTGTCAAATTTCTCCACAAAAATAATGATTAAGAAAATTTTAGTCCATTACTAGCATGGTTTGCATTGTGTAGATGTCATAAAATAACTTTTGGTAAATTTCACATTCAATTTGTTTGCAGTAAAACAATCAGTTTTTAAAAAAATAGAAAACATAATTCTGCCAATTCGTTGTTTTGCGAAATACCAACCTAGTTTAAGACGCACCCTCTGAATGAATATCGGCTTTTAATGAATGCCTAAATATTAACAGTGTCTCATCTTTTTTATGTTAAAGCTTGCCACTTACCTCAGATGGAACAGTGGTGATCCCAGGGTCTTCAATGTACACGATATATTCCACTAGTACTCTGCTGTTCTGGTAGACAACATATTCGTTATAGTCTTTCGGCTGACCCTGTATTCAATTAAAATAAAATGTAACAAAACATAATACAATCACTTATTGAACCATTAAAATGGAGTCTATTGTCTCTAAAAGAATGATGCAGACAATCTATTGGATCAAGAGTTTTGTACCACACTGTCGGAACAGAAGTTAGGCATGTTTCAAGGAATCTTAATATGGATTTTTTTAAAAATGAACTCCTGACTAAAACATTCACTCTCTCAAAAATAACTAGCATGTAAATCAGGTTAAACTGATCGTAACAGCAATTCAACATCATAACAATTTACTTCTCGGAAAACATTTCTTATAATACTCCAGTGTTCTTGAAACGTTAAAACCTGAATAAGTCGAAACTACATGAACATGAACAAATGCGCGGAAAGGCGTAGCAGCTGATATTCTTTGCACGACAAAATGTAGTTTGAGTTGCGCTACCTTAAGTGCACATTTACTTGTTCCTTTACCAGATGTTTCTCAATGGATTATTATGATCAGCTAGCCAAATTCAAAGCAGGAAAGACATCGTTGTTTTCCAAGCTGTTCACGATTCTCTCAAACAGGTCGCAAATCATTAAAACGCTTCGCGAGTGCCGGTAAACAGGTGTGAGATGTCGAAACAGGTGATGGAGAACACCGCACACTATGAGAAACGGGTACGTTTAGATATCCGAATTACAGTAAATGGCAAAAATAATGAGAAACTATGACTCGGAAATTCTTGCCATGACGTCTGAGCGTAAGCATAATTCCCTGTCATGGTGGCTAAGTGCAAGCGAATTCTCCATCATGACAGTTGTGTGCAAGCAGAATTCACTGTCAATCAGATTACATGCAGCTCAGTAGAATGGTATGTTTTAACAGAATTCCATAATTACTCCCAACACCGCACTTTGTGTCGTAACTACTTGGCTATGATATGAACAGTTGACCAATAGCATCATTTTCAAACTGAAACCTAGCTGGGACTAATTTGACGTTAATGCGCCTAATGGCTAAGTAAACTCTTTTAGTTCGGGCAGTCACTTTTAACAGGCTATAAACATACCAGGAACAACAGCTTGAAACAAAAACATATTCACCAGAAAACATTACCTTGACAGAATCGTAATATTTCCAGCTGTCGGTAACTACCTCTTTCTGAGGTTCCCGTTTCAGACTGGGATCTGATTGGCCCGGTGGGTATTTCTTCATGTCGCCCAACAACACACGGCACTTGAGAATGAACAGTTGACTGCCTCCATCTGGAGATTTTGTATACTTGATACACTTTAGAGGATTGTCACTGAAATGCAAGGCCAAATGAATTAAACATACTTTGAATGTTTTTTTGAATTTCTTAATTTCTTCAGAGGACTTCTATGACAAATAGTTGATAGCTATACATTTTTTACTACCAGGCATATGATCAGAGTTGTGACACCCAGTCATTCAGCCACAAAGGGGTGCTGAGATCAGACCACAGTGTCGCTGTTTCATTTTAAAACACTTAACTCTCGTTCTTATTGGATCATGTACCAAATATCAATGAAATCTGACCATCCATATATTGCAATAAAATTTGTTTTGGCTTTTTTCTTAAGCCAAAGGTTAGAAAATATCCATTGACGAATTTTGAAAGAACAGTGCATACAGTAATTCATCTGTTATAAGCACGTTGTGCATTGCACGCGGAAGCTCAAGTTGCAATGAATAAAAACAATTAATGTGTCAGTTCAGACATAGGGAAATGTTCACTTCTCAAAGTACCAAAAAAACTTAGGATATGTACTTTAAATAAAAACCACAAAAAAATTAAAGAAGATCAATTTTTCCATATCCCTGTTGGGCATAGACTCTAGTGCTAAATATATGTTATTTCAACCACAGAGTACTGGTTTTTGTTCAAACACTGTAATAATGCACCAATGCACCTACATATAAATGAGTGTGTGTGCTTGTGTGTGTTTGTGTGTGAAATACATTTAAATGAGTGCATAAAATGCAGCTTCGTTTTTGTTTTTGATTCCATGCAGCCCTACAGTATCAAACAAACACACAGAATGGCTCATTTTAGTGTTTACGCACTAGTAACTTCTAAGTTATTACCTGAAGTAAGTCCCCCTTCCAAAGCGACCCACTCTACTAAGTCTCATGTCAAGACCTTCTTCACAAATCTGTTCTTTCTTAGCTGTTGTACCATGGTATAAATATCTCTCATTCAGTTGGTAGCCTTGAAAAAAAAAAACAACATCGCAACACTATGAGTAATGGAAAGTCGTGACTCGGACAGGTAACTTTTCATAACTCATATTCTATCTAATGGGTCGATGACATGAATATTCGTTTTTCTACTACACCGCTATATTAAATGCAACAGCAACATAGTGCAGTTACGTCATCGCTTGATTTGGTAGCCTCGCCAATGCTACCTGCGACTTTGTTGGGCGACATGGTAGAAGACGCCACACATCCGAGCATGTGATCAAAATATTACCATAACAATTAGGTCATCTTTCCATGATTAATCTCTGATCTCTCAAATAACATTAGGATTCAGATGAAAAGTTTGAATCATGAATCAACCAAAGTTTAAAGGTACACTCATCTCACTCACCTGGGGGTCTATGATTGCCTAGGTGTGACATCTGGTGTTTATATGTGTCCAAAAGTACATGATTCTGTACTCGTTCAATTCTAACAACTTTAAGCCCTGCATCCTTCAGTTCGCTTTTTATCACCTGATATTCAAAATCAGGCTCGCTAAGTTCACATAGTTCATAAAGACCAGCATCTTCTGCAATGCTGTACATCCAGTTAGTTGGTATACCTTGGCTATTCAATGTAAATGGCTGCATACGACAAGGAAAGTCGAAGGACATGGTTCTATTTCTTCTAGGTTCCTTAGTACCTTTTGGTGTCTTTCTGGCAAGAGATTTTGCCACGTTATCTGCTTTGTACACAGAAATATTCAGCAATGAGTTATCCCTTGCCAGGGAATTGTTTTTCTTCTTCAGTCTGTTTGCATTAACTTCACTGTAATTGTGGTGCATTACTTTGTAGCCTCCTGGGAGGGCGGTGTCACGATCTTTATGGTTCGCATTGTTGGAACTGATATCACCATGACGATGGGCAGAAATTGGGCCATTAACTTCCCACATCTGCATCAACGAACTGAAAAAAAATTTGAGAATAAGAACATCGTTTATAACAGCCAATACAATAGGTCAGTATGTAATGATGAAACACTGCCCTGGAGCTAACATTAAGAAGGCAGTGACTTGGACAGCAATACACAATGCTAACAGGCTCGCACCTAGAAATTAAAATCTCTCGCATTCACATCTATACAGTTCAAGTCTCAAGGTACAATTTCATAGTTCCTACTTTAGCCACAGGGGTGTGCTGGTATTCTCCATATCAAAAGCATGGTGTAGTTTATTTTATTTTAAGACGACCCTATGAAAATGGCCAAATTCGGCTGTCTTCGGAACATCATATCTCAAATATGGGTGATCATATTCATATAAAACTTTCAGGGCTGTTTAGCTTATTTTCACTTTATTCCTGTAAAAACACAGGTGCTCACACTCACACTATGTGTGAGAGTGCCGGAGCTTCTAAAACGAGACGGAGGATTTTTATTTTCTTTTTTCTGATGTAGAAATTTCCAACTTAATTTAAAACGTTACAAAGATATGATTTAAAGCAAGAAAAATAAATAAAACTCTATGTCCGGATTCCTAAAATTTGACCTTATTTTCATGTAAAAATAACCTTCACACCCCTTGATAGGGTCTATCCTATGTGCGTAATGACGGCAAACTTGAACACTTGCCAGTGCCGTCCATTTTGCTTGGCATGAATTTTGAACTCAAGGTCGAAAGCAAACGTCCCATGGAGTATGAAAATGCAGTTGAAGTCTATGTAAACTTTGGGAATTAGGATACCGAGTGTTTCAAGATCTATTAATGTGGGTTTTATTTCACAAATTAAATTTTCACACAAGTTAAAAAATTTTAAACTTGAACATGCATTCAGCACGATAAAATCACTGATCCAAAAACAAAATGATCGAATTCGACCACCCTACTCATAGGACCAGTTACGACAGAACTACGGCTTTTAATGAAACGGCCTCTGGGATCCGTTCATCAATAATGCATACATTTTTGGATGAATCCAGATCTAGTGATCCTCAAAAGCCGCACAGCAAAACTTCGTTCAAAACGAGCGGATGGAGCAGCTTTTCTTTACCAGCTCGAGAGCACCTAATTTCTCAGAGTTACTTGCTAGCTTGAGTTCACTCCCAACTGAAGGTAAATCTTTCATGGAACAAGTCCCATTGCCGATAAAATGGTTATTGACAAGCAGACTCGAGAAAACGTGGCCTCGGCTACCACCATTTATTCATTGTTGTTCTGTTACCTGATGTCCAACGGGGCTTGACACTATGAAAATCACCAGGTTGCATTTTGTGACCTAGCCAAAATCCCAGGTCGCATTTTCAAAATCCAGCTCGCATTCATAAATGCCAGGTCGTAAAATTTTCCGCATTTTTGATTTTTTAGATCATCGAGAAAATGTTTAGATTATGCTCTTACCTGCGGTGTTAAATACTCACAAATTTCAGGTTGCAAAATTGAATTCTTACATGCAGGTACGACCTTATAACTGTTCTTCTTGACTGCCATTGAAAGTCTCTAGAGTGCAAGGCTAGTTGCAATATGAAAGTTGAATCCGTGCTCTCTAACCCTATACATCATGCATTGGAGTAGCTAAGTTTGCAATGCGAATAGAGAGAAAATACTCGCTGAAAAAGTATCCGTGATTTTGTTAGGTCGGACCTGCTATATGACTGTCATCAAAGTCGTCAAAGAACCAAAGTAACTATGAGTGTATTTATACCTCCACTTTTTGTTCGCAGCCACCCGGAATAATTTTGCTTTTTAATTGCCCGCTTCAGTCGTTATAAGATTCGTTCTATTGGAGTCTGAAAATTTTACGGCGAGGTCCGGGGAGCAAAAAATTTGTGGTGGGGGGAGGGTGCATGAAGAGAACAAAAAGTTCGCTAACCACATTTTCGCGTTTACTCGTTTAGTTGTAATAGCTGGCTAAATTGGACCCGGGGAATATCGTAAAGCATCGGGTTTTTTATAACTGCTGGGAATCTATTAAGTTCATTGTCAAATCAATCATTGGCACCCCGGTGCTTAACAGAGACAAGCCGGTATACTCTTTCTATAGAACTGAAGATGCTTTGGCCTACACTTTACGTTGTTGGCGACAACATGTGACAGATGATTCATATGTTGAGCACGTAGCCCCAGAAACAAGTCAAGGGCTTGAGAATTTCTCGGCGACTCAAAAAATACTTTGCTGAAAATAAAGATGTGACCGTTGTTCGGCGATTACTAGGGTTGTCATTTTCAGGTTTGCGCACGCTAACCACGAGACCGACCAGTGTTGCAGTGCGATCATCAAGGATTATTGTAGTGGATATACGATAATAAGAACATCGTACGTGAAAACTAAATGTTTTCTCCACCACAAAGTTTGGTAAGTTGATGGTTTAAAAATTTGTGGAAGCACCGCTGTTTTGTGACATTTTATCACATATGTTATGCCGTGGTCCGAAACTTTCTTCGGCACATCCGGAAATCTGCAAAATTAGCCGAAAGTGTTAGCCAATAAAAAGCGTCAAACATCGGTGTTATCCGTTAGTGTTCTTTTGAACTTGATTTAGCAACAGCAAAATAACGGTCGGATTCACAAAAGTTGCCTTATATTTGCCAGGTATCTGCCGAGAAGTGTAAAAACTCAGCTCACATACGTTGGAAATTTCAGGTCGCATTTTGCGACTTCATACGAGCTGACAAAAATCACAGCACGTATTTCCAAATTTCAAGTTGCAAATGCGACCTGCAGCTCGTTATGTCGAGCCCTGTCAAAAGTATTCTACTTGACTTCCGTAACCCTTTGAAACCTAGTGTTGTATTACCATGCAGACAAACGACTGTGCTCAGCAGTTAACAAAGAAGTTATCACACATTCACAACCGCTCTTAAACAGTGACCATCCCACTGTCTGTAGTTGAACTACAGATGGTGAAGCTCCTAGGCTATATCCCATGGCGTGTGCTGTGTAGTGTAAAAATTGAATGGCCTGTTTCCGATTTTGGGAAAGTTGAACAAAGACAAAGGACTGCTCGAAGAAAAACTTTGATAACGGGAGTAATTGTTCTAGTTGGAAGGAATTAAAAGATTTTATAATCAGTGTGAGGCATAATTCGTCGAAAAACGTCTGGCGTATAAAGTTCCTATAGGAAGCTTCACCGCCTCTAGACTCTACTGAGTACTGGCCAGCTTGAGTCGGTTGTCAATGTCTAAAACCGCTCGGTCTGGTAAAGTCGGGAGAACCCCCTAATGAACTACATAAGATGCGCAACCAAGCCATCAATACCTGAAAGTGTTCTTGTTTGTTGCCATGTGTCACTCACTACTTACTGAGATCTGCAAGAATTGAATTCACTTACACTTTCCATTTATTAGTCAATGCTTGGGATTTCCCAGTTTTTCCAAGAAACTCTTGACGATTCAAAGATATGTTTCGATGATATTGATTTGCTATTTTTCGAGCCATCTACAAGAAACTGACGAATCAAAATTGGTTTAACTGACCGACAACGAAAGCGCCACCTTCCGACGTTCTCGGTGCAAAGTGTACAGTAGATTCGGACCATGCTCACCTGGCAATGACCGGTCTTTTGTATTAGATGTCGATTCGGACAATGCCCCTTGGATGGAAACAACCAGTGCCGACGATCTAACTGTCGCCAAGCTAAAACTTAGGGAACAACACAAATTGGGAGCCCCACAGAGGCTGATCTACGGGAGGGTTTCAGGAACGCCCCCCGCCGAAACACAGGATCAAAATAAAAATTAAAAAAACGTTGCCTGGAAAACGAAATCAGCTACAAAAACCAAAAAATCTTATACGGGTCGGGATTCGCGTGAATCCTTTACCATCTCCCTTTTACTGAAAACTTTAGTCTGCCACTGCCCCACCTATGCATGTTTCCTTACGCCTGGCGTAGCAGGGCCCACTGAGTCACAGAGAAGGCAGCTACTCTGTTGACTCTGGGGCCGGGGGCCGGGTCTGAAATTCGGATTCGGCCGCAGCCTGAGTAAAGTATACAGGTATGACTAAGTCAGTCACTCCTAAACAACAACATGCAAATTTAGACATAATTTTAATAATATTTCACCTCGATCGGTACGGTCCTGTCTTAATTGTGGAGTCACTCAGGCAAATGCTCACATTTTCTTTTCTTGTGCAGTATGCGGGGAGCAGAGGGCACAGGTTTTCCAGACTGCTCGAACAATACCCTCAATATGTTAACAAAAAATATCTTCATCAGTATAAGATTTTTTTCTAAATGGATGTAAAGAACTCGACCTAAATGAAAATAAGGTTGAAATTCGGATTCGGCCGCAGCCTGCATGTGTAGGGATAACTAAGTCAGTCAGTCAGCCGCAAGAACAAAGTGAACAGCCTCAGAAAAACTGAGAGTCCATGCCGTGAATAATTCGCTTATTAGGAAAATGTGCATTTCTAAAGATATGTGAAATTTTTCACCGCTGCTAACCTTCTTCTCAGCGGCTATCACTGTCCTGGATCAAGGGGAGAGCGGCGCCATAATCCCGGCGAGGAGGCAGTGTTTTTTGCTCAGTGTGAGCAAGACCCATTTCCAGTGTACTGAATTATCCGGCCATAGACTGTAGTAGACATCTCTCGCGGCCTGTACATATTGGCGAAAAGTTTTCGAAATGCATAAACCTTAAACATAAACATTACGGCGGATGATTTACAATTAAACGCTGATCATAATCATTTAACAATGCCACATGACTTATTCTTTTAGTACGCATCTGAGCTGCGTCATTACGACAAATAGAAATAACACACGGTGACCAAATTAGATGTCAATAGCCTTTAAGACGACGCTTATCGCCCATTCGATCGTGTCGAACTACTTTATTTGAGGAGTAGCACGCTAAACGGAAAACTGTAATAGGCGATAATCAGCTTTTTTATGAGCCGCTAAGGAGCAACCTACTGGATGGGACTGTTACATGCCTATACAAAATAGTGCATGGCAACAAATAGAATAGCCTGAGTGCCCGTTTTCTTAAAGGAGACAGGCAAACTTGAAAACTTCCTTCACGAAGAACCTGTTGATCCAAAACGGGCAGTGTGTGTGTGTGTGTGTGTGTGTGTGTGTGTGTGTGTGTGTGTGT
>NMRA01000034.1:5405-141037 GCA_002633005.1 Phoronis australis | reverse complement strand
TTGACTGACTAGTAAATGAAAGCAAACGACGACGGAACTTAACACAACCGAGGTAGAACAATGACTGACTCGGCAGCTCTCACAGTCAGACTATATGAAAAGAAATTGGCGCGAAATGCTTGCCTCCTAAAACGTCACTTCCGCAGTAGCGGACGAGTAATTAATAAAATTACGAAAACCTGTAATTAAGTGGAAAATATGTCTAGGATAACCAACCAACCTTATTTTAGCTCAAAATGACATGGAAAAAGGTTGCCTTCGCCTTTAAAGTTTAAACATAAAATCAAATGGTAGCAACCCGGCAGGAAACAAAACAATTCTAACTTTAAGAAGTAGACTGGAATATTAAAAATAAAATTACTAAAACCACAGCATGAAACACACCAGGTAGTTAAAACCAATGATCGTTTGCCGGGGAAATGGTCCTTGTCAAGTTAACCCAAGTTACCGTGTTTAGATATTTCGTAATATCTAAAATGCCATTAAACCCAAACTTTCGACATTTCAGTCTTTAACTCTGTGCAAATGTCAGAGAAAACCAATATTTCGGTGCATTTAATAACCACTGTTGAAAAATTAGAGCTACGATTACCTTTTCCGCTTCGTGAGCTCGAATACAAAGGGCGTGCTGAATAGGCATTAAAAAGTTGTGTGAGTGAGGGCTAAGGGAATCTCAGGGGTGACCAGTGAACATGCACATGCTCTTAATCAACGCGTAGTTTTGCTTAATCAACGGCGTAGTTTTGCTTAATCCGCGCGTAGTTTTGCTTAACCAACGCATATTTTTAGTTCTTAAACGATTATCGTTCTGCTCTCATTCAACGCACACTATTGCTTATTCTATGCGTACTTGTAATCTGTCCACCTAATCCAATCACGCCCGTGCTCTCAACTTTAAAAATGATTGAAGACTTTCTACACGGGTGCAAGGCAACTTCTGAAGAATGTTGCCGATTCTTATCACGTGACCGTGTAAATGAAGCGCCGTTACGTACTGAATGTAAATTTGTCTTTGATTAGACATACCACATAACTCAGGTTCATCGCGTTGATTAAGTAAAACCATACGCGTTGATTAAACAAAAGTACGCGTTGAATAATCTTAAGAACTTTCGACTAAAACGTGTTTAGTAGTTCAGCTTAATCAACGCTTACATTTAGTTCAACGTGCAGAAAGGTACTTCGACATACAGAATTGGTTATCCACCGCGGGCCTTCAGTACCCGTACTTTATTCATGTACGTGAACTGAATAATGCCCAATCAAAGACTAGAAGCGGTTCATGAAGGCTCCCCAAATTCCAACCAATTGTAACGTAGTAACTGGTTTCACCGTCTTAGTATAAATGACCACTTAGGGTTGTGAAGTCATCAAGCGAACAGAGTCTGAATTATGTTATTGTCATTGCTGCTTCTGAAATTGACTGAATGTCAGCATTTAGCAAAAGTCAAAATTAATTGGAAATTAATCAATACAATTCTAAACTTACTTGTTCCTAATAGCACTTTCATTAACATGCTCGCGCCTTGTAGAAATCAGCAACTACAAAGAAATTTAAGCTTTGTTCTTCCACGAATGAACAATTCTGCGCATTTAATAATAATTCTTCAGTTCTCGTTTGAATAACCAATTTTGCGCGTTAAATAAGCACATTTCAACTTACAGAAAGGTATTCATTTAAGAACCCTTTGGCGCTTTATACTATGCCATGGGACGCCTTATCTTGAACTTAAGTGTTGCATGCTAACAAACACTGATTTCAACACAAAATCACCATCTTAGTAGGCCTAATCACGTGACGCTATATCTTACTGTTTAGAGTGAGCAACACTTATATTGTCTGGAAGCATCTGTCAATGATTTTGTTGTTTTGAAATGTTTTCATCATTTTGTGTCAGTATGGCAAATAGAGCAACTCTTCCTTGCCCTCCGGGATGCACGGGTTTGTTCATGAAAGTTACGTAATGAATGCTGCTGATAATAATAATAATAATGATAATAACTGTTGTGAACACTAAATCTTCTAACGGAATTGTATGAAAACAGGTCCAAACAGATTGTAGTCGCACCCATAGTTATAGAACTGTCGATAACTAATACAGTATTGATAAGAAAATATCGATAGACTATCGGAGTCTATCCGCATAATCCATAACGCTGCAGCCCTAGGCCTAAAATCACATACAAAAGGGATTAAGAATCGGTGTCATTTGCCGTATCAGGAGCTGCCGTACGCAGTAGACACCCATAATTCAGTGGCGAATTGAAATCAAATTTGTCGACATGGGTTTAGTAATTACTCATACTTATATTGACCTTATCTGGACCGAGCATACGGGTACTGAAATGGCTGGTGACTGTTGCAATATGCAGTTACCGCTTCAGGGGAATTTTCACGAAAGACGTCGCTCTAGTCGGCAGTGTTGGCTTACGTAGTAAATGCTTCAGGGGTAATCTTTGGAGAGCGTCCATCCAGATTGGCGCATGAAAAAATTCATTGACGCACTGTGATTGGAAGCTCATCCTTTGGCCCACGGACGCGTTAAAATTTCTTGAATGCACGCATTCAGATTCTATGGGGGTTGTTCAAAACAATGACAATTCACACCGCCTTACTAAAACTAATCAACAGCCAAAACAATTAACAGTGTCTAGTCGATAAGATAAAATGTAGTTAAAGCCGATCAGTCACTCCGCCGGACGAATGAAAGGCTTTGAATCAAAACGGGACAGAAAATAATATCTTGGCCCATAAATCCTCCAAACTAATAGATTTACGGCATTGCTCGTCCACTTCAGATACACCCATCCATCGTGACGTTTGGTGGTCGGACTCTGCCTAGTCGTCGCGGCGGACTACTAAGTCCTCGGGTAGTTGGCCAGCCAGGTCAGTTCCCAATTCACTATCTGTGAATCTCCAACATTGGCCCTTGGACCATTGAGAGCCCTGTAGGTTGCAATAATTGTAATTTGATAGTTAAGAGCCATTCCATGAGAAAATCTAGATAAATTAAAAAATCACTCTAGAGGTCATCTTCCAGAATCAACTTAAACTTTGTGAATGTGATCATGGTGTGGCTCTGATACAAAAATCACCAATTTTGCACTTATTGGCCCCTTAGTTTTTATACCTATAGGCCTTCAAAAGTTTACGAAGAAAACGACACGTTTTTGCATACCGAAAACACCAATTTTCCAACATAAAAATAGAAAGATTGTATGCAATACATAATGGGGATAGGAAGTGGGACATGAGGACTAACAAATATAATTGATACTAATGATTTTGCTGTATTCATCACGAGACAGGGAAAATAAATCGGGAAGCACGTTTTTGTAGTGTTGAAACAAGCCAGTTTGCGGGCTGTGGGCAATTTTTAGGCTGACATGAATGATTCATGAGATGAGATTTTCAATGAAATATTCCGATTTCTGCACTATTTCAAGGCAACTTCGCTTTTATTTATAAACATTTCTTTTGAATTAAGGGTTCGAGACTGCATGAAGCGGTCGAACCGATAATTATTTTTTCAATTTGAAAACAAAAGCCTATGTCACAGGAAAGGCATTGATGTTTGAAATAGAAAAATCAAAATCCCATGATGCATTCAAAAGTTATCCCTATTTACGTGTCTAGTATTGATTTTATTTTGGTCGGGTCGGCCATCTTGCGATGTCAGCGGCATAGATTATGGGTTTAAAGGGCTTAATGAACATTATTTTCACAAACATTCTGGCAGTAAAATTTAGTAACACATATCCTTGTGTACCATTCTTTACAATCCAAGTGTTTAAACACAGGTGTAACTTACTGAGTAGTTTAAGTGCTCACTTTGAACGACATGGCGACTTATTTGAACTGAAAGGCATGTTCAACCAGGTACATTGTCATTGGTGAAGATTTAACTATCATACATTTGCAGACACGTTACTACAAAAAAGTAGTTTTGTACAATTTCCGGTGCATGTGCCGTAACTATTATGAATCGTCTACTCGTTTCAATGTGAAGTGCCCATTCAATAGACCTTGCACTCTGATAAATTTTGTTAAAATTGTTTTGAAATAGTTTTTTTTGTTTGAAAGTCAACTTCTGTTCAAGGTATGATTATGCGTCACAACAGAACTCAGATTTTTTAAATTTCATGCACAAAATGCGCATTTACCTTCTACTCCAAGATATACCAAAGCAACAAAATGTGAAAAATCTTACTTAATTTACAGAAATGAGTTTACGTTTGAATTATGAAGTGCGAAGCTTATTCGAACTTTGTGTCTCATGGCTTCATATTATTTATTACCGTGCTTGCCAAGTTATAGTTTAAGGAGGAACGCTTTTGCGGTACTTCAGTTGCCATGATCACAATTGTGCTTGTCTACTTTCATACTTTCATACTTAACGTATTTAAGCTTTAATTGGTTCAGGCTGTATTGCTGAAAATTTACAATTAAAGTATCTTCTAAGTTACTTATTGTGTTAAAAGGCTGTTAGCATAATTATAGTTTGCGTGTCAATTTGTACTGAGATCACTTTAGCTACTATTAAATTTTGAAACCCGTGAGTCCAATATTTTCTTAAAAGAGATATCATTTTTATCTCTCATGAGAGTGTGAGAACAACTGACAAAATCAAATGTGGGTGGAAACGGTTAAATAATTAGCATCCTGTAAAAATGACAAAAGTGACTTTATATGTTGTATATAATGATATTATCAGGTAATAAGATGGACGTTACAGGGGCACAGCATCAGTTAGCGACTGATGGGGGGTTGGCACATGTAAGATATTTCCAAAGTGCTAAAACTATCACTGACTGGTGTGGCAACACAGGGTTGACTCTTTCGAAAACTTGGTTATCTAAATAATATTATTTTTTTTTCCAAATTATAAGTTAGAAGTGGAAAATAAAAACGACGCTAGGGTGCAACATGTAAACGAGGTTTAAATATTAACTAAAAGTCTTCTTCAAGTACAATAGTTGACAGAGAACAAAATTTTGTAACAGAATAGCGGATTAATATTGAAACGCCGTTCTCAAGCATGCATGTGCCATCGTTTCCTCAATGGAAATGTTTTAACCAAATTTCATGAAATTTCACCAAAAAACCTAGTTATAAAAACTGCTGCCAGTAGTCAAAGTATCAAAAAATTGAGGTCGACTTATTTGTTCACCACAGAAACATAGTTGCAAGAATTTATGAAGCCCCTTTATGATGTTTATGAGAAAGAACTGCATACTGCCCAAAGTAAGACATTGTAAAATGCGTGATGGTATTCTATCGACTGTTGCTTGAAAACAAAAATGCCCATTTTTATTTTTTTCATTTTCTTAGTCAAGCAGCAAGCTAATGAAAAATATCATTGTAAATCACCAGCACCCCACAAACTGGCCCCCACAGCACCTCAAAAATGGATAAAAATCAATTATACAAAATTGGGCAAAATTTAACGAATTTTGGCCCTCCAGTGACGGTTAACGGAAACCACTTTGAAAATTCAAAGACTGTCTTTTAATAGAGCGATTCAATGTCTGCACTATAAAGATTTTTTCTTTCACATGCTTTTAAGCCGTTTTAGAATAACTTCACTAACTGAACCTTCTTAATAAAAAATGGGCTATTTTGGGCCCGCCCCGGCGCCCGGCGCTAGAAGCCGCGGGCCCATCGGCACTGAGAACAGTAGACCTATTTCATATACCGGTGGCTTTCAAATACTTGTCACACACCGCAGGCAACCTGTTGGCGAAATGGCTCAGGACCGTCCATCCGCGACCCAAAATTAGTTGACCAAGACGGTGCCCCGGCGATCGAGTCCCCGCCCGGGACAGGGTCAGACCATGCGGCTGCTGGTGTTGAACCGTTCAGCGTGTTTTTTGCCTTCCTTTCACAGAAACAGGAAAACGACTAATAGAGTTCATTTGTTGTATTTTAGTATTGCTGTTTTTGGATGGAATATTTTTCATTATTTTTAGGAATAATGTATTACGTAACCCAGTTATCTCTAGAAAGGGTTCCTCCATAATCTCATTCCTTCAAAAAAACTCAAACGACAAATCATAATCACAATAATAATCACAATAATAACCACAATAAATTATGCAAAGAATATCTTATCTATGTCTAGGAAATGCCAGACCCGATGCCTATGTTCAACTGTTTTCTTATAATATGTTTTTGTTTACCAAAAATGTGAATTTGGTTAAAATATAAAAGGCGGGAAACAATAAGCAAAATCTCGCGTGCACTTGACGTCATCACCTAAACATCGGGATTTGATGTGTTGGAAAGTCGAGACAAATACCCCGAAATTTCTGCTGATCAGCCATTGCAATCAAGTGCGAGTGGTTGTGAACGTGAAACCAGGGGGTCGAATTCTTACATTATTGATCGAAACGTTGTTTTAATGAGCGGTAGTTTGAATTTTCGTGGTTTGTCGAACGGGAATCAGAGGCCGCCATCTTGTAATTCTTCGTCCCCACCTCGAGTTTCTCAAGCTCCTGCTAAATTTACTTCACCAGATACGTTTGCGAGTCGACCGGTTGCTCAGAGAAGTCTATCTGGTAATTATAACATGTGTATTCTAAATAAGACAAACATTCATTTGAATTGTTCTTGCTTAAGTACTCTTAAGTCGGACTCGGACTTTGTCTCCGAGCATGTCCCCTGCTTGGCTCTTCCACAGGCATCGTCAGCTTCTGATCGTCCCCACTACACTACATATAATATTACAAGGTATGACACTCCGGGCTAGATATTCCACAGCTGCTTCGATTCAGCCGTCCATATCAAACACATAACTCAATAAAGTTAGACAAAATAAGGGTTCAACAAACCATGAACAATTGTTCTTTCTTATAATAATACCATCCACGATGTCCTGTTCCGCCGACTTCGTTAGAAATTCGCAGTCAAAAAACAAAAATGTTCTCAAAAAGTCCAAACACACTTACAACCGTGTCGGTTCGAGTTCAAGGATGATACGGAAATTGCCAGTTTGTAGCGTAAAGTCACGATGTCGATTACACCGTCCATCCGTAATTCATCGGTAATTTCCGTATCGTCCTTGACCTCGAACCGACACGGTTGTAAGTGTGTTTGGACTTTTTGGGAACATCTTTGTTCTTTGACTGCGAATTTCTTACGAAGTCGCCGGAACAGGACACCGTGGATGGTATTATAAGAAAGAACAATTGTTCATGGTTTGTTGAACCCCTGTTTTGTGTAACTTTATTGAGTTATGTGTTTGATATGGACGGCTGAATCGAAGCAGCCGTGGAATTTCTAGCCCGGAATGTCATACCTTGTAGTATTATATGTAGTGTATTGGGGACGATCAGAAGCTGAGGATGCCTGTGGGCTCTTCACGCATTACTTTAATTTTGCTCTTTCATTGCTCCCATTTAAACACTTCAAACGCACTGTCATACATTAAAGGGCACTGGTCAAATAAAGTGGGCCTCTGACTTAGAGAAACAGACAGTCACTGAATACATTACTCAGTGGATGAAACTAGATCTCTAAGTCACTGTCCACCAAAGGCAGTGACATATTAAGGAGCTGGGATTGTATTATGCTCCAAGTGACTAAGACTGCTTGCCTAGTGATTGCAACGGACATTCAGTAACTGACCATCTGACCAAGGAGTACAAGCTGAAAGCCCTATTTAGATGTTAACTGTGACCCGGCGCAAACTAACACAACTTGCAAGATGGTCGGTGCCCGGTAGCCATTTAGGCCTACACACACACAATAGAGGAATGATGGCATGGTGTAAGTAGCCAGGAATATGACTTGCATATATACTCGTGATTTATATATCTAGCAGAAGTTGCACTTTATGTTAAGTAAGAGAAAGTGATGCAAGTTTTTATATATTTAGAGGCAGAAAAACATGAATCTGTAACAGTTGAACTATACAAGTAAAAGGCAAAAGACGTTGGCATTTATATGCTGTGAATATGGTCACCTGTACGTACATTATTGCGCTAGTGCAGGTAATTCAATTGGATCTGCTTTGCCCCAGTTTTACGTTTCGATGTATCTAATTGACATGCAAAAAGGTGATCGCAAGTTGCTGTTTATCAAAACCTGGTGACAAAATGGTCGCTGATGTGAGAACTTGTTCTGTTTCAATTTGTGTATACACGTAGTTGCTCTGTGTCAACTCACTTTGTGTTGGCTGCTCCGTGTCAACTTTTGTAATGTAAACTGTAGATGTCGCTCAAGGCTAATTTGTCGTACGCTAAAATCAAACCCTTTTTAAGACAAAATTTTCTTTTTCATTTTTCAAGGATTTCCATCGAAATATTGTCTATTGGTAGCTATGGTACAAAGTTTGAATACGTAAAAGTGTTAATGTGGTGCCACATATCTTATATTGAAAATAGGAGAAAATAAAATTTCACTTGTATGCCACATTGAGCCCTAAATTGGTGAGCAGTTGCTGTCTGCAAAAGTTCTAGTGCTTAAGCCACTTTAATATTGCTACTTGGAAATAAAGAGTATAGTCCATTGGTAGGAATTATAGAAAAATCTACAGGACTTGAAAATTCGTTTGATATTCACTGTCTTTTAGTATTCCAAAACATTCACTTGATTTTTCGCGAGTCGCAGCATATCTGGCAAGTAGAACCTGACTGGGCACTGGTAACAGATTTACCAAATATTGTTAGCTTTTCCTAGTCTCCACTTTTTACTTGAAAACTCGTAAATTCTCCAGTACTTTGGGGACCTTGTGCATCAGCTAAATTAGATAAATTAGAACTCTTCCAAGGAGACTATTTTTGGAACCGGACCCACACCATTGGTGCTTCAAAATTTTCAATGATGCATTGAACTGGCACATTAAACTTTCCCTACAGTCACAGGTTTGACTCCATCAACAATATTATATATTGCAATCGAAGACACAACTTAATTTGCGATATTTTATCTACGGTGCGGTTGTCATTTTTCAAATACATGTGGAACCGTTATTGACTTGTAAACATCAGGTGACATCACAGGTAACTTGGGGATGTGCAAACTATTTGATAATTTGTGTTTTAGGTGGTGTTGTAGGTAACTTCAGTGGGTTCTGATTGTGCATGATGAATCTTTCAGGCAAAAGATTTGCTTAAATCCATTGTATTAATTCGATGCTTTTAAGTTTTGTATGATGTATGCTTAGTTGTATGCGCACCAACAAGCTTGTTGCTGTCGACCGATACTTTTAATGGCCGTGTGATCATAATGACAAGATTTGTTTTACGTCTTTATTTACTTGTCTCCCAATGCAGTCCCATATTATCTGTACTGTCATCGGTAATGTACAAGCTGACAGCCATCCCGCAATTCATTATAGATGAAAGTCTCCTAATAGACCCTTAGATTTTTGACATTGTGACTTCTTTGTGACTGTGTCATAGAGAGCCAAAGTGCTACTTAGCTACATGAACAGTGATCATGGTTTTACTACTTAGCTACATGAACAGTGATCATGGTTTTACTACTTAGCTACATGAACAGTGATCATGGTTTTACTACTTAGCTACATGAACAGTGATCATGGTTTTACTACTTAGCTACATGAACAGTGATCATGGTTTTACTACTTAGGTACATGAACAGTGATCATGGTTTTACTACTTAGCTACTTGAACAGTGATCATGGTTTTACTTTTGGACAAAGTCTAGCTGAAGTAGAGCGTTGGAAGTCAAGTATTAGTACTGAGTCCACAGATCCCTCACTCAGGTGTAAACTAATTGCGCTTTAGCTTGTGTGATAGAAAGTAAAATACCGTATTCGCCCTAATAAGCGCCCATGTCCCAATAAGCACCACCCACGCATTTTCAGAGTTTGTTAAAAGTAAGTGCCCAGCCCATGAACGTGTATACATTTGAAAAATGCCTTACCTAGAGTTCGAAAATTCTACAGTAACGTCTTCAATTTATCAATAATATCCGACAGTCCTGAAAAAATCATTGTGTGCCAATTCTAGACCTCGAGACTCGTTGGTATGTCGGTATTTAGCCGTGAATATACACTTCAAACTTCCGCAGTGCTTCAAAAGGAACTCAAAAGTTTTGCAGATCTCTTGAGGTATGTGTCCCACTACGGTCTGGCCTTTCAGAACAGACACAGTGTACTTGTCCACGGGAGTGAATCTCGCTCACTCGGCACACACACACGCAGACAAACATCAAAACAAATGTCAAGTGACAACAACATGTGTGTTCGTCCAGATTTTCTCATGTTGCGGGGTGCGGTCTAGCGCAAGATTTGGACTTAATCTGCGGTTAATCCCAATTCCACATGAACTTAAAAGTCTTTGGAAACTGAAAGAGGATTTCGTGTTATTTGTTGAGTCGAAACATATTTTTTTTCGAGAATTCAAGTTGCCTTATTGACAATCGCGAAGCAGCGACACATCAGTTTTCCCTGTAATTTTCTGAAAAAGGATCGTAATTTAACAACAAAGTTTGATAGCAATGCCCCACAATTTTGGGGAAAGTCCGTCATAGGCTACAGATACATTGCAGAGCATAAATTAGATGAATCCTAGCTTCCGATTTCACCTGTTTCAGAGACTGAGTTTCAACTGCCTTAGGCTACAATAAGCGCCCCTGCCTCCCGAAACTAATTGTTCTAAGCGCCCTAAGCACTAATTAGGGCGAATACAGTATTTGTACAAAGCTAGTGTTTCAATTAATTGATATTTGTCAAAAAAAATTTTTTTTCGGTTGTAGTTGCTACATTTTTACTGCCACTATAATGAAAAATGGAAAGCTAAACATGTAGCGACCTGCCTTCAAGCCGTTAGGATAGGGTGAGGGGTTATTTTAGGAGTAGTGGAAGATTCCTGGATCTTTTGACAAAGGGAATTTCATGTTGTATATCTGTTGTGGAAATTTATACAATCAAGGGAAGTGTTCTGGCCTAGAAAAATTTTACGTGATATTTTGGTATGCACCCACCGTGGGTGCATATTGCCATCATCTCTGTCTGGGCATCTGGCGTCCGCAGCTGTATCTCCTAAACCCCTTGCAGGATCTTGATGAGGTTTGGCAAATATGCTCCTATGAAGCTGATGATGGATGACGGCGAATTTTGGACGGTTACGACTACCGGTGTGCCCCCTGGTGGCAATTTTAATTTTTTTACGCTCTGTATCTTCAAAGGTCTTCAACGGATTTTCATCAAATTCGGCACATAGGGATCAATTGGGGAGACAACACTATTCTCCGGTTTTAGGATGGATTCGAGGTATTTTGCACCACCTAGTGGCCATTTTTATTTTGAATCTGTTTTTGGCGTCCGCCCCTCTATCAACCAAACCACACTAAGGATGATTGTGGAAATTGGCATACATGTTCTTAGTGTGAAGTGACAATGATTTTCCGACGACTTGGACTACTAGTGGCAGTTTTTTGCGCCCATCGCTGTCTCCAAAAAAAATAATTGCAGGTGGTCTTGTGCACTTTGTACCAGATGTGCTCAGGCCACGCATGTGGGCCCATTGCACTGCTCACCTGGAACTATTTTTGTGCTTTATTAACATATAGTTAAAACCGAGCTGAGGAGCTAGAAACCTGACCCAAGGGTTTAGCAGTGAGACTCGAACGCATGATGGTGGGCACCTATCACACTAGGCCACATTGCCTCCTCAACTCATCTCCTAAACACACTGTAGGATTTTTATTAAATTTAGCAAGTGTGTTTGTATGAAGTTGACAACAGAGGATGACTTTCAGACGGATCCGATGAACGCTGTGCCCCATAGTGGCACTTTCATTTTTTTCCATTTTCGTCTGTTTCTCAGAAGTTCCTTAATGGATTTTTATGAAATTTAATAAATAGCTCTATATTAAAGAAATGATGACATGTTCTCGTTATCGAATGGATTCGATGTATTTTGCACCATCTAGTGCCTACTATTTTGTAGTCTGTTTTTACCATCCACCCCTCTATCAACCAAACCACTCCAAGGATGATTGTGAACATTGACATATATGTTCTTAGTGTGAAGAGGATGGTTGATGATGATTTTTCGACAAGTTTGACTGCTGTGGTGCCTCCTAGTGGCCTCCTAGTAGATCTAAACCAACTGCAGGATCTTTATTAAATTTAGAAAGTCATTACCATTATATGAAGATGATGACAACCTTCAGATGGATCTGACGAACGCTGTGCCCCCTAGGGCTAATTTTTTTCCGTTTTTCTCTGTTTTTCTGAAGTTTCTTGACGGATTTTCATGAAATATAATAAATGACTTTCTATTAAAAAATTGATGACTTGTTATCGTTTACGGATGGATTCGACATGTTTTGCACTATTTAGTGGCAATTTTTATCATACAAATACCGTATTTGCCGTAATAACCGCCCAGGGCACTTTGTTTGTTTCACGGGGGCACTTATTATAACCCAAGGCCGTTGAAACCCGGTATCCGAAATGGGTGAAATCGGAAGCTAAGATTCATCATATTTACGCACTTTGACGTATCTGTAATCTATCAAAGACTTTCTACAAAACTGTGGTGCATTGCTATCAAAGTTTGCTGCTAAATTACGATCTTTTTCAGAAAATTGTGGTGAAATCCCAGGGCGAAAACTCGCCGACTGCCTGCCTTGCAATCGTCGATTTGGCAACTTGAATGCTTGAATAAAAATACAGTTTCGACTCAAGCAAATTACCTGAAATCCTCCTTAAGTTTTCCAAGTTCCCGTGGAGTCGGGATCACGGCAGGTTAAATAAAAATCTGCTAGTACATCGTGACATCTACATGAATGATGGGCAACATGAGAAAAATGTCTGGACAAACACACATGTTGTTGTCACGTGACGTTTGTTTTGAAGTTGTCTGAGTTTGTGAGTAAGCGAGCGCGTGCGTGTCACCAGAGTTCATTTGCCAGAGCAGATACTGTCTTTTGGCCAGAGCCACGCAATCTAACGAGCTAGATGTGCATTGTATCTAAAGAAATTTGCACAAGCAGTAGACCTAAACCAGAGCGTGTTTCATTCAGCACTTTTCCGGTCTCGTGCTAAAAACGTTCGACATTTGTCTCGTTAAGGCCATATTAGTCGCCGTGTGGCTGGATGCGGCGTACGTGACTATCTGACAGTTATTTTTCGGTGTAAGGGTGTGTAAGCATTCACTGTCAGTGGTCATTTATTCAGATATTTGGCTTAAAAACACCAATTATGGTTAATTAAACAATTCATCTTAAAAATAACGCAAACATTTTTTATAGTATGAGAAACTGTCAGAAATTAGTGCCAATATTCTTTTCTTGCCGATGCTATGCTACCCGTTTCATGAATGGATAGTTCCCGACTAATGCCTTTGATGTCAGGTTCATGTATGTAGCGTGCGCTTCATGGCCACGTGCTTTTAACACTGGCCAAGCTTTTCATTAGTCTTTGATTCGCGGTTTTCACATGTAGGCCTACAAAGAAATTTGGATTCCTGTTGAAAGCGGGAAGTATCTACAAAGCAATCCCGTAGACAAGTACACTATTTCTGTTCTGAAACACCAGACCATTGGTCCTCGCAATGTCAGCAGAACTTTTGTGTTTGTTTTGAGGCATGGGGGAAGTTTGAAGTGTATAGTCACGGCTAAATACTGACATAGCGGCGAGGCTCGTCTACAAATTCTGCGCACGATTTTTTTCAGGACTGACGGATATTATTTATAAATTGAAGACGTTACTGTAGAATTGTAGTACTGTAGGTAAGACATTTTTGGCACGTACACGTTCATGGACTGGGTGCTTATTTTAGCAAAGTCTGAAAACGCATGGTGGGAGCACGTATAGGGGCATGGGCGGTTATTACGGCAAATACGGTACTTGTAGTATCAGCATCTGTGTCAACATCCGTAGTTGGAGACTCTTGTTAAACAATCCTCGAGTCCTTTTTAGGCCTTTGCATGGCAAACGACATTACTAAGTATGTCAATCACGACGGAAATCGCAGATGACACTGGCTGTGCAAAATCCCGGAATTACTCCCCCCGAAACTGCAAATGTCGGGCACAGACACAGTGAATAATTGTAACTGCTTGCCAGTTTTTCACAGGATGTAATCATAAATATTGGATCAGCCAAAGAAACCCTGTTAGATGAGTTCAAATTTGATTGGCTAGTGACAATGAGAGATGCACCAAAACTAACCAATAGTGTTTGTCTAAATGAGAAATGCACAAGTAACAACCAATAAGAATCGTCAAAAGCGTTTCCATTGATAGGTATGTTGGGTTGCCGGTTGCACCGACCTGTGTCACGAGGCACGCGGAATGTTGAAAAATGCGCTAAGAAAAAACTTTCTGTGCACTTAATTTCTTATTTCTGAAATGACAGATGGCCTATTTATTTGAGTGACAGCCGACCAGCCGAAAATATCGAGAAAGTGGTCATCATTTCAAGTTTTTTTAAATTTTGCTAGTCTTTTTTAATTCTGACCCTCCCACCGAACCTGTCTGAAATAACATTCTGGCCGTCCAAAAGTCAGCCACTGCGTAAACCCTTGCTTGGGAGTCCGATTGTTTTAAGCTTTGAAACATACTTTTGTATATTTTAGCGAATAAAGTCTTTTTTAATGCATATGACGTGACTTCCATGCGTAGCGTGGAGTCGTATATAGCCTTTCTAAATTACAAACCCAAACTGAGTTTCTCGTGGTCGAGAGGTTAGGACTGAGTGCTCTAATCAGAAAGTTTGGGTACGATACGGGGTGTCACCAACTAAGTTTTTGTGTAACATCCAATGAAATAAAAGTATGAAATGGCCTACTCCGAATTTCAGAACCAAATAATTGTGGTGAGTGGAAAAAGTTTGGAAAATTAATAAACACAGAGACCCGAATAAGCTCCGTATAGACCAGAAAACAAGTCTGAAATAAATAATGGTATAGATACGGCTATTCGGAACTCGAGAGTATTCGTGAGCACATTTCAACCCTCTGCGTTGCTCTTGTTGGTTTTTAAGGAAGGAAAAGGCATAATACAAACTATAAGTCGGGACATTCGGTCACGTAAGGGGTATGGTGCCTTTATCTTCTCACAGGAATTTTCCCATTGAGAGGAATGGAAGGAATATTTTAATATGTTTTAGTACCGACACCCGTCGTTTTACTTTGTACTGTTTTACTCTTCTTAACCATGGGTAAGTGCATGGCTTTCCAACCCCTATTTATAGAGCCAATTTCCCATTATGTGGTCTTAAAATCGAGGGCCCTGTTAGTGTATCATATTGAACATATTAGCCTGCCCACTTCCTGGAAAAAGCATGTTTCCGCTGACAGTTTTGTTGTTGGCAAAAATACCATCAACATCCACTTCCCTGTGGTTCATTTTTCCCAGTCGCTTATCTTACCACAAAACTGCGGACTTTATTCGCGGTTGTAGTAGTGAAAGATTCAGTGAACACCTCAAATTTCACCATGTGGTACTTTTGTAACAAGGGTCCTACCTGTGGAAATGCATGCATTGAGGTAGTGACTGGGGAGTAGGAACCATTAACCCTCGAACATCCTCACGGTGATGAACTGCTGTCGCCTCTCCATCTAATCGGATTGAGAAAGAGGCAGCTTTCTACGGTGTCACCATGTAGTGAATGGTGAACTGTGAGTTGAAATGTTGGTGTTTTTTTGACATTGGACATTGCCTAAGGCAGCCATATTAAGGCAAAACTGGGTCATTTATTACAGTCCTCATTCATGTTTGAACCAGGCCTCCTGAGTGACATGAAGGTCATTGTCACTAACTGTAATTCATCAGTCAGACTGGAAGTGTTCAACAAGTGTTAAGTGCTGCCTTAGATCAAGACGTGGTAGGATGTTATGAATGATAAGTAGTAGCAAGCAGATTAATGGCTAATTCCAATCCGATTTTGACATTTTTCCAAGAATGTTTGTGTTTATGTCCCAATCTAAAGGACATCTCAGGTACTGTACTTGTTATTAATGTTTTGGTGCACGATGTATACTACTCATTTATTTAAAACTTGCCATACTGGTGTTGTTTTGATACATCACTTCACTTGCTCAAATGTAGGACTAACTCTGTGTAAAAGCCTGAGGAGGTGAACATGGTCCGTTATTGATCACATGTTGGTCTTAGATCACATAGACAGTCACCACATGTTCATAGATATACATCAAGCTGAGTGGACTTGGGGAATAAGTCCACACACTTCTCTACACTAGACCAGCATTGTGACAGATTGGATCCGTTTGCAGTATGTTGATTTGCTAAGGGCATTTCCACTATTCCCTACTCTTGTTGGATCTAGAAAAATGTCTAAATTTGGCTAAAGTTGGAACACCATATCTCGGAAATGACTGACCATATTCATGTAAAACTTTAAGGTACTTTTGTTTATACACTGGACTTCAAAGGGTGTTGGGAATTGTTTTTGAAATGTTCCTAAAAATAGGACTAATGATTTTCATGAAAAATTAAAATATGAAATGAAAGCATAACTTTGAAAACTGATGAACCATTGTTTTTAGATTTCATTGTGAACATCTATATCAAATGAAATTCCTTCCTTTTTTTGCTACATTTTACAAAGACGTGGTCACTCCGATGAGCCAGTCAATGGCTTATTGATAAATCATCGAAATCCAATTCTATAGGCTTTCAACATTCATAAAATCTATATTTTTACCGAGTTAAACGTTTAGTTTTACAGGTGTTTGGTTAAATACAGACTTGTGGATAAGGCACTACATGAGTCATTTTGAAATAAGTCTGGGCTGTTGTGCTGGTCACTGTCCATGTTTGTTTAAGAAATGCAAGTTAGTCCATGATGTTGCATGAGAAAGATAGTCATTTTGAAATAAGTCTGGGCTATTGTGCTGGTCACTGTCCATGTATGTTTAAGAAATGCAAGTTAGTCCATGATGTGTCGTGTTATCGTGACAATGACCTGTGCGGTGGCATCGCGATCTGATGTCTGCCTCTTAAAAAAAGTGCATTCCATTATGTTTGATTTTCTGAATCTCCTATAAGAAGCCTTCTATCGATTACTCAACTAGTATGCGAGAATGTTACAAGATAGTTGTTGGGAAACCCATTGTGTGATAGCTGATTATTGACCCTGTGTCTTGATTGGACCAGTGATGCATCTGTAGCTAAATTGTGTTGAATCGGGCGTGACTGAGCCATATTGTTAGTACAGATAGGACCACAACTTCAATGACCATTATTTGAAATGTAGGCTTGAGCAAAAAGTTGCGTTTTAAGATCGAGTTCCTGGATATTTTCATTTTAAACATGAGCATTATCTATAGTTAAGATCTCCAGAACATTCCAACTCTATGGAAACTACATAATTAATGTACGTGCTCCCGATACAATGGAGTGGTTGCCTGTTTTGCTCGGATTCGGGAGCTGGTTTCTAACGCCTAAGATGTTCGCTGAAAAAAATGACACATCAATTCAAAATTTTGTTAAATATTTATTATAAAAAATATAATCACAGTAAGAGTTGAGTCTGGAAAGCACTAGAAAGCGTTATATCTGTGCACCGACTTCCAATGGAGGTGAGTCAAACTCATCACTGGTAAAAAGTCAAACCTGTTAAAGTGTCTATAACCAGTCAAAATGGATTTTGGAGACCACTGGTCTCTCTTAGGAATAATATGTCATTCATAAACATTGCCACAGCTTACTTAGGACAGGGCATTTAGTTGTTTACTTTGAATCAAATTGCTTCTGGAAGATCCACATAATATTATGATATAAGCGTGATATTGACTGGGGGTCGCCTAACTAGGTCATTGAACCTAGCTTATCTGTGAACCAAGCAGAAACAAGGTGATTGGCATGCTAGATGTGGAGCAATCGCTGTGTAAAACAAGGGACAGGCAATGTAGGGCATTTGGAATTGAGTTGTCAACTCCTTGTACTAAATGTGTTGGCGAATCGGGTGAGGCTTTATGAAGTCTGTTCATATTTCATTTCTATTGTTATTATAAGCAGTGGCAGATTTTCAGTGCAATGCATGGAATCGGCACCTCCAGTAAATAATGCTTGTACTCCGTTTGTTGCAGGCCAAATGGACAATATACAGAGCATAGATCCCAGAAGACTTGAGTTGTTTGAAGCCAGGTTTCAAGGAAGTCGGGTAGGTACATGTGCTAGATATGCACAGAGTAGTCACTTAATGGGGTCCAACATTTTGAGAACCAGTTTGACATTTGTTATTCGGTGACAAAAACTGGTTTTTAAAATGCGGTACACCTGTAAGTAACTATTAGCACAGATATACACTACAGCCTACCTAATCCTGCTATGTCATGGATTGTTTAAGCAGGGTGGGCTGATAATCTTCCTTTACTGTACAAACGGACATTCTCATTAACAGTGCGATTCAATTTTTAATATTTTCTTACGTAAATAGGGACCTTTTAATGCAGCCCCCCCTATGGACAGTCTCTCTTCATTTTCATTGAAATGTGTGAACGGGGAGCTCATAAGTAATGCAGGCACTTTTAATGAAGGTAAAGTGAAATATAGCATTAGTGAAGAAGCAAAATCCACAAATGTGTGTAGAGGGTTTATGGAAGACAGTGAAATTTTTTCATGCAGCTGTGCACAAGTTTCCAGTAGAGGATCGCCTGTGATCAATTGGACCAAGGTGTGTATTAGGTGCACTGAACTTAAGAAATTCGTAGGGTTCAATACTAGTGTGGCGTGCCGTACATTTGTGATCTTGGAAGTTGACGATTGATAAAGGCAATTTTATTAATATTTGTTATTGGAGTTTTTGTCTTAATTATTAAGCATCTGGTATCTAATAAATGCCAATCTATATTGTTAGAAGGTAGGTCAGACCACGTCTGCAATTGTTAAACACCTGATTGTTTCTTAGAGACTTAATTTCATGTGGTTGATGATACAGCTTTGACTGGTTTGCAGTTGATTAGCCACACATCCCAGATGTCCTCGAGCGTTAGTGTGACCAGTGTACACAGTAGTGAAGTGGCTCAGGACAACTCTAACCTCAGTGGCCGCAGTGGGTCTCACAGTGACAAGGAAGAGATTACAGG
The DNA here is from genome assembly GCA_002633005.1 of Phoronis australis. Taxonomy (NCBI): domain Eukaryota; kingdom Metazoa; phylum Phoronida; family Phoronidae; genus Phoronis; species Phoronis australis. The sequence goes on along the minus strand of NMRA01000034.1, from coordinate 122,002 downwards.
CGTACCGGTAGGTAGTAACGCTTTAGTTGTCAAAAAGGCATTCATGGTTTAGATAGTGAAAAGGCATTCACTGGACTTCTATTGCATTTACATGGCAACTTTGGCAAGGCACAAGTTGGCATTACGTGTTAACGCCAGTGTTCTCTGTAACCAAAGTTTCAAACTCTTGCAATTATGAAATTCATGAACATGTTTGAAAGTTCAAGTGTGGTACTGTTGAGGGTTTGTATTTAAATGCTTAGAATCAGTACTCTAAACTGGTGTCAAAACATCTAAAATGTCTCATAGAGAACACTGTACACAGCCATGTGTTCATGAGAATGGAAGGTGACATGGACTGATCAGCCGTGTTTTGCCTCCCATTTTTGAAGTAGTGCCCCATTGGCTCAATCTTTTGTTGTATCATCTGCCTTTTGCCAAGACGATTTTGGTTAAGTGTTTCATCTATTAAGTGCACGCACCTAATTCTCGATATAGGTAGCTTCATGTATAGGCACGTGGGCCTAAATACGGGGAATATACGGTAGCCAATTATAATCGATGTATATATGTCTGCGACGAATCTATTAGCGTGGTATAGCTGTTTTGTCTTGGAAGTTAATTAATTACAATTCTTTGGGATCAGTTTGGAGTGGACAGAGCGTCTGTGGGAATAGAGCATCAGCTTGTTTTCAAATTTGTAACTGAATTTTTGTACTGAAATCATCAACTGACATTTTCAGCTCAGAAAACTTATAAGCATGCTATCAAATGGTTGCAAATTTTCACAAATTAACAGAGGTTACAGAAGGTTTATCATTTATTATGTTACCTTTTTAAAAAGTGGTTGACTGAACTGTGTGAGCGCAGTTCTTTGTCAAACTGTTGCGATGAGTGTGTGGGTGGGTGTGTTGCAGACTCCTGAGAAAGCAAAAACTCCGACAGAACGCAAGAGAAAAAGGAAAGCCCCTGTAGACCCTCAGGGAGACAACAGTGGTGAGTCCGATGGGTTGTACACTACAAGCCAAAAGTAATCAGACAGAATATCAGTTTCCCCATCATGGCGGCTCTGCACTAATTGCTGGTAATAACCGTTAGAGCTGTGAAACTCTAATTACATAATGGCTTAGCCACCTGACCAACTTTTCTGTTCAGTCATGAGGGAAGACTACTCTGACGTGGAGTTTGGCTTAAGCCCAGCTGTCTTGACTGGGAGGGGGGGGGGGGGATTCCGAGCCATTTTGTCTGAATACTTTTGGCTTATACTGAGTGTCTTGATTTGAAGCACAAGTGCATTCAATGTGATTATTCCTAGATTTTCTTGACGATCTCTTTGTCAGAGTGTTATGAATGTAGGGGAGGCACGCTGCTGTTGGAGGAACTCTTGTTTTGCTGCAGGAGAAGAATGTGATGGGGAAACCCATGGGCTGTCTACTGTCAAATTTGCTGCGGCCATGGTCTTGGGTCCCCTGCCTCTTCCATTGTTTGTTGGCACCAAATNGGCGGCTCTGCACTAATTGCTGGTAATAACCGTTAGAGCTGTGAAACTCTAATTACATAATGGCTTAGCCACCTGACCAACTTTTCTGTTCAGTCATGAGGGAAGACTACTCTGACGTGGAGTTTGGCTTAAGCCCAGCTGTCTTGACTGGGAGGGGGGGGGGGGGATTCCGAGCCATTTTGTCTGAATACTTTTGGCTTATACTGAGTGTCTTGATTTGAAGCACAAGTGCATTCAATGTGATTATTCCTAGATTTTCTTGACGATCTCTTTGCCAGAGTGTTATGAATGCAGGGGAGGCACGCTGCTGTTGGAGGAACTCTTGTTTTGCTGCAGGAGAAGAATGTGATTGGGGAAACCCATGGGCTGTCTACTGTCAAATTTGCTGCGGCCATGGTCTTGGGTCCCCTGCCTCTTCCATTGTTTGTTGGCACCAAATGTTCATTTAAGGTTATGTGGGACCCTGGATAAATGTCCAAGTAGGCATATTGGATTCACAGAGACTTTACAGATGCTATGCTTTATGCACTGTTCTTCAAAATGCTGACAGGTTTTGTTTTTAGAGTGATCCACATAGGCGTGAGGCTCTGTCGAAAATAGAACTTGCATGATTTTTATGAAAAATCATTAAATTTGCATAAAACGAAACGATAATTTGTAAAACTGTAACATCACTTTTGAGATTTTATCTTGAACATTTATATCGTACGAAATTAATGGCAGATTGGTATAGTCAAAAAATAAAATTCTACGGAATCTCTGCTTTCAAAAAATATAAATTTTGCTGAGTTAAGTGAGGACCCTAGAAAATTGTCCAAATTAGGTCCACTTCAGAACATCATGTTTCAGAAATGGCTGGCAATTCATATGAAACTTTCAGATACTATAGTTTACAATTTACAATGATTTTTCAAGAAAAAATTCCAAAGTTGTATAAAATGGAAAAAGAAGTTTATTTAGAAAACTGTGACAGAATTTTTGAGATTTCATACTGAAAATTTATATTAAACAAAATTTGGTCTTGCCATTGATACCGTTTTTCTACATTCGATGTACCTTCCTTGTTTGTTAAAATTGAATTCTGTAAGCTTTCTAATTTCAGGAAATGTATACTTTCACTGGGTTAAAATCTTATAGTTTTGTGATTATTTAGCTAACTACAGACTTATCAATAATTCCATGCATAATCTTAAATAAGTGATATTGAACGCTCTGTGGATTAGAGCTTTCTAAGACTCCTCCCATACATTGATAAGACACACGCTCTTGCATAGACACCCGATGTAACAGTTGATCGATATTCATTGTGAAAATGAAGAGAACAAAAATACACAAAAACCTAATATATGTTTATCATATCAGAGAGAAATTGGATTCAGTAGAATACAAACACAACAGACTAATTGTACAATTTGAGGATGCATTCTTGCCCCATGTCTTGCCCATTATGACTCAGACTATCAAAGTTGATGATCAACATTTCTAACAACTGTAGGCACACAATGTCACTCTCAACTCATCTAAGACACGAGTGTGCTCAACAAGCTTAGCTCTGGTAATTTTCTTTCCGTGATGACTCAAAAAGTGTTCTTGTATTGATCACAAGTTCATTTCAAGTAAGAGCATGTTTGAACCAGACTGAAGATATGTTGGCAAGCATCTATATTATGTGCAAATTGTAGGATTGTGAGGGACAGGATACTCTTTGATAAGGTTTGCGCAGTAACTTTTGTCCATATTCTCATTTTCTATTTTTGTAGGACCTGGAAAGTCAGTGCGAGGTGACAATGGCAAAAAGATCAGTGAATACTTCAAGGTATGCTGTGTAGTGTTATCGTCTCCATTCTTGGAGAATTCGGAAATGAATAACTGTAACCTGCAGTTTTCTTACTTAAAGCGTGGCTGGGTTATCGTTTAAAAGAAGCAGCGTAGCTCTTAACATTAGCCCAAATGAATAGAGTTGCACTGTATTGTTGCCAGATTCGTTTATAACATTTTCTTCCTGATAATGGTCCATTCCACTAGTCCCTAGCCAAATGTGCCGTGTGCAATTTGGCGTGGCTGATGCAAACTTGGGTGCAACGAATGTGTTAGAAAGGTCCCTGCAGCCACAGTTGTATTGTGGTTGAACAGTACAGACGATTCTGTCGTGATCTGAGGTGACGCGCACTCATGCTAGTTAAGTTCATTTTGTCATTTCCATGGAGCTGAGCTTGCACTGGTGCGCTTATCGGCTGGAGGTAAAATGTTCCATGGCGCCCTCTTATGTGACACATGTATCTTATGGAACAATGAGAATATCCGACTGCGCACTCTTGTGTGAGACAAATACCTCATGCAGCATGTCAGGACACCAATTATTGTTGGAGTGCAGAGCAGCAGTTATCTTAACTGTATGGCTTAAAAGCAGCATAACTGAATCTGATCTGCACCCGACCCATTTTGAAACCTGTACCTCTCATTAGAGAAAAAAGTGCCAGCCAGCATCATTCTTAGCAAAAGGTGGTTTTCCAAAACTTACGCAATAATGTCTAACAAAGGAATTTGCTGAGTGGCCTGCAAACTTGGCAACAATCATCCCTTTGCGTTTCCAAAGCCAAGTAGTGTAGTTCCTAGTTATGGTTAGTCTCATCTGTTAACTGGAGTACATCCAATCATGTTGCTGGACTCTGAAGCTGAGAAAAAATTGCCATACCACTTCTACTTGTATCGGGTTACTTAAAAAATGTATAACTGAAATTAATTGCCGATTCTCAGAATTTCAGACGAGAAACAATTCTGCTTTTTTGCCTAATCATTGCATTCACACAAGGTGCATGCAGACATACATTTATCGTACACGCCATTGTGTTGCAGACGGGGACCAGTCCACGACGGGCCGCTGGAGGCGCTATGTGCAAGTCACCAATACCTTTGAATCAGGTAGATAGATGGCCAATCCTGGTGTATCTGTGGGCTGTTACTGGTTTGATGGCTTGTGTGTCTGTCTATATTAATTGTTACACCTATGTTTTCAATCCTGCAGCATCGACATCTGACGTTAAGATCTAAGATTCTGTTCTAGCTCAATCTCACACTCCATGTTATGCTCCCTGGAGCTGATTGATTACATGTCATATCCAATAATGTTCTTTGTGTGGAACCTCAGACTCTGCTTTTATCTTAATGATGTAGGCCATGCGAATTGGAGTTGGAGTTTGAAATCTTTGGTCCTAATGATTAAATGTCTTATTTCGATGTAGCTTGATAGTTGCAAGAAGCCTGTATTCCATCAAAGAATCTGATTTTTCATATACATCACTGCTGTAAACTTGAGTGTTTTGGTCTTAACTCGTTTCTTTACTTGGATGTGAAGGGGTTTCTGGGCAGGGGTAAAAATGACAGACCATGTTCCGCATATACAGTGACGGCTATGATGAGCTGGGGTAAAATTGTCAGACCATGTTCCACTTACACTGTGACTGGCTATGATGAGCTGGGGTAAAACTGATAGACCAGGCTCCGCATACACACAGTGACTGGCTATGATGAGCTGGGGTAAAATTGTCAGACCATGTTCCACTTACACTGTGACCGGCTATGATGAGCTGGGGTAAAACTGATAGACCAGGCTCTGCATACACAGTTACCGGCTATGATGAACCAATTCATGCACCCAGTCTACACCAATAATTACTTTCATTTCTTCCCTAGACTAGATCCCAGTAGGGACTAGCCGATTCGAATCCCTTCTGACTGGGGAGGCATCGTAATGACGTTAAGTAACTAATGCTGACCTTCCCAGCAGAGGGCGCAGATCCATGTTTACTGGTCTCAGTTTTGACATACTTGGCTAACTACCTGACATGTTAATAAGATCTATATAACGTTTGATGATGGGTGTATGCACAGAATTACGTGCAAACTTGTGGGTGAGATGGATTATGCTTAGCCAGTAAAGAAGGAAATTAAGTTAACATATATTAATTGTTGTTTATGCATTTTTGAAAAGCAGTGGGCAGGTGTGACATGTATCGAAGAGTGACTGTGCCTTAGTTGTGCATTTCAGTTTTTCTGGGTTTTGGTTCATCTTTTTATTTCCTTTTCACGTCTTAACATTCTAATATAGATCTGTCGTTTGAATGATAAGCACTTGATAAGTGTACGTGACTGTACTTGCACTGCTTTACCGAGTTAACCAAAAAATTTAGCATAAATATTCTGAACTATGAGTACCGGGATGGATTCACTTGTAACTTATGGTGTTTTTCTTACTCTAGGAATTCCAAAGTTTGTTCTGCGTGGTGTAGAACAAGGCTTGAAATTTTCCGCGGAAACGCGGATTTCCGCTTTTTTCAAATATTCTGTCCACGTATATTATTATATTTCCGCATAAAAAAATCGGATTTGATGTAAAATTTCCGTGGCAAATTCCTTTCATAACGCGGCATTGCCGACGACTTTCACCTCGAAAAGCGGAAGTTGCTCTTTATGTTTCGGAGGTACGTAAATTGTCAACATTGCCGGGGCATCTGGGATAGCGTGGTGGATTCTTGAATGGCATCTTGTGTGATTGTAAACCGCGGTGACGAATACTACGGCTTTGCAGCCAAAAATGTGTGGAGGTAGGATGGGACGGACGAGTTAAAAAGACGCAGACGCACGCTTCTGGAGGTGGTACCGTTTAGTCCCCGATTTTTGTCGGCAAAAGGTCTACATCGACTATTTCAAGTCTGGGAAGCGCACATGTTTTGGGCCGCAAAAATTTCTGCGTTTTTCGTCATTGGTCATTCCAAGCCCTGGTAGAAGGTTGAGAAAGTGTCATAGTTGACTAGTATTGCATGGAACAAAAAGTTATAGTTAGTCCCAAGCACTAGCAGTTATAGGGCCCAGAACAAATATCGAGGATTTAGAAACAGGGCTGACGCGGAGAGCAATTGAAAGGATTTTTTTTTTTTAAGATCAATGAGTTCATTTTGAACGTTGGAAGCAGAGTTGAATGAGAAGTCATTTTGTGGAACACACAAAGACCGTATGAGAGTCGGCAGCGCAGAATCTGAAAAAAATGTATTAATTTTGTTGTTTTCCTGTATTACAATTAGTATCAACTGTGGCATGTTTGCTGACGTCTGCGTCTTGCAGGAGAAACTTTGGGTTCCTGGAATACGGAAAACACTAGTATTTTCTGGTATTCATATTTCTGAGGATTTTTGATAACATTGTTTGACATCTCACCCTCTTGTATGCTTTGCTATCTTGAGTTTCCATGTTATTTTGTTTGTCTCTAGTGTGTTGTGACATTAACTGAATTGCTTATTTTACATTTTGCATCTTAAATGCATGTGAATAATGCGTTTTCTGTGTCGCCCACAGCTAGGCCAGTTTCCATTCCGAGCAGGGACACGCATGGCACTTTTACGCAAGATCTCAGTAGTTTCAAGAAGATGTACTAGTGGTTATATCTATCCGTGAGACTGCTGTATGCGTACTTGAACGGGTTATGCATTGACAGTCACTGTCATAGAAACTGCAATGTTTGTTTTAACAAATCAACATCACTTGTATGAATGAAATGACAATTGGTGTTGATGAAAACACACGTAATACGGTGTATTTCTCTGCAATCTCTGTCATGGCAACATCGAAGTAACAGTGGCAGACTCCTTGTGATTTAATTGGTTGTTGGGGTAAGAATGGGCCGTCTTTTCATTATCTAAAAAGATTGAGAAAAACATTTACCAGCTTAGAGGCATTCGTGTCTTGAGGGTCCCGCGTGAGTACCTGAATGCATGCGCACGGTTCGCACCAGGTTCTCGTTAGTGCCACCTGGTGCATTGTGTGTTCCTGCTCCACACGCGACCTGCCTCGTCTACGCTGTTTTCATTAGTAACTTAACTGCGGTTTTCCTAAGCAGGACATGGTTTTGTTACAGGGCTACCAGCCTCCATCCCCCCACTGTCTGTCAAGTTCACAATCCAATTCCAGTTTCCACTCGACCGGTGCTAGTCATAAATATGTGCAGGTACGCTGTTCAGATACGCTCTACTCCGTCTGTTCAATACTCACATGACCTGTACCATAGCGGATGCTGTCTCTGTAAACTGCGAACAGTTACAAACAACGTATTCTAAAACTGTATTCCCTTCTGTCTGGAAAGCCAAAATGAGAACTTCGTTACTTATTGCTACAAAATTTCCCCCGAAAAAATTTCTTTGACATTGAGAAATTTATTACTGCCATGGAAAACATCCAGAACATGTATAAGTCAAAACGGGTTTCGGAAAATTGTAGGATTGGCCAGCCCTTCCAAAACTGACCACTTCCATTCATGTGCTGTCATCTCAGTTCCAAATGATTGTTGAAACCGATGCTGTTGTAGCGAGGACATTTTTAAAGTGTCTATAAAGCCCCCTTCTATCACTGAAGTTAACTTTTGATATAGACCACTTACAATTATGAAATTGGTCTGAATTGTTCCTTGGAGATGGTTTCAGGGCTTCATAGGCTGTACAAGTTTGTTTGTCACTTAGCGTCGTTTTACGCACTGAACATGTTCTCTAGAAGTAACCGGGTGTTAGTTCTTTGCCAGCCCAGAACTCGCTTCTAATTTCAGGGAACAAGTCGGGACCAATTTTATAGCATTGTGTGGTCCAAATCAAATGTGTGGCTTTTGTTATAGAATGTGGGTTATAGCCACTGTAAGTTCAGTTACATATGCTCGAGTAGCGTATTTCTAGATGTCACGTCGGATCAACAATAAATGGAAAGGAAGTGCAGCTTTAAATTTCTGGGTAGGGTCAGAGTGTTTTGAAAACAAGTTTCAACTGACAGACTGGTTAGCGTATGTTTGATAGTTGTCCGTGCGGAGGAAACCGACCAGTTAATGTCCACTGTTTTGCACTACTGAACGAGCTGCCTGGTGTTTGTAGACAGAGTTGAACAGTCCACAGATGAAGCAGATAATTCAGGCCACAACAGGGATGGAGCAAAGGAATAATCAGATGAATGAGATGCAGAAAGTAAGTGGCTGTGTTTGTGCAAGGGGGAGAGGCGGGTCAAAACCAGAGTCAAAATAAGGTCATGCAAGAGGTGATTGCTGCTGGTTTGCCAAGCCAATTCGTTGAGATACTTGGGTAGCTTTTGCCCATAAATGACAAAATTTTGCAATTATAGTAACTTCCCACATACACTGACATAACAATACCCAATCTGTCCGCCTTCGTCCCAAATAGCCCTGTAATGATTGATAACAGCTCCGTGTGTAACAATGGGTTTCTTAAGTTCACCTTCTCGCAAACAAACTTGAGTTGATATTTAGCTGGTTTTGGGAAGATCCTAAAGAGGGCGTAACTGCTAACGCTAGAGCCACTATCCCAAGACAATAAGGGCTGTTCTAGTAAAATCTGTATGGGGGAGAGGCACCTTTTTTTCGCACCCACCACCCATATTTTTCATTTATTTCTTCAGCTTACCACCCGTAATTTTTTATGAGTTTGAAATGCAACCACCCGTAATTTTTTTTGTTCTTGTGGTTGATTGCACAGGCGTAATTTTTTTTGTTCTTGTGGTTGACTGCACAGGCGCTTGAGTTAATCTGTTCCTCCATCACCACTAACGTCATTCATTACTAAAAAAACATGTTTCTTATATATGGTTATTAGCCATCGAGAAATTCGAGCACCTGTGGTTAACTGGTGTTACAGGCATGCCGATGAGGAGATCGGAGGGAGTGAAAAAGTCGGAGCTTTTTGGAAGTTGCGGTTTTGTTTCAGTTTTTGATTCTGTGCGGATTGTTTATAAAATTTACTGAAATTACCCACCATCAAACATTTGTGGCCCAATGAAACAACAACGACCTGTAAATTTTTATTTTTTTGAAGTACGACCACCAGCCATTTTGAATTTAAATCAAACGCAACCACCCATAAATTTTTATTTCAGTTGCCTTCCCCCCTCCCACACAGATTTTTCTGGAACAGCCCTAAGTAATATACAAGCTGTTTGGAAACATTATTGAACAGGGGTAGTTATTAATTGTGGAGTCATGAACAAGGTAAATACTTAGACACCATTAACAGGTTATGCGATGAAGTTTAGAATACTGACAGAAGCACAATTTGGATGCATTTACAGTGAGTTTGGTTTGCACATTCGGTTATTTGCTATGTGACCGTTTCCCACTGGATGCCATTCACGGAAAACTAGAAATACGTTTGGCCTCGCGACTGCCAAACTTTTTCCAAGACTGGACTGTAAAATTTACCCATCTCACAGCGTCAAAGTGGGATGTGATTTGTTGATTTTCAAATCCAATAACATGACAGACCGTGGAGTAAAACTGGGCAAGTGGATTCATGTACTGACCAACATCCATTTGCCTTCTAGCAAAACGGTGACCTTCAACACCAGGTGCTGACCTTGCAACATGAGCGTGATGAGTTGAGCAAGCAGGTGACAGCACAGCAGAAACTACTGGAAAAACACAAGGAGACACAGACACGGTGTACGGCAATGTTGAAAACGCTATTGTTGGAGAAGGTCTGTACCTTCAGGGCTGGAGGCATTGTTGTGCTTCTTCAACGGTTTATTTATTCCGCTTAACTTGGAGAAGCTAGAAAATGACAGTAGTTTCTGTGCACGGAAAATGAAAGGAGATTAAAATCTCGTGGAAAACTTCAGTATAAAGGAGTCATTTTGCAAGTCTTCTCAGTTGGTCATGCGTTCAATCAGTTTTGTCGACTTCCGTACATGCCAGAAATAATAGGACAAAATACTGCTGGCCATCATGGTGAGTTCCGCCTGCACTCAGTGGCCATGACTTGGAATTATGGGTTGTTTTATCTGAATATTTGTGGCATGCACTGTATCATTCACAAAAGCTGCATTATGGCTTATTTTCTGAAAAAAAATGACCGAAAACTTCTGGAAAATAAAATGTACTTTTCAACTTCGAACACTATTGTGTGGTTTCTGACACTGTAAATACCCCTAAATCACCCCTTTCCTTAGTCAGCCAGCTACTTGTATGTGGTTGAAACATGAAAATGCAGCTGAGAATGATGCATTGCTCTGTGTAAAAAAGCAGATGTAAGGAGCCAAGTCTGGTTTTTAAGACAAACAATGCTCTTTTTTGTCATTGGACTCATTGGTAAACTTGTATCGAAATCTAAAATGCCTAGCTGTACATGCACTTAGTACAAAAGGCTACTTGGTCCTTGTGTGAAGTTTATGTGCATTGTGATAGTCGCAGGTTCTCAACTTATTGATGAGAGAGTGGTTGACTGTAGAATGAAATTCCTGTGTTTTTGATTTGAGCGTAAGGGTGGCCGTGAACTGTCCTTGTTGATCATAAAAACCCAAATATGGTTGTATTTTGAAATACCTGCCAGTGCAGGTGAAGGGGAGGAGACGTGTGTGTGCCTGGCTTTGCTTGCCTCACTCTGGTGCTTCTTGGCGTTGTAGAGCGAGCTAGAGAGGAAGACCCAACGCCAGAAGACGATGGAGAACCGACTACGACTTGGCCAGTTTCAGTCACAGGGCCACGGTCTACATTCCTACGTAGAGAATTGGGTGGATGGCTACGCCTTCACAGAGATAACAAAGTGAGTACTTGATCAGTTCCTCCTACTTCTCTCACTGTAATTAGTGGAGAAATCTGCTGGCTTTTTCAGTTGTTTCCTTGATTGCAGAAATGTTCAGATGTGTTAAATTGTTGCGAGACTGTTCCAGTATTTTTTAACATATTCTTATTATGTTGACAATTTTGATAGAGTTACATTTCTTTTTTTGTTAGTTTTTCCTAAATTTTATATTAAAAAACAAGTATATGGTAATTTATGACCTTGGAGAAATCTTTGCTCTTTAGAAATGCCAGTCCAGCCTTGTCTGTTTATATATAGTTACCATTCTGCCCATTGCTGTTCTGTCCATTGTCAGCAGAATTAGTTTTGACTGAAAATTCTAAAGAAAAGCATCTTTTTGAAGTGTACGCCACGTTATAAGCATTGTACATCAGAAGTTGTCTCTTCATTCTGATTTGTGCAGCCTTTGCAAAAAACATATATTCAGGTATTGATAAATAACGAGATTTTTCAACTTCCACATTTTATTAGTATTGTCACTTACTTGTCTTCCTTGAGACCATATATTCAGATGCAAGTATTACAACTGCGACTTATTCCGGATAATGGAAAGCCCTTGTATTAGACAAAGAGCTTTTCTTAATCCTTTCCTTGAGTGAGTGTAAGGAGACACGCATTAAAGCTTGCTCTGACCACATCCTCTGTAGGCGACAAGAAGAGCTGACACGAAGCAAGGAGGAGCTGGGCAAGTCTCGTCAGTTGCTACTCAAGAAGAAGCCCATCAGTATGGGTGGGGCTCAGGGGGGCAAGAAAGAATTCCTTAAGCCCGGTGAAAAGTCGTAAGTGATTACCTAGCTGGTAGCGCTGATTTTCATGAGCGTGTTGCAGTAATACACTGTATTTGAATGGCTTCAAGTAAATTGCATATTCCGTAGCCGAGTGGGTACTCTTCTTCCGAAGGGTATCGCTGAATAACCTCATTGGAATTTTTAATCAGGCACTTGTCTAACGAGTAATTGAGAATATTTTATACATGCTTTATTAGTACAAGTCGTATACATATACACATAACAGAAGCACAAGAAATACACATTCACACTCGACACACCCGCGCATGCACCGACCTGTCTATTATATGTTGAGAGTTGTCTGGAAGTATCACGGCAGCAAAGTTTCCTGGAGACAAGATGTGTTAAACATAACGATTCAAAAATCGCTGTTTTCTTTTTACCAATTTGACACCTCTTTCGGGCAACACACAACTGCATAATTCTTCTACCAATATGTTTATGTTTTTGGATTAAAAATATGATACGATGACTTATTTGTATAGTAATTTAGAAGTTGCTGTAAACTTACGTCAGAATCAAAACTGTTTGTTTACTGCAACTTTGTTTAATGGGAAAAGAAATATTTTCATAAAGTGAATTACATTTCGTGAGTTACAAAATACTGGTGAGATAAGATTTGCATTCATGAGAAAGGAACATGTGTGATTGTTAGTGGTGGAAGGCACGCTTCCCTGTTTGTGAGCAGGAGATGTTGTAATCCAGCGTTACATCTCACCGTTGTCTCCCATGTTATTCACAGTCTAACCACATTTGAATACCATGAACAAGACGAGCTGCTGAAACTGCGGGCAGCTGCTCTGAAGAAGGAGGACGCAGACTTGCAGTCAGAGCTGGAGAAGCTGGAACGAGTCAGGAACCTGCACATACGCGAGCTCAAGCGTATACACAACGAAGACAATTCTAGGTGAGTGAGCAAGCTCTCTGTGCGAAAGGGTACTAAGTAATCGTATCGATGAGTGCCAAGTCTTCGACATGAACTTATGGGTGTGAGTGTGGGCGTGCGTGCGTGTAAATAGCGCTATCACACGGATAAACCAAGCAATGTCCTTAATGGGGGCATAAATCATCCACTCATGTTTCAAATCGTGTGCTCAACCCACTTGTCATCGAAATTCAATGGTTGGTGTAGATTTTGGTGTGTATGATTGTACGGCAAACTTGGTGAATGTGGCCTTTCTTTAAAGTAGTTGGTTGTCGCCTAAAGATTAAAAACACAATCTAGTGTTACATTTCTGAGTTTAAGTGTTCTGTGTGTAAAAAGGCCAAAAAGTGACTGAATTGGGTGCTTTCAGATTATTCATGTTTTAAGTAAAAATTTATGTGTCGATTACTTACCAGTGGTCAGTGCGTAATATACGGTGATTCTTCACTTATATAGCCCATAATATGGCCTACAAGTGACATTCTATTTTATCAAATTTCATCACAAAAACAGTAGTTTATTCCTAACATAGTTTGTATTGTGTAGATGTCATAAAACAGCTTTTGATCAATTTTGAATTATTTGCAGTAAAAGTAATCACCCTTTGAAAAATGGGAAAATGCAATTTAGGCACTTATTTTTGTGAGAACGTAAGTCAAGAATTACCATTGTCTTTTGTGTTCATACCTTCTTTGATGCAAATTCTGATGCAAATTTAAACTATATCCCATTTACTTGTAAATGATTTCACAGTCATCCTAGTAACCACAACTTTGATGTTGAACTGACTGCATTCCTAAAACTTTCTCTGTGTGACTAAATAATGTGAATTGAAACTTTTTCGCTATCCGTGTATGGCTTGCCTTTCTTCTACCCTGTTGAAGCAGTGTCAACTGAAGTGCCCTGGTCTTAGTTCCTGTTAAATGTACCACTTGTGAGATTGCAAACCTTGCAGAAAAGTGGCAATAACGCACCATCTTGTTACATAACCCTATGTGAGGTCTATGGCACTACCCTTGGAAAACCAGCATGAGGTATTATTTCCGCTGTGGGAAGTAGGACAAAACCCATTGTGCTTTGTGTCTCTCAAAAGGTCCGTCACTTGTTGTGTTTGCAGGTTCAACAACTTCGCAGTGCTCAATGATCGTTATCTGTTACTTAATCTTCTTGGCAAGGGAGGCTTTAGTGAAGTACACAAGGTAGGTGAAGAAGTTAAGTGGAAGGGTATGGTGCAAACATTCACCTTTTGTTTTTCACATTCGTTCAGACAAGTCCTTCATTTTTTAATGTTGGTCTTGTAAATTATTTGCACAGTTTTTTCACGCAGCATTGAAAGTCCTCAAAAATCTGAAATGTTGAGTATGTAAATTTGCGTACTGTTTATTCGATTGATTAGTTGTCTTTGTGGCGGTGTCTCGTATCAGTCATGAACACATCGGCCCAAACCAACCAGCCCCACGCAACCCTAATCATGAAGGTAGTTGTCTGGTAGTCTGAAAAGCCCTTGAATTTTGGTGAGGAAGACTTTAATTTTGTGTCCAGAATTCTTTACAAATCTTAGATAAACTATGTGATGGGGAGGTCAGCACCAGTCGATGTTCAAGCAGATTTTATGCATGTAGTATCCTTGTTGGATATTTTGGTTCTTGATTAGGATAGTTTATGTGCATCAGTGTTTCTGGGATGCATTTAATGTACGACCAAATTGTGACTTGGTTTCACCACGGACTGTTACTCACTGTAGCATTGTCTGACTTAGACACTGCTGTCTATAGATATTGAGATAGATTGGCTATCACGTGATGTTGTATTTGTATAGCAGGGCAGCCATTTTGATGTGTCGAACTGAGTGTTATGGTTGAGCAAACTGGTGGCCTAAAAGGGCTCTAGTTTTGAAACCATTTTAAATTTGTACTCTATCCAGTGGTATCACTTTTTAAATATTTTGAAATTAAACTCAAGTTCTGCTAATAAGGTCAGCAAATTTTTCATTTGTTCCTATTTGTCAGTATTTTGCATTATTCCCGTATGACCATGCAGGTTTATTTACAGTGAACTTCCACACAGCAATATGGCGCCAAGTGAACTGTGTGCTTTCACTACTATTTATAGTAGAATGTCCCATCTCTCTCTCTCTCTCTACTACTCACTCACTTCCTCTCCCTCTCACACTCTCCCTCTCATGCTCTCCCTCGAACATTCATTCTCACTCTCTCTCTCTCTCTCTTTCTACCTCCTTCCCTCTCTCTCTACCTCTCTCCCCCTCTCCTTCTCCCCCCACCTTCCCTCCCTCTCTATGGCGCCAGCTGTGCATAGGTGAGCAGTATTTCTTGAATCCTCTGGTCCATTTATCACCGGATGTTTTGTTACAGGCATTCGACCTCAAGGAGTATCGATATGTTGCCTGTAAAATTCACCAGCTGAACCGTGACTGGAAAGAAGACAAAAAAGCCAATTATATTAAGTAAGTCTAACATTGACTGTTGACGCTGTTTCTTTAAAGCCGCACTAAACCATGTCATGTTGTAAGAAACATTCATTTCTCTTTGGAATGTTTGCTCTTCCGAAGCCACGTCATGACATTCCTGCCCCTGCTTGAATTGAAAAGGATTGCATTAAATCATCAGTAGTTCCCCCTCGACCATACTGCCTTGGAAGTTGACAGTTATTCATTGTGACTGGCAGCTTGGTCTGAAGTGAACAGTAGCTTCTCAGTTCTTCTTCAGCCCACAAATGATTTTTTATGTAATTGTTCAATTATTTATCACACAATATGGCCGACAAGTGAAATTTTGTTTTGTAAACTCTCCACAAAAACAAAATTAATAAAATTCTAGTATATTATTAGTATAGCCTTTACTGTGTAAATGTCATAACTGTTGGTAAATTTTCCATAATATGCAAGACATTAATTGCCCTTTGGAAAATGGAAAAACAACAATTTTGGCAATTTTTTATGTGCGAAATAAGTGCAGAATTAGCGTAATATGAGTAAGGGACTGTATTGGACTGATTTTAGAATAGTAAGTGGCCTAAAGCAAAAGTTGTTTCTGCTTTAGGCCACTCTTAAAAGGGAACTGTAATTTATTCTGAATAAATTCTGGATAGTTTTCTATGAATTGTTGATTAATTTCACAAATAATTCAACACCAAAAATTAAACTTATACTCTCTAACGAAGCTCAAAAAATTACCGGCTTGGAGCGCTACTTAGTCTCGTGACGTATTTGGCGGGGGCAAAGTCACTGTCCTGTGTTAGCGTGCAATCAAGTAGCGTTTTTCATATTGTCGGAATAGGAAATTTTAGTGTGAAATGTCGGGTCACCAGGGATACCTGTTTGAGCCGAGGCAACACAAAGTGATACCCAGTCATCGTCATCGTCAGACGAAAATTTGCCGGTGCAACTGGTGTCAGTGACTGTGCCGAGGGCAATGTGGACTCTAGCCATCCAGTCAGCCAGCTGTCAGCCAATACTCCGGCAGCTCTGTAAACTTGAAGGGTTGGTAAGTTACCTACTGTAGCTGTATGAAGACTATCGTACCACTGTGTGTTGAGCTCCGTTAACCCCGAAATTTCAGACAGCCGTTGACTACCCGGGTATAGTTGACTCAGTTATGCTCGTCACCTCGTCGTAAAACTTAGGCTACATCAACATATAAAGCTAACGGACCGGCGGGGGCGCATGCAAAATCTGGTATAGTCACCCGACACTCCCATTGTTCGTTGCAGCCGTTTAAATGGAAAACAATCAAATAAACGTCATTTGGTAGCATAATTTGCCGCCTTTTTAACAAAGAAGTGTGTCGTCCGTTTCAAGAACAGCACGCTCGTGACACGGCGCACGCGCCATTTCATAAAAATTTGAGACGTCTTTCGGGACATGATAACAGCTTCGCAGCACCAAGGTTGTTCTAAAATTCGGTTTGCTGATGTAAAAATACTAAAAACTTGAAACAAAATGAAACAAGTTCCGATAATTTGTTATAACATGTACGCAACCTAGGTACCGTCAGCGACGAACACTTGATAAAAGAATCAGGGGGAAAAGAAACTGGTAAAGGTCAGGTGACGTAGTCGCAAAAAGCCGAGAACACATCACGATTTTACTAGCAGCAGCCGATGAACGATCGCTAACATTTCCAACACCGGTAAATACAGAAGTTAGTTTACTCTAGGAACCTGGTTCCTAGGTTTACTCAAGGATGACTTAGTTTTAATGACATTTATTTGAGTCAGATTTTATTTGTACATTTTTTATCCATATCGGCTAAAACCTGTAGGCCCATATCTACACTGAGCTTTGGGCCAAGGCTTGGGTAACCCGGCGATGGTATGCGATGACCATCCCTTCAGAAGACGCCTTTTTCGAAGAGTTTGAGCAACCAGGTGCCATACAAAAAGGCATAGCGAACCTTTTACAGCACTGTGGCAAACAATAAAAAATAAGGACGATTGACACAATGATAAATTACGATGTAAACTCTTCAAATATGACATAAGCAATGAATGTGTAAAGCAGCCGATACCCCGCCGTTCACGTCACTGACACATCAGCCAATCAGCGATCGCTTTCAGAATTCAGTGTTTCGACCATGAATTCGAATTGGCTTTAGTTTGGCACGCAAGTCAGGCAAATGTGAGTTTTATTTGTATGTTAGAACCGATTAACTGCAACATTATTTTGACTACAGTCCCCTTTTAAGAATGCAAAGCTCCTTCGCATCAATTATTATACTCGCTGGTTCCCTACGTGCCTAGCCAGCACGCAGGTATCATGCAGTGTCACGCGCTTTAACATTGGTTGATGTAACCTCAGCAGTCATTGGTTAGCTTTACAACACCGTGAAAAAATGGCGGGCTGTGAACGATTTTTAGCCTTGTTGTGCACGTGGCGTCGCAGTAACTATTTCGTTTCTGTAGTGATGCTTAATAGTCGCGTGCTTGAAGCACATACATATACAATAAGCACATCATTAACTGGCCGATTTAACCGGTGTGTTATTGATACTGTATGAATACAGGACAAAAGTCATCAACAGTAGAAAGATGCACTCCGAAAACGTGCAACCACAATTTCTAGGATTCACAATTTCTAGGATTCACATTTCCTGAACATAAATTTTAAGCATCGAGTTGTCTGTACAACAGACCACATTTACATTTCAGTCCATCAATCATGCCAGTTTGTTTGTGTAAAGCCCTGCCTGTAATTGAGAATTCGACTAGCCAATCAGAAACGCCGGTGTAAAAAAATTTCCCGAGGAAAATTAAGTGATACCTGCGTGCTGGCTACCGGCCACCTAGCGGCATGCAGGGAACCAGCGAGCAGTTATTATATAGCAGTTATGCCATCTGGTGTTCTACTGCGCTTTAGGCTGGCAGCCATATTGCCTTCAACACATGAATGTTGCCACCCACCCTGCCCCTAACCAATTTGTTGAGTTTATTCCTAATAACAACTTAATTTGTTGCTCTTCTAAAGTCTGAACATCTTTCTAAGTCTCAGTTAGGACCAGGTTCATGTTAATTTTACAATAGTAAGGAATGTAATTTAAAAGATAGCTTCCTAAACTTTAAATTTGACTTCAACTGGCATTTTGCATCTTCACGGTAGTTGTTCATCACTCAGTTATTGTTCTTCTCATTAACTAAAAGTATTTTGATCTGGATTGCACAGAGGGCTGTTAATACTAGATTTGCATTGCAGCGTCCTATGCCCTGGTATTTATAATCAGTGACCAGTTTTAGCATCGTGACTAATTGGCATGGTTACTTTCAGACACGCCTTGAGGGAGTGTAGGATACACCAAAATCTAGAACATCCCAGGATTGTCAAGTTGTTTGATGTGTTCGAAATAGACAACAACTCGTGAGTATCTGTCTACAGGCCTGCCAAATGAAAAGTGGTTTAATTCTTGAGTCAGAAAATTTGGTCTCACACTCATTACAGTTGTTTTGGAAACGTAATTTTATCTCACCTCAGCAGAATTGCAATGTCTCTGGAAATTTGCTAATAATTGCTAGTTACTTACTTGTGTACATTAGTTGTAATCTGTACTGTGCTAACATTCACATGGCAGAACATTCAATAATTGTGAAGTGAGAGCGGACTGGAAGTCAAATTTTCTGTCTTTCGTCACTTTTCATGAAACAGGTCAATGTAGTTGAATTTGACATTTGCATCCAGTCATCAGTGTTGCCAGCTGTGGAGTTGGAGTAAGTTGCACACTTTGATAAGAATAGGAGTAGCTCAAGGACTAAAAGTGTTTCAATCTCTTATCAGTGTCTTGAAATAATGCTGCAACACTGTCAGGCTGAGAGATTTTCCCACAATTCAATGCAGTGTCATGATTTGCTCTGTTTTTTCACTTGCAAATGTGCTTGTCACTGCCTCGTGTGGTAAATATAATGTAATTCATTATTGAAGTGCAGTCACAGTTTGTATCATTGCATTTCAAGTTGCAATACTGGCACTGAGCAATTGGCAAAAGGGGCAAATGATAGTGCTGGATGTTAAATGTAGTATGCTTCCCTTGATAACCATCTCAGGAGTGTCTGAAATTTTGAAAAGTAGGTCAGTAATCAGTTGTGTCATGCATTTTATCACCTCCGCAAAAGAGGAGTGTTCAGTTGAGGATGGGCCTATTGCAGTTTTTTAAGGCATTTAGCTGTGATGTTGAGTTTGAGTATAGAAATGCATGTATTTGTAATTGTCTCGGCTTTCTGGATTTGAGGCTCGTACTTGCGTGAAAAAATATCATTTAGGTGGTGGATTCAGACAAGCAAGACCCATTCAGCCACTTAGTCATTGGTGGAATAGGAAGAAGGGTATAAAGTACCACCTATGTCTGTTCGTTGTCAGACCTCCTTCTGGTCATGAGTTTGGACTCTTGCCCATGGGAACGGATCAGCTAGCCATCAGAATCTACACTTCCTCTCTGACTTGGCCCAATACACATACTCGCTGCTAATAACAGTAATGATAATAATAATAATAAATTTATTAGAATCACACAAGTACAGGAAAAATATAAGAAACCACAAGACAAAAAATAAAAGTACAAGTGCAAGACACAAATAACATACAAACGTCAAAGACTTATTTCCATTATGGTCCGTAAAAAAAGATAAGAAACAAATTGAAAACCAGTGAAAGAAGAAAGACAATCAGCAATAAATAAGTAAATCAGTTACTAATTAGTACATAAATATATACATAAAAGAATTAATAAATATATTCATAAATAATGAATAAATGAATGCACTAATGAAGATTAAATGAAAGGGGTTAATTACATTATAAGGGAAATATGAGGTCAAATCAACAATAGACATACATATTCTCAGCACTAGATAATTTATTGAATAAAAGGGCAGTTACTGGGCCTGTAAAGGTATTTAGGGATTGTCTGTATTTTTGTGGTTATGCGGAGTTCATTCCAAGCTAGAGTTATGGTGTAATGTCTGCGCTAACGGATGTTTCTGTTCCTTTCCAGCTTTTGTACGGTGCTGGACTTCTGCAGTGGCAATGACCTTGACTTCCATCTGAAGCAGAACAAATTGATGCCGGAGAAGGAGGCGCGCTCCGTCGTCATTCAAGTGGCCAATGCGCTCAAGTATCTCAACGAAATCAAGCCGCCTGTGATACACTACGACTTGAAGCCTGGTTAGTAAACACGTCAAGGCAGTCGCCTGAATTTCAACATGTGTTGTAAGGTGTTAACGTGGACTGATTCATAATTGTCAACTTAAATATCTGTGGTGTATAAGGTGGGTTTTGTGGCAAAGTGAAGTAGTTTCAGTACGATAATCTCAGACTCTCAGGTCCTCTGCCATGTTATGTGAAAGTCTTGTCAAGCCTGACATTTGCAGGCTTTCGAACAGTGTCTTAATTTTTAGCATATGCCACTTTGGTTTGTCCACGGTTGTTGGGCAATCAACATCTCTCACGTGCTTAAAACGGTTATTACAGGTAATATATTAATGGGCAGTGGAGCAAGCACGGGTGAAATAAAAATCACTGACTTTGGTCTGAGTAAGGTGATGGAGGGTGACACCTATAGTCAGGAGTCGGGACTAGACCTGACGTCTCAAGGTGCTGGCACTTACTGGTGAGTTCAGCTGATAAACAGACCGTACATGAAATGACTGTTCTTGTGTTAATTTATGTTCAGTGTTATTCAATACTATACAGATACTGTTGAACGTTTTGATTTGTTCCTAAAGCAGCATTGCTGTACTTAGTGTTACAGGCAGCTACATACCCACCTTTGGCTGTCAAACTAACACTTGATTTCGATCATTTTATGTTCTAAAATTGCTCTTGGATTGCTTCTAAATGAGGAATGATTTCTGGACTGTGGTAGAATTGATGGTTTGTTAGTCCTTAAGACTGTACTCGGTTCATCAAATGAGACAATGTGACGAGCCTCATCTCAAGCTATAGTTGCAAAAAGTGTCTAAAATTGAATGTTCTTGTACAGAAGGCAGCCACTTTAATACCCATATTTCTTTGGTTTTGTTCCTACGCTCTGATGATGTGTCGGCAATAGGTGTGCAGTTTGCAAAGTGGACGTACAATGTGTATGTACTATACTTGTTTTGCATGATCTGGACTATGAGAACCATTCAGAGACTGCAGACTTTGAAATGTCCGCTAGCCTAATTGATAGTTGTTGGAACCCCTTAACTTGACAGTGAATCGATCGCCTTAAAATGGTATTCAGCTGTGCAATGTTGAGGCATAGCAAACTGCAATTACTGTTAATTTTCAAGAAGTTCAACTGATCTGCCAAAGTTAGATGGACTTCTGGCCAGAATTATTCAGTAGAACCTTCGTCACAGTAAGCTATCATTTTTGTCAATCTTATGGCAAAGTTTTATGCGACATTGTGCCCACTTGCTGATTGTTTATTTGTGAATGGACTTTTAAAGTGATTTATCGCATTTTTGACAAAATTTGTGCAGCAGCATCTGTCGAGATTGGCCAGAATTGAAACAGTTCTAGTAGAAGCAAAATGGATATTTAGTCTGAGGTTTATACATCGAAAGTTTGTTGAATTTTGCCATCTAGTTTATTTTGAAAACTACCATAGTCATGCCAAACAATATTTGCTGTTCCTTTGATAGCCATATGTTGCCAGTCTTAAGTATCAATTTGTGGTTGTGTGCTTTCAGGTATTTGCCACCGGAGTGCTTCATAGTTGGCAAAGAGCCTCCAAAAATCTCGTCCAAGGTGGACGTGTGGAGCGTTGGTGTCATATTCTATCAAATGCTTTATGGCAGAAAGGTGAGTTAGCTCCACCTGGTGATGTTTTATGCTATCAGAAAAGTAAAGAGGTGTCATGTGGTGGCTTTTTATAACTGTTACTTTGGTGGGTACATGACACAGGAAAAGAAAGGAATTGTATGTAAAAGTCTACAGACTCCGTTTTAAATTAATTGGGTATCTGGCATGGCTGGAAATTTCGAATTTCTGGACTCCCATTATGCTGTCTAAACTGCTTATCATTTGTAGCTACAATCAAAATACTTGACAACTGCTTTGAATGCTGTACTGTGGTGCCAGAGACTGACAGCAACATTTCTCTCCCGAGTTCCATATGAACTGACATGCCCAAAGGATGGTTTTGCATCTCATATCAGATTACCTTGTTCATACCTTCTTTGATGTACTGACATCACCTACTCACTTCATGGCCTGGGCTCTCAGTCGCTAGAGTGTCTGGTTGGCCATATTGCTAATACAGATAGCGACATCTGGCAGTGGTTAATCGTACTGCGTTTCAGCCAATCAGAGGCCAGAAGTAGCACACTGATCATGTAATAATGTTCTATGCTGTTTTTTATAGCCATTTGGCCACAACTTGTCACAGGCAGCAATTCTAGAGGAAAACACAATCCTAAAGGCCAAGGAGGTCCAGTTCCCATCAAAACCGTTAGTCAGCAATGAGGCAAAGGTACTTTTAACGGTTTAGTCAATTGTATTGTGTTTATCTAAAAAGTCGGAAATTAGATGAACCGGATTCCCAACGATGTGTTCCCACCTCCTGTCATCAGTTGTCTTTTCCTAACCCCCTCCCCCCTTGAGTGATGACGTAATATATGAACGTTCCCACGTGTATGCTTTTCCATATAACTGTCAGTACTTAGTGGAACACGTTAATTTTTAAGAAATCCTCTGTGAAAAATGTGTGACTGTGTCTGTGCCCTTTCAGAACTTCATCAGGCGTTGTCTTCAGTACAGAAAGGAGTTCCGTCCTGAGGTGGCTCAACTTGTGGAGGAAGAATATTTAAAACCAACTCAGAAGTCAAAATCTAATTCGATGTGAGTGTAGAGCAAAGCAGAAAAAAGGGTCTGTCTTTGGGGTCCAATCTTTTTACGCGAAATCAAACTCTTAAGTTATTTTTAGCATTTTCTGTTCTGCTTTTGTGAGAATTGAAGATAAGTTATAATGTGGTGTGAGTGTTAAGCGCATTTGGTAAAAGTTAAATCTCATTGTGCATTTGGAATAAATTCAGTGGCACTGATGACTTAGAACTAAAACCAAAAAGTTGAGTTAATAACTGTCAAACTATCAGTGTGAACGGAGTAATTCGATAACTGAATTACTTTTAACCAGTGTTGGTAGTGGTGCTCTAATTTTCTGAACCTGTCTGGCCCATTTCAACTTGACATGGGTTTGTTTTAAAGACACTAATATTGAGTGCTTTTGGACGTCTAAAAATCTGCTACTTCAAAATGGGATTTAATCAAGTGGTACTCAAATGTCGTTTGTATGCTCTACCCTGAACATAGTGCTACCGTGAAAAACTTGATTGCTTTAATATGATTTGAAAACTTGATTTAGCAAAACTGTGTGTAAGAATGATGTTTGGGTCATTTTGCTAATTTCAGGGTGAGCTATGAAGAAAAGTCAAACTCAAATCTGTAACTACGCACGTCTGGAGTTACCGAAGTGAGAGAACTACCCAATTCTTTCAAGTAACACGTAATAAAATAGTGACAAAGTCCGGTCTAGAAAAAAAAGATTGCTTAGAGCCATTGAAAGAGTTCTGTGAACTCTTTTTAAAAGACGAAGTGGAGTGTTGACACAGGGGCGGAGGTGTCTTCACGCAAGAAGTCTGGAAAGTGCTACTGAGAAGAGTGGCAATGTACACGACTGACAGAGTTATTTATCGTTTTGTTGGAAATGAGTAGGAAAAGAACGCTGATTTGTGCTGCCATGTTTTTCATGACACTTTGTTGTCTTTAGTCATCACAGTATCTGAACTCAGTGTCGTCATGATAGAACAGTTACTGCAACGGGAAATACATGTGTTGCTTCCTTCTGTTGAAGTTGCATTTCACTCTTGTTTAGCTGTCAATGTTGAATTGGCGTTTGGAGTTTAAAAAACATTACCACTCTCTTCTGATCTTGAATTGTTGTCAAATGAGCCAGCAACTATAGTCATAGGCAATGCGTACATACACCGTTTTCAAATCTGTAATTTTAGTGTTGGCCAATCCCATTCAACTCTTATAAAGAATATTATGAGACATATTTTATGGGAATAAAAACCCTAATTCGATTTTCGTTTTTGAGCCAGCTTAACAGGGTGAAATGTTGCTTTAACTCATGGGAAGCCAATGGTCTATATTCTGCAGTGCTACTCTTCTACACAGCACTGTGGAAGAGTGTAAGGAAAGCTGTGCTGATGTGTCTAATGATATCCTAACAAGATTTAATTGGCTAAGCGTCATTGTAGCCATTGACATCTAAAACTAGGAAACATGTAATTTTTGCAATTGGTAGCAAAGAAGTGTTATGTAATTTTGTCTTTCGTGGAACCTTGTGTATTAATCAGTATTAATACAGTGCAGCTGGTTAATTTTGCTCTGTAATATGCTAGAATTGAAAACGTTTATTAAGTGTTCAGTAGAGCATTGATTTACCTGTCTCCTGTTGCATCTGATCTATTGTGTGCAAAGATGCTTTTATCTTTCTCTCACCTCTGTGTTGATTTCTCAACATAACTGTTTGCTGGAATTGTCTGCTTGAAAAGCAGGAAAATAAAGGAACAACTGTTGGATATGTTGTACTTCTTGTTCATGTGTTTTTCAACTGTCATGTCAACAGCTCTGGTACTGGTATCTGTTAGTGAGTTGACGCTATTCTCCTGATTTCGGTTTGATTCGTTGTATTTTGCGCCACCTTGTGACCATTTTTTTACTGTTTTCCAGTCTTGTTATTTGGCGTCTGCGGCTCTGTCAGCCAAACCATTCCAAGGATGGTTGTGGAAATTGGCATGTATTTTCCTAATGTGAAGAGGACGTCTGACGATGATTTTCCGACGACTTTATCTATTGTGGCGCCTCTTATTGGCAGTTGTGTTTTTTGCGCCTATATCCTCTTTGTGGCAATTTCATTTTTTCGTTTTCCTCTGTTTCTCAGAAGTTCCTTGACGGATTTTTATGAAATTTGGTAAATAGCTTTGGTCACACATACCAGTTTTCGGATGGATTCGACGTATTTTGCGCTGTCTAATGGCCATTTTTACTTTCCAAATAAACGCCCCTAGAAGCAGACTGCGGTGCATTCGTGGGTGCTTTTCAACGCTCCGTGTTGCTCTTGTTTAATGTGTAGCTCTCGAAATATTTATTTGATTTTCATATCTGACCAAAGATTTATTTTTCTTTCAGTTGTAGTAAATTTGTGAGTTAAACTCCACAATGAAAAGTGGAAAACTTTGCCTACTAACCTCTGGGAGCAGGCAGTGTGGCCAAGTGGGATGGGTGTCCGCTTCGTTTACTCAAGGTCGTGGGTTCGAGACCCACTCAGGCACACTGCTAGACCCTTGAGTCAGGCCTCTAGCACTTCACCTCGGTTTTATATATAATGATTCCAGGTGATCGGTGTATTGGGTCCACCAGAGCAGCCTGCGCACGTCTAGTACAACATGTACCAGACCGCCTGCACTTATTTTACACAATATACTCGTTTCGGGCTGTGCCTAGACTTTCATCTCCGATATTTTTGATGGTGCATAGGACAAATATTCCATGTGTACCAGTGGCGGATTTAGGGGGGCTAAGGTGGCCATGCCCCCCCCCCTAAAATTCTACCAGATACCATTTGGGAGTTAAGATGCGAATTGCTGACTAGCACTTGCGCGCAAGCAAGGGGGCTCCGGGGTGAATAAACAATGCATAGGCCCTGAACAAACCCCGTTTATTTTTTATTTATTCGTCAACGGGTACGCAAACCCAAAATTTGAGAACCCTGCATCCCCACAATTTAGGCTGGGCGCACGCGTCTGCCGAAATTCTGGTTATTCCTGTGCCCTGCCCCCCCCCCTCCCCCCCAACTCGAATTCCTGGATCCGCCCCTGTTTGCACTAATCTCACTCACGACTAGGTCGTGGTGCTCTCTTTAGTCAGCTTTTGGTACGAGACATGGTGACTAAGCACCTTTAGAACGCGTTTCATGTTTGTGTAGGTCCCTTGAAAAATACCTAAATTCGGGCAACTTCGAAACATATCGGAAATGGCAGGTCGGATTCATATGAAACTTTCAAATTAAATGCTTCGCGCACCGGTCTTCTAAAGCTGTAAGCCTTGTTTGGTAATGTTCCACTTTTGCCGAGGGGCTATCAGCTTATGATTTACGTAAAAAATGCAAACGGAAAGCTAAATCACGTTTTGTAAAATTAAAAGACGTTTTTGAGATCTCGTCTGGAACATTGTTTATATCAAATAAAGCTGGTGATCATGCTCGTGCGTATTAAGTGACCCACCGGGACAAGCCAATTTATACAGAAAAACTAGTTGTCGACCATAACATTTTATTGCCACTAACTGGTCAGACCTAATTGCCATGTGTTGTGACCCACACCTTGAAAGGCCTATTCAGATGATAAGAGCATGTGTCCAGTGTATACTCTCTGAAACCCCTAAGTTCGCTTCACAGTCAAAATAGCGTTATGCACTTCGTAAGCCCTGGAATCGCATTTAAGATGACTAAGGAAGAACTATGAGAGCAATTTCATATCGGTAAGTGGTCTTTAAAAAGTTAGCTTTTATGGCGGATAAAGCGGTTTATCGTTTTTTATAAATTAGACAGACTAACCAATTTGCAAAAATAATAATAAAAAAACACTGAAACAATAACTTAAGTGACAGCGCTTTCCATTCCGCTAATTACTACGTCTAATTAAAACGACTGCAGCGACTCATCGGAACCTGTGGCATTGTGCCCGTCCATGTGATGATAAATCAGTGCATGGTAGGCCTTGCCTATTTGATAATGATTGGCTTTACTAGGCCGAGACTCACGAATTTCCCGGTACGAGCTCAAAGGGGACTGCAACCGTTTTTTATGTTACCTTTGCAGATTCCTGCTTATCTCTTGTAGATAACGTTTCGTTAATTGTTGCTTTCTTGGCGAACATGTACTGTGTATTAAAACAACAGAAAATGGCATTAGCGGCTCGCGCATCTTGATTCTACATGCTAATTCACAAAGTCCCTTTGAAACGGGAATGACCTGCAAGTCTTTAACAAAGAGAAGGACATTAGGTGAATGCCATACAAAGATGCGGGCCCATTGCCGGGCCGTCTACGTAAGTGACATATTGTTCAATTTTTTGGAGTAAGCACACGTACGCCAAGGAAATCACTCATTTTAATACATCCCCAAGATAATCATTTATACCAGCGATCTGTACTTTTACTATGACTGTAACTGCAAAGTTCAAGGCCCTATGATTTACTCATTCACCCGCGTTCCGCCGAAGAGGCGGATTTAGACCACGGTATGTCAGTAGTCTCCCCGAGCTTGAAAATTGATGTCATTGATGTTCCTGACTCATTCAGACTGCCAATTTCTGCATGGTAAAAACCTTGCACTTGTTTTGGCGTTCTCAAGCAATGAAAAGCGCCGGTCTCCAATTTGCCGGACTATAAGTAGCTTAATTGGGACCAATGGTCTTGCCGGAATCAATAATTGTTTTTTGTGATGGAAGGCCAGTGAGTTTTAATTGGCCCCGAGGGGCAGCGGGACGCATTAGCCCCCCACTTAATTATTTTAGTGCTGCGCCGCCCACGCCTACTGTGCAGCTCAGTGATCTCTCGTCACTGAATATGTGACTCAGTGGCCACTCAGTTGCCAGTGACTACAATTAGATGCATTTTGGCTAAACATTTTTATGCGCCCACATATTAATGTGTGGACGCATTATGCCGTAGTATGCGCCCACATGTTTATATGTGGACGCATTAAGCCGTACGGTCATCCCCGTCCGTCCGGCGTCCGCCAGGTGTCCGCTGATCTCCAAAAGCCTTTGAGTGACTGCCTTTGACGTATGTTCATGAACTTATTTTGCACGTGTTTCTTTCATGGATGGTACCGTATGACTTTCGGACGGGTCCGACTACCGGTGTGCCCCCTAGTGGTAATTTTAGTTTTTTACGTTCCCCTCTAGGGTATCTTCAAAGATCGATCCTCAACAGATTTTCATAAAATTTGGTATATAGGCATCTACATGATTAGTGAGATGATGCTACCCTCACATTTTCCGATGGATTCGAGGTATTTTGCGCCACCTAGTGGCCATTTTTACTGTTTTCGTGTCTCCGCCGTTTTTGACGTCCGCCAAAACCAAACTCATAGTGCTTTGAGGTTGACTGTAAAAATTGCCAGGTATGTTCTTGCTATGAAGAGGACGGCTGATTTTCCGACAGCCTCAACCATTGTGGCGCCTCCTAGTGGTAGGTTTGATTTTTGCACCCATAGTGGACTGTATTTCCTAAACACTATGCATGATCTTTACTGTATTTAGCAAGTGCATTTATATGAAGTTGAAAACTGACAACTTAGACTTTTGTACGGATCTGACCACCATTGTGCCCCTATATAGTGGCAATTTTAGTTTTTTATTACCTCGATCTCACGGTATCTTCATACTTGACAGATTTTCATAAGATTTGGTATACATAAGCATCTATTGATGGAATGACGCTATCCTTTCGTTTTCGTCGTACGTTGCGCCACCTGGCAAAACCAGAGACCGTTAGCGTCTTTGCTACTACTGACCGGCTGTCTTCCCGGAAATCACCGGAAAAGTACGAACGAACCGGAAGCACTGTTTTACAAATGGCGGCCTCCATTGAATAAGTGTTTTGCTTGGGGCCAGTTGAGTAAGTACCGGGAAATGTCCTTTGTTCCTGTTATTATTCTTACGGTACTTTCTGTTGCAAATTAGGAACATCAACCATTCATTCACCTGCCACAGTTCATCTTACAAAACCAGCTTCTCTGGAAAAAATCCTGTGGCAAGACCAAACTGACCATTACTATTAGCTGCAGCATTTTTTAAGCAAGACATTATGAGCACAGGCGTCCGCAACTTCTGATTGTCCCCAATACACTATCATATAATACTACAAGGTATGGCACTCCGGACCACGGGTGCTTCACTTCAGCCGTCCATAGCAAACATAAAACTCAATAAATTTACACAAAACAGGTTCAACAATCCATGAAGAATTGTTCTTTTCCCCCAATACCATTTACGGTGTCCTGCTCCA
The DNA here is from genome assembly GCA_002633005.1 of Phoronis australis. NCBI lineage: Eukaryota > Metazoa > Phoronida > Phoronidae > Phoronis > Phoronis australis. Next base: position 92,622 of record NMRA01000034.1, on the reverse strand, counting down.
CCAAGATCGCAAGAAATTCGCAGGTCAAAGCACAAAAATCTTCCCAAAAAGCTTGTCCGGAGAAACTCCTTGGTCCCACATGCAGGGTATGGAATTTTCCGATGAGTTACGGATGTACAGCAATTGCCGATTCATCACGGAAAGTCATGGCATCAATAACTCGTAATCGGTGAGCAAATTGTGCCTACCGCCCATTTAAAATAGACGAAATTAGTACAGAAAGCAGTGGGAAGTATTGTAGCCCTTAACCTGCCAATTGAGGGGAGCAGGAGCAGCCCCCTACGTGNGTCAAGGTCACCAGCTGGTGCCAGAGATGAGAAACCTCGTCATCGCTCCAGGAGTAAAAGTCGTGAGAGGTAAATACAATGAAAATAAGAAGAAAATTCATCTTTATTTATGTTACTGGAGAATAAATAGATGTTGTTATATCAGTATGTTCTCTCTACATATGTAATGTGTTACGCATAATAATGTCTCGTGGGATATTACTTCATGTACGCCACTCTTGGCATGTTTTGTGTATTTATCCCATACGCATTGAATCTGTCAAAGGAAATATGGCCATGTAATAATGTTTTCCATATTCACCTCCCGAACTGCTTCAACAGTGATCTCTGACATTGAAGGTTCAAAAGGTAGGTCAATGTCGATGTCGTTAGCCGGTTGGATCATCATCCTTTGGGAAAATAGCTTAAAGTAATACAATTATAGCAGTGTAAATACCATTCAACATGCAACCAGGTCTCAATCGTAACATCTGGAACAGGTCTGTTAATTATATGACAGTTCTGTCTCAGTTTTTAATTTCTATATATTATATCGTCTGCAACTCAGGCACCAATTCCTCGCCAATATCAAACATTGTTGTCACTGGCCATGACAGCACCCGATACTATCGGCCACAGTATTACATGAGCAGTAACGACGACCGTCCCAGCAACACGTGAACCTATCCATACTACAAAATCCTTAGCCAGCTAGCTAGCTCTATCAACAGACTGTCGTATATTAAGTAATCAGCTTTGTACCAAGGCTACAGAATCCATAGAAATGCGACAACGTACCTGCAACAACGCTACAACAGGCATATTCGCCGGAGTTGTTGTCAACGGTGGCACTTTTAACATCTTTGTGAAAACAGATGACGTGTAGGCTACGCGCTCCGGTCAATGACCTAGTTTCATGAATGAGTGCAGCTTACCCGATGAGGATTTTACAATGTTATAAATATTCTTGTTATTTATTTTTTTCGAAATATGATACAAGATCAATGCACATTAACTGTCGTTTTCACACTTTTTATCAATTTCAAGTAATAAACCGTTACATTTAAAACTGTTTTCTTTTACTATAGTAAGGTAGCAACATAGCGCGCACATACATACACAACCGGCTGTGATTCGCCACGTGAACAGTCAGGGTGAAGTTTTTATAAAATGTCGAAAGAAAACAAAAGAAACTTACGAATTCGATGCGTATGGGATAAATACAAAACATACCTCGAGTGGCGTACATGAAATAATATGCCACTCGATATTATTCCGGTCTTGTTCGATATGCGGAATAATGTCTCGTGGGATATTATATCATGTACACCACTCTCGATATGTTTTCTGTATTTATTTTACTACTTAATCTCAAATCTAGCTTCATTGTGACCTCCAGCATGCCGTCATCTTTGTGTATTAAACTAAACTACAGTCTAGTTTCAAACTCTTGGTTTCCTTATTTGGAAGCTAAATTTACTTGCAAACCTCCAAAATACATAAAACATTGTTTATTTGCTATTTTGTAATAATCATTCAATTATACAGAGTCTAACAAGCTCTAAACTATCCTTTAAGCAGTAGAAGGTAAGTGTTGTCTTTGTGGTGTGGTTTGCATCTCAATGCTTGTGTACAGAGAGTGACCTGTTTTGCCGAATGACAACAAAGTGTTGAGGTGACCACTCAGTGCCGCTGTTGTGAGGGCCAACTTTTGTTGCTAAACTATTCGATGTCATTTTTACAATGAATCACGAGTCAAAAGGACTAATCAGCTAGTCTCTACTAGGACCTAAACTATCTCCTTTCTTGAAAAGGCAATAGGACCATCCAGGATTACACAGCGACACTCGAATTTCGCTGCATTTACGTAGTACAATGATGCAATATTCGTTGAGCACTTTTGTAGCCTCAATTTTTCACCATTGGAGTTCCACATGTTTTTTGTTGTTGTATTCTTTACAAGTCTTTCTTTGCTGCAGTATTGGCCTATATTCGTTCTTGAAATGCCAACGAAGTATTATTGCTGTACAGTGATTGCAACTCAGATTGTAGGAAGTTGAATAATCTTGACAAATACCCATGAATGCATTAGGTTGTTTAGGTTTTCGCCTTTCCGACGTCAATCAAAGATGAGAAAATGTGGCGGAGATAGTGGATAAAGCTGGTCTTGGGTTAATTTTGAACCTAACAGATTCTCCTTTCTTGACGAAATTTTTTAATGCCGGTTGGTTGAAATCGAATTTCCACAGCCATACACCTTGACGGGTTCTGACATGACCTGTGAAAGTGTGCCTGACATTCCAAAACTAGGTAAATGAAAACAATGCGCTTTCATACTCCGAGACAAAGAGTTCTGGCACTGTGTAATCCGGAATGACCCTATCAATATATAAAACATCTTTGTCTGTCCAAGATTGCGTAATCGTCTCGTGCTGTGAAATTCACACAAGTAAGACACACATCAGTTGAATGTTTTCTTAACCCGCACAAAGTTCCACTACACTGTTGCTGTAGTTCATGCAATCGACCATCCAGATAAGTCGCATTTTGCTTTCTTCAGATATAATCTCTCAGTCCAATTGGGCCAGGCTTATGTGAGTTGAACTATTTTACTGTATGAGGATAAGATTAGACAATCTTCTTCCCTCATTTGATCCATTCTTCTGTCGTAAATACTCGCTGTTCTTTTTTACAAACTGTATAATTTCTTTTTGTTAATAAGAAACATAAAAATTGAAGTCACATCAATAGATTTAGTTGTTCTCTTCAATGTTCCTAATGCCCCCTGGTGGTAAGAATAAGAAGGTTGAATTTACTGCTATTAACTGCTTTGTCTTTGAGGGTATCTTTTAGTAAAGCTGGCCTAGAATTAAAATGAAACATCAAGTGATAACATTGCACATTCTAAAGTTATTCTTCAATATCAACTCATCACATTTTAATGACAGTTACTGAAGTTGAACTGATGTGGATTTTGAGGTTGCAAAACTAATTTTATGATGCCTGAAAGAAAAAATGCTCACAGCTAATGGGATTTTCCAACTATGCAACATATTAAATATTAAAAAATTTTTTTGTGGCATGGCATTCTTCTTTGCAAGAAACTCTGTATGCAGAAATTGGAAGCCATGTCCACAATATAAAAAGGTGGGTAATTTTTTATCTATTAGTTTGCCACTGGACTGAACTGATCTTTGTAGAAAACGGAGTCGTAGCCGGGATCGAGAGAGACGTCGACGAAGCCGTAGCCATGACCGTAGCAGACGCAGTCACAGCCGAGACAGGCATCGCCGTAAGGACAGGAAGAGGTCAAGGTCACCCAGCAAGAAGATCAAAAAAGAGAAGGATGAAGAGTAAGTGGTACAAAGTATCACATTGTCAACCATAGTGTACAACTGACTTACTATAATTATGTGCAGTACAAGTCAAAAGTATTCACACAAAATGACTATTAAAGAGTTCCCTGTCGTGATGGCTAGATGGAAGCCAAGTTCATCAACAGAGTAGTCTCCCCTGATGATTGAGAATGAAGGAGAATTAACAAGAAAAGTACTATGGCTAAGCTCCCATGACAGCAATTTTTTGTGGTTAATAGAATTAGTCGTCATTATGGGTAAACGGTGCTGTGTCTGATTGTTTTTGTCTTGTGTAATAACTTGATGAAAGGCGGTACACCTTGATGTAACCGAATCACAGATAGAAAATAGTAGAAACCGTTCAGTTTTCTGCAAGTGTAGTCTCGTGTTTGGGAACCTTGCAATAATTTATTTTAAGGCACCCGTATAGGGACATCCGAAGGAACGCAGTGGCCTGCACTGCATTATTTGTGTATGCTGGTTGAGTGAAATCATAATTGATTCAGAACAGCAGCAGAAAGATTATGGTGATAAAGGGAAACTGTAAAACTCCATTTAATAAAGACATAATGATGTCATCTACTATAGTGTGAATGTTTACAACTAAGCTACTTAACCTTGTAGATAATGTGAAAGGTAAAAAAATCCAGTATTATCCATAGCCCAATGTATTCAATATGCAATACTTATTTTACACAAAGTAATTGGCCTTTGAAAAATGGACACTGACAATTTTGGCAAAATAAATGGAGTATTCCCGTGAAGAATAACGTATTATGCGGTACACGATGTTCAACGTCCAGCAGTTTGTTGGTATAACAGTACATCATCTGCAAGATAAAACTGACAGTCACAGGTTAAATGTGAGCAAATCAATATTGTTGGATGGATACTGCGGTGTTTTTGTGGCTTCCATACAGTGTTCATTTGAGGGTTTGGCCATAACCTGAGATTAACACGTTGAGCTGACAGAGCATTCAAACTCATTTCCGGTCCGTCATCTGTGTTACTGGTGATTGGTTGTACGTCAGGAAAATATTTAATTATTTGTACCCGTTGTTCATACTTCTCTGTGCTTTGTATTAAAGTATACATGCTTTTTGATTATTATGTAATATTTATTGTTGTTCTGATGAATTTGCTTAACAGGGAAGACAAGAAAGGAGAAGTGAAGAAGGTTCCTCTGTCTCTGGAAGAAATGTTGGCCAAGAAGAAGGCAGAACAGGAAGCCCTCAGCAAGGTAGTTTGTCAGCGTGGTGAAGATTTTGGTCACCTTTAAAAATGTATCTTGTCAACCCCACAATTTTACATTGGGCTGTATGTGCGACGGGGAAATCTTTTGACAAGTTGATTTCTAAAGTTTCAAAGGTCTGTATTGGGGCTTTATTGTTAGTGATTAAGGTTATGCTGGACCTCATTGACTTGTCTGTGTATTTAGCCAAAACTAACGATATCAACATGATAAAATTTTGTTTGACACCAATTTACAAGATAAAATCTCAAAATTGCGTAAAAGTCCTATTTTTGTTATCCCCTCATGCAAAAGTGGGAAATTTTAAAAACAGTTCTTAACAGCCCATTAAAGAGCAGGGCATAAATTGTGGTGTCTGAAAGCTTGGTATGAATCATGTCAGCCATTTCTGAGTTATGATGTTCCAAAGTTTGCCAAATTTGGCTTTTTTGAGGGCCCTGTATAACCTTAAGGACCTGTCAGTGCATTAAGTAGGGATGATTTTTTCAGGGTCAGGCCCAATAGAAGGGGTCAAAGTTCAGAGGAACCTGAGTTGTTAGTGGTCATGGTTCTACTTGGTGTAAACTAGTTAATATGCAGTGATATGTTTCTAGTACTGAAACTTTATACAGTACAGACCAAAAATAATAGAACAAATTAGACCTGTAATTCTTCGTCATTATAGCTACTAAACACAACTGGAATTCACCGTTATTTTCTTCATTATATTTCTTAGTCATCTGTAGCAAATTCTATTTATTTGTGCTGTGTATTATAGGCCTTCAAATGGACTTTTGATATTTGTGTCAGATCAAAAAAGGGACGATTGATGGTTTAGTTCTTGGTGAAGCATTTCAACATTTCACTGTTTACATATCTATGTAGTTGACTCCTTGTGCTATAATGTCTTAGCCCAAGTTTTTGACGAAAGAAGAACGAGCAGCTGAAGCATTAAAAAAGAGACAATTAGAGGCGGACGAGAAACGACGGCAGATGGAGGAGGAGCGAAAAAAACAGCAGGAGTTCATGAAGCAAGCTCGCGATGCTGGTAGGTGAAGCATGGGTGGTGGGTGTTAAATAGCTGTGGCAGTGGGTGAGGTGGGCGTGATGGTGTGTGTGATATAGATGCGGCAGAATGTGATGCAGACGTGGCAGAATGGGGTGTGGTTGGGGCAGTGTGTAAAGTGGGTGTGACAATAGGTGAGTTGGGTGTGGCAATAAGTGAGTTAGGCGTGGCTCCATGTTGTGTAGGTGTGGCATTTGGTGAGGTAGGCATGGCAGTATGTGGTATAAGTGGTTGCCGTATGTGAGATTGGCGTGGTTCTATGTCGTGTAGGTGTGGCCGTATGTGGGCATGGTAGAATCTGATGTAGGTGTGGCAGAATGTGAGGTGGGTGTGACAGCATGTGATGTAGATATGGCAATGTGCGAGTGCGCCAAGCTCTTGTCAGTTATGCTTTTCGAAAAACCTTCACATTACAGAAGAAGTGAAGCCAAAAACCTACCGCTTGGACTAATATTATCATTGTGGATGCAGCATTGTTTCAATCTCTCCCAAATTGTTTCCATTGACTTATTTATACCACAGCAACATAAGGATGTTGAAATTGCAGGTGCAATAATACACAATAAAATGAAGAAAAAACAGTGTTCCACAATTTTCCCACGTGTCTGATGGGAAGCGGGACCTTTTAAAGGCCATGATAATGAAGAATGCCCTTATTGGTTATCAAGGTAATGCTAGGCTATTGGTTTCATGATTTTACCATTATAGTCACGGTTTGTATTCTTGTGCAGAGAGATATGGGCTAGACAGATATGACAGAGATAGGGAGCGTGAACGAGACAGGGATAGAAAAGATGACAGAGGACGTGACAAAGATAAAGCAAAAGAAGAAGAAGCAATTAAGGTAACAAATAAATTGACTTTTACTAGGTAGGAGTGTAGTCAAGGGGGATGTTGTCCCTCTCTTTTTACAGCCAGGACAGTTCCCCTTAAGTAACATTCTATTTTTTCCCATGGTGTTGTAGTCTGAATTTCTTTAATTTAAATTTCACATTATGTTTCGTTTTCTAAAATAGCTCATCTTATTACAGGGACTAAGTAACAAAATGACTCGTAGGTAAGGGTATGGTCAAAGGAGACATCTTCCCCTCATTTTTTACAACTAGGGAACATTCCATTTACCATGATAGTTTCAGTATTGTGTAACAGTATTTATATCTTTGGTTCTTCTGTATATCCAGTGTCCCCCGTTATTAGAATTGTTGCATCTCTGCTGGTAGGCATTAGTTTACTGTTAATAATACTTAGAGCAGCAGAAGCAGTGATAATGTTGGATCTGTTGTTGTTTTCAAAAACGAGTCAGTAAGTGTTTTCCGTGATTGCAGAATTGAGAATAATTAAACTATTTCAATACAGGTTTCGTCCACCATCTTGAATATGTAATTAGGTAGAATATACGAACCAATTGGTGTAAGTGGAGGAAAGAGTAAAAACTGTCTAAACCTATATCTTTTTAATGATAATTGATTGTCAAAATGCTGCTATTATGCCAAAAAAATTTTTCTTTATGAAAACCATCTGTGCTGTATTTTAGAGTGTATTTAAAATGGCTGATGATTTTATTATCAATTTGATAATTTGCAAGGCTAGCCACGTGGCGCAAAGTCTACTCCAGGATCAGTATTCATACTTTACTTTTTGTTAACCCTCGATACAACAAAAAACATGTTTTTTTATTGCAATTAAGGCTGTAAGTCCATTACGAGTGCGAATTATTGCTCTTGCTGATCACCCCCAGCATCAGCTGAGTGTCGAAGCCGAGATCTGGTGATAAAAACCAACTTCATAGATAACCTGTAAATTTCTGCATCCAAACAACCTTCAATATTTACGTTATGGTATTACAAATTTTTTATGAAGCTGTTTTCCCCCAATTACTCTTTTATTTTAAGAAAAATGTGCATTTTATTGTCGGGTTCCCAAAGAGTGCAATGTAAAACTTGGGTTGTTTACTATACCTGGTGCTGCATCACAAGAATGCGCACACGTTGTGCATGTTCAACATGAAGCTGTGGACTCGTGTATGAGGTGTGTACAAGGTGGTGAATCAAAAGTTCATGCCTTTGGATAGTTTTATAGTTTTCAGAAAAGGTTGACGATATTTGTTTACCTAATTTTCAAATTATTTAGGGTTACTTTTCTGCTTTTTCTCTTCAGGGTTTATGTCATAACTTCGATGAAGCCAGACGAATTGCGATGACATGCGTCAATTTTTTTTTGAAAATTTAATCTGTAAAATAATTTGAATGAAACCATGGCATGCTATTACCAGTTAGTTGAATAAACACTTCCATGAAGGGAATGAAACCATGGCATGCTATTACCAGTTAGTTGAATAAACACTTCCATGAAGGGAATGAAACCATGCCATGCTATTACCAGTTAGTTGAATAAACACTTCCATGAAGGGAATGAAACATGGATTTAACCAGAGTGTCAAGAATTATTTTCACAATCTGGTATTGTATTTATGGCTCGTGCAGTTCTGTCTCCTCAGTGTGTTATTTCTATTTCAGCAATGTTAATTGTTTTGGATTTACCGAAAATTTCCAAAAATAGGCCAACCCTAAAGTGCTCCCATGGGCTTACTTTCAGAAAATTTTTGAAAAGTACGCCCATGGGTGTAACTGTTTGCATGTTTTGAAAATCTGATGGATTGTTCTGAAACACATGTTTTATGTTTTAAAGTGTAAAATTTCATTTATTTTGGCAAGACAGTATATTTTGGGATCGCTTCTTCTCAAAATGACTGATTTAACGAGATAATGTGTGTTGATAACTGACCTTATTGGCGTAGTATGAAGGGCAGTTTTAATGACACAGTTTCTGAAAATCGCCCCCCCTTTTTGGAAAATATACTCTGGCATGTTATCAGTTTTATTTGACATTTTAGGAAGGTCGTTTTCTGAATGTCTGCCCATGGGTCTGTTTTCGGAAATTCATGGTATTAAATATAATTATTTATTCAACTGTTATGCTTGAATCCATTACGACAGGAACGCTACCTGGGAATTGTAAAGAAAAAGCGAAAGATTCGCAAGCTGAATGACCGGAAGTTTGTCTTTGACTGGGATGCGTCAGAGGACACTGGCGTTGACTACAACCCCCTTTACAAGGAGAAGCATCAAGTGCAGTTCTTTGGTCGCGGCAATATAGCTGGCATTGACATTGTAGTAAGTCAGAGGCAGTATAGCTGGCATTGACATTATAGTAAGTCAGAAGCAAAAAAATTGATGTGCAATATTTGATTGCAGAACCTATTGATGACTTTCATAAGGTTACAATGAGTTTGGTCTTGTAACATTTTGAAGACTAGCTCGCTGTTATTCAATTCGTCAGCATGCATCTGTACACATATTGCTCAGACAAGTTAATTTGACCGACTTGTAAACCACTGTTCTGTAGGCACAGAAGAAGGACCAGTCTTTCTATGCTGATTTATTGGAGAAAAGGAGAACTGAAGGGGAAAAGAACCAGGAAAAGTATGTATCTAGTGTTTCCTTATCGCAAGAATTTCTTGTTTTGACTACAGTATCAACTGAAATGAGGTATGTAGGGAGTGATGTTAGTTTTCTCCCGCACATGTGTTCAATGCTTTCTCTATGAATATATTTCTTGTTTCATGAGTCATCTGTTTTCTCAGACAGGAATAAAAGATACAGGTTCTGTGTTAGGCCAACCACCACTTGGCTTTCGAAACCCGTTCTTAATCAGTCAAGGTCATAAGGGAGCCGATTATCAAGCTATTCTATTCAAATCACCTTAACAGATATCTTTGAGTAGCTTTTGAAAAAACTTCACTGAAAGTGTTGCTGACAGGAATTTTTTCTAAAAAGTAAGGCTCAGATTTCCAAATGAGTCGGGTGTAGACGTGAGCCATGCTAATTTGTGCTGACGTGGATGCAGTGTGTTTGATCATGGTATTTCAGAAAACGCTTGAAGCAGTTGTCTAGTAAGGATGCCAAGGTGAAATGGGACGAACGTCATTGGCAGCAGAAGTCATTGGAGGAGATGACAGACCGTGATTGGAGGATATTCAAAGAGGATTATGGGATATCGTGTAAGGGAGGCAAGATCCCACTGCCAATTCGCAAGTGGAAGGAGGCAGGTCTTCCAGGTCAACTTCTTGAGGTGATTGATAAAATTGGATATAAGGTGAGTTGACTTTACATATCTTTGTAGTAGACATTTATTGGATCATGTGTTTTGGTAATGCTAATCTCATAAAGAATCTTGAAACTGGAATATTCAAAATTATTAACAATTGATTTATAATTTCTTTTTGTTTGCTGATTTACAAAACTTTTTAATTGTACATGCTCTTGGTAAGCTTCCTTTCTTTCCCACAAAATTCACTGAATACTCGATGGTAACTGAAATTCACTATTTTGTTTGTGAGAACTTTTAAATTATTTAGAAGGTTACAAAGATCTGGAATCTGAATCTCGGTCACTGTCGTGGATTTAACGAATTCGTAACTCAGTTGCATTAGATAGTGTACGCAGTCCAGTTGAACGGTTAATTTCAGTTTATTTAAACCTTTTAAACTTTGCACTTGATCAGTATTTTAGACCATGTGCAGTAGTTTTCAACATAAACTAGACAGACTTTGACAGAATTCTGTCAGACCTTGCCAAGTTTGGACAAATTTCTTGCCAGAATAGTTTGCCAGATTTTGTCAAACGTTTGCTGCAATTGAATGGCATTTTATTCATTAGACAAACTTTAGTCAGAGTTTATTGTGACGCTATTGGGCATGGCTTCTAATTGGACTTGCAAAGCATATTTTCTCAATTCTCTAGTAGAAAAGAAATGGATGTTTAGCCATGGGAGATTAAGTCATTTAATAAGTCACTTTGTGTTGACGCGTTTGATACGTTTCTGCACACATCCTCACATTTTCTCGTAAAATTATTCTTTTCATTGTGCTGTCTTTGTTTTCTTAATCTCTGCTAGGACCCCACTCCCATCCAACGACAGGCTATTCCTATTGGCCTACAGAACCGTGACATCATCGGTGTGGCTGAGACAGGTTCTGGTAAAACTGCAGCCTTTCTCATTCCACTGCTCGTTTGGATCTCCTCATTACCCAAACTCACAAGGTATTTATGGAATGTTTTGACTGTTAATCGTAGATTGTTGTAAACGTCATGTGTGGAATTACATCTATTGCAGCTTAAGGTGAATGTATTCTCTCTCAACTCGGGGTTTGGAATGACCAATGAAAAAATAGGAAAATTTCCCGCTGATGTTTCGTTCTAAAAACAAATAGGCTTGCGCGGTAAAATTTGACTGTCAGAAATAAAAATTTTTTTGTGTGATTATAGTCAAAATAATGATAAAAAAGAAGAAAAAAAGAAGCTGGAAATTGAACAAGAGGAAATAAAAACCAAAAAAGGAAATCATCTCAAAAGACGAAAATTCCAAGCCCTGTCAGCTTCAAGTCCATTACCCCTGACAGATGACACTACTTACTCGATTGTTCACTGGCAAAACGTAGATTGAATCACTCTCCATGATGCTTGTTATTTCCATTGTCTTATGTGGTAATTTTTCACATACATTGCACAAAAATAATTCCCGAAAGTGTGAGTTTTTCTATCGTTGATTAACTTGCTGCCAATAAAAAATAATAAAATCTCGTTTCGTGACATCAACACAGTATAAACCAAGCTAGTAATAGGCTGGCATTTTCTTATTCTTTATTTCTGCTGAGAAATTTGACAAAATTTTCACTTCTCCATATTATGTGCTAAACAGGTAAAGAATTACAGTAATGGAATATTTCATGCTACAAGCCATTTGTGAGTCCTAGCTTTACTGAACACTGCCAGTGTTAACAAATACATTGAACTTTTTAGAAATTTAAAGTCTTTTGAGACTTATATATATTAAGTCTTATTTCAATTAACTAGTAAGTATTATCACTCAGTGATATCATCTTTTCAATTCATGTGCTTGCTTGGTTAAGTGGTTAAGTGGTTGCCATGGTGACAAAATGTTAATTTTGTAATAACTCTTTGTATAGAATTGAGGATGCTGACCAGGGTCCTTACGCCGTCATCATGGCGCCGACACGTGAGCTGGCGCAACAGATTGAGGAAGAGACCATTAAGTTCGCTGAACAGTTGGGTGTACGCACAGTGGCCGTTATTGGTGGAATCTCGCGAGAGGAACAGGGATTCAAACTTAGACAGGGCTGTGAGGTGAGTTGAGGCCTCGGGATTTAGGCTATGAAATTATTGAATTATTAAATTGTGTGGCCTCAACCATGAAATTGCCTGAGTTCAGGGAAATTTCCGTTATTTGTTTTACATGTGTTGAGTTTATTTTAAAGCTTATATGCCCAGGCACACTGTCAATGCTGCTAGTCCTGATTTACATTCCCAAATACACACCCAAAGCAAAGCTTTTAATTTCAAAACTTCTAATTAGGTGACTTCAAACTTAATGTTGAAATGCATTGATTAAAAAAAATCTATTTTCATTCTCATAATATTTGTCTATAGTTTGATATGTAGAAAACATTTTGGAAATAATCCTTTTCATAATACGTGCAAATGATGTGATAAGCCTGTGAAAATTTACAACACAATTTGTCCCTGTGTGCTGTTAACTTTGCATCATTCTCAGGACCACAGTTGAATTGAGCATCTTGGTGTTATGTTATAAGTTGTCAGATTGAACAACAGTTAAGACGATATTTCTTCCTTGTATTCTCAGATTGTCATTGCCACCCCTGGTCGTATGATTGATGTCCTGGAGAACAGATACTTGGTATTATCCCAGTGTACTTACGTAGTCATGGATGAGGTATGTAACAAGGGGGGGAATGATTCAGTACAGGCCAAGAATTAATCTGGAGAAAAATGACATGAAATCCTGTGCGACTGCACCACCGTCTTGAATGTATATTTAGTTAGAGTAAACAAACGACGAGCATTTCCCATGTACATGAATGGGAGAGTGACGGCTGTTTAAACCTTATATATTTTTCAAAGGATATTGACTAGATTGTCATAAAGTTGCAATTATAACATCCCCAAAATATCCAAAATATTCATGATTATCACAAATTCCTTTTTCTTCTTGAGAATCTCCTATGCTCAAATTTGGATCACTTTAAAGAGCCTATGATTTTAATATCAATTCAGTAATTTGCAAGCTCAACCACGTTTTCACACCCCAAGGTTATCAATCCCTAGTGTTAGTTTGTTGTTGATAGCAAGAAAAACCAAGTCGTCAATTAAAGCCTTATTCCATTCACAAATTATTGCTATTGTTGATCACCCCAGCATCGGTTGACCAGTGAAGCCAGGATCCAGGGGATGAATAATCTGTAAATTTCTGTGTCTGATCCAAAGAACACTGTTTTATTCACAGATTGATGGCTTAAATTGTTTTAAATATTTACTTAAAACAAATCTGCATTTTATTGTCAGGTTCCCAAAAATTGGCTTGTTTATTCTACATAGTGCTCCACCACACGAGTGCGCATGCACTGTGTATGCTGTACTCGAAACTGTAGACTTGTGTATTGGAATTCACTTTCATTGGTGCTTAAATGGCAAGCCATGACAGGTCATATCCCACTGTCACGGGCAAATTTGTTTTGGCGTGTACTTTATTATTCTATACTTGGGAGGATACAGATCAGGAAGTCAGTGAAGAATAAGATTTAAAACATTGCTTAAATGTTCACCTTAGGACAAGTCATGTTATTGATTGAAAAGACACCATTTCTTTCATAAACCAGTTCCAGATACAGTTAGTATTTTTCATAAGTATTGGATGAAATCTATTCTTGTCAAGCTCTGTGAAATTTGTTATAAAAATGTTTTGCCAATTTGAAGTTAATGTTATTTTGCTTGTCTAGTTAAAACCACTGGGCTAACTCCAAACACACCATAGTTTTCAAAACTGGCCAGATTTTGACAGAAATCTGTCAGACTCTGCCAAACCTGGACCAACTTGTAATGTTACCAGAATTAGTGACAGTTTAGTCAAAACATTTTTCAATGAAATTCCATTTTTGGAGACGAATGTGATGTTATTGCACCTAGTTCAATGGACTTGCAGTGTAAGTTGTCGCAACTTTGACCAGGTACACGGAGCAACACCTGTCACAATTTTGTAGAAATTTAGCCAGAATTGAAGCTGCTTTTAGTCGAGAAGGAAAAGTTATTAAGTCTTGAGTTTCATGCACCAAGACTTTGCCGAATTTTGATGTTGTACAGTAAAATCTCTCTAATTTAGGACACAATATGGCTGATAAGTTAATTTTATTTTTTCACTTTGAAAATGATAAATAGCACCGAAGTAATGATTTACCATTTTCAAATTATTTACCGTAGCTCTCATCAGACAATATTTTGAAAAAATGGAGGCATTCACAATAATGTTTGAAAATTAAAGTACAATTTGGCAATTATTTTTGTCTGTCAAATGATATTTTGTTGTACACTGATTTACCGAATGACACCCTGTAATGTCAAGCTTTCCGCTGCACTTGCAGGCTGACCGCATGATTGACATGGGCTTCGAGCCAGACGTGCTGAAGATCCTGCAGCACATGCCTGTCACCAACCTTAAGCCCGACTCGGAGGAAGCAGAAGACGAGAGTTTACTGAAAGAAAACTTCCAGTCCAAGCACAAGTTCAGGCAGGTCAGTTTATCAGATGTAGGACGATACGCATTTTTAGAGTTTGATTCGATTCAATTTGTTTTAGGGAAAATTTGTTTATTTTTGATTCGATTGTTGTCAAATCAATTTTTTTCTCAAATATAATTAGTTAACTTACCACTCGTACCAATTTAAGCAACAAAATTGTTAAATACGATAAGATTACAACCAGTGAATGAGTGAGCTGTTTGTCTGGTCAATATCTCAATAATACTCTTCAAAAGATACAAATATGTCGTACAAACTTTGTAAGACCCCTAACAGTGAGAATTAGAATCGTATTGAAACGAGTCTTGGTGTATCAACATCGAAAGTAGTTACTCCCGCATGGCAATTCCATTACCATTTCATTAATTCACACCTTTTCAGTAATGGTATGGGTTGTTTTGCACTGAAAAATGGTCAGGAATGTCATATATAGAAGTGGCTGATTAGGTTGATACGAAACTTTCAGATACTGTGCTTTGTACTGTTCTCCAAAATATTGTTAGGAACTGTAACTTTTGCATGTCGAGGGGCTATCAAAACGTAGGACTTTTATAATTACCGTGGAAAAAAAGTTGCATAAAATGAAAGTGAAATGATGAATTAGAAAATTACATTTTAATTATTTTTGGTCAGTGTTATTTTCATGTTTTTTATAAATTGTACCTGTTTTTATTACCAGATTTTCCTTAAACATGTGATCACTTTACCCATTGCAAGTAGTTGGGGCGTGGTATAAAGTCAGAAAGCAAATTTTACAGGCTTTTTATTTTCAGAAAACATGATACTTTTATTGGGAGTTGAATTCTGTAATTTTGTAAATATTTAACTATTACACAGAGTTCTAGATAAGGTCCTTAACTATTGACTGAGTTGTGAATAAAATGATATATTATGTTCTTCCAGACTTGAATCCAATACAATGCATCCCTGACATTGCAAAAAACAACAACCCAATGATGCATTATGATGAATTTGCCGTCTTAAGTTAAGGAATATTCAGTGTGTGTTGCTTAGGGAGTTTATCTTGGTTTATTGTATGTATGCAAATTGTTGGAAAGAAAATGCGACTTCGTAGCAACCATGCATGTATATTGATTGTGTTGTGATTTTCCTTAAGTCCAGTGTTTTGCAATTTGAGAGACATAGCAGTATGCAGATTCTCTGTATTTTCAGACTGTCATGTTCACGGCTACTATGCCACCGGCAGTTGAGAGACTTGCTCGAACATACCTACGAAGACCGGCCATTGTTTATATTGGTTCCGCTGGTAAACCTACTGAACGTGTGGAACAGATCGTTTACATGGTCTCGGAGAGAGACAAGAGGTATTGCCATTGTTCACGTCATGCTGCATTTACACAGTTACGGATAGATCCAGACCTGGTGCATGTCTGTTAACAGCAATTAATGACTGAGTAAGGGTATCCAAAATACCATGCACCCCTAGGGTTTGAGCCTGAAGACATTGTGCGCAATGAATTTCTTAATGAAATGTTATGTCATATTAAACGGGTGAAGATTTGTAAGTGTTGCACACAATTGTTGTTGGCATTGCAAACTGATTTCTTTGTGATTACTTAGTTTTGTGTTAAGGAACAAACATCTTTATGACCGAAAATAAACAAGTTTGAGCTTACAAGTACCAGATTGTTTAGTTCATTAGGTGGTCATTTTTAACTTAACTAAGTGCTCCAATTAATGTAATATACTCCTCCAACTGAATTGTAGGAAGAAGTTGATGGATGTGCTTAAGAAGAGGCTGGACCCGCCCATTATTATATTTGTCAATCAAAAGAAGGGAGCAGACGTCCTAGCTAAGTCACTGGAGAAGATGGGAGTAAGTCTACACTGACAATAGTGGCTTATCAGCATGCATTAGGTTTTTGTGTGTCTCTCACTAGGAGGTGTTACCATACGATCTGGGCTGCGTTCAGTAGATCCAATACATTAGCCCAGTACTTGTAGCAATAAATTTTCGGTTGTGGAATGGAAACAGTACATTCCATCCCATAATTCGGATTTCCAGTGACCGCCATTTTGTTAGGTTTCGCTTGTAAGAACCCGAGTGTACTCGCGACACAGTCGTCTTTCATTCGTGTGATTTTGCGTGGTTTTGTGTGAACTCGCTATTCTAATAACAGCCATGGTCTATGGAACACTACGCAGTTCTTGATGTGGTTTGGTACAAAAAAGCTGTTCTGCTTTGCTTTCAGTTCAACGCTTGTACACTTCACGGTGGCAAGGGGCAGGAACAGAGAGAATTTGCTTTGGCCAGCTTGAAGGGAGGAAGTAAAGATATTCTTGTGGCAACAGATGTCGCTGGTCGTGGTATCGACATCAGTGACGTGTCCATGGTGATCAACTATGACATGGCTAAGTCTGTTGATGGTAAGTCTTCTTTCTAAACTTTGATAAACTTGAATGAAATACGATATTGTATAGACAGCATACCTAGAACTTTTCTTGGTGTTTTTTCAGTGGCATTTTATTTTCACAACAGATTGTTTACTTATTAATAAACTGCTGTTTAAGTGCCACCACATTTACCCTGTCTTGTTACCATTTGTCCGCTTATGTAGGTCCATGTTGCATATGATGGTCAGGGGTAATGTTAGGAGTGTGCCGCAAGTCATCATCACAGGAAAATTTTCATTGATGCACTGCAATTGTGTAACTCGGGTCAATAGGTGCACTAAAATAATTGTGTTTCAGTTACATCGTCTCATTGCATTCAGATTCCAACACAGCAAAAATGCAGAGCAGCTTATTAAAACTCATAAAGCTGTGACAGAACCAATTACGTTAGTAACATGGGTTCTAGCATATAGTGATTATGCAGATTCAAATGTACACATATTTGTCTTGGTTGAACTGAAGTGCAGTTAACCCTTGAGTCCAATTGCTGCTCGTGTAATGTAGTGAGGTAGCAGACAAAATCACACGCTTGAAAATGAGGCCCCCTGCCAAAATTGATCAAATATGGACAGAAAAGGCTAACGCGACCCATAGCGTAGGTCCTCCCAATTGGCCCATAGATTTAGATGTTCTGCGTGTCAAATGACTGTTTTCTAAAATGATTCCTGACAGTTATAAATAACTGTCTTCAGATTTTGGCACATGGGCCCAGTTACGTGATAACATTGGAGTAAAGCCAAAGAACTTGTGTGTGAATGTTGTCCCTATCAGTGGATGTTGACTCATTGCACTTGCACAAGATATACTGCATGTGTCACTAAATGAAAGCCATGTTCATGTATCTCTGTTCAAAGCCCTTGAATGAACAAATATTTTGGAAAGTCGGAACACGTTATTTTGAATGAAGGCATGTTGGTCTAAATGGGCGTGGCCAGGAAGTTATGTTTTAAGGTTATGTAAGACCTAGTAAAATGTCCAAATTGGCTAACTTTGAAACATCATGTCCCAGAAATGGCTGATCAGATTCATATGAAACTTGCAGATTTTTTAATGCAGTGTCAGGCATTGTTTTTAAAATGTTTTTCAAAAATAGGATGTATGTATAATTTTCATGACAGAAGTCAAATTTGCATAAAACGAAAACAGCGATTTCATCTGAAGCGTTTTTATCAAGTGAAATTCGGTCTGTGTTATGCCATTGTTTTGCTATGAATTGTTAAATTTTATTAAAAAGATGTGATCACGTGACCCAATTAATGGCAGGCTTGTGTAAAGTCAAAAATCAAATTCGTCAAGCTTTCCACTTTCAGGAAATATATAGTTCCATCAAGTTAAAGTCTGTAGGTTTGTAGATATTTGACTGAGTACCCAGGCTTATCAATAAGGTCGTACGTAAGTTGAAGTATTTTCATTACTCCTGTTTTACTGTTTCTCTTCAGCTATAGCAAATGGTAATGGATACACTTTCATGACTGTATTTCAGCCTACACTCATCGAATTGGACGAACGGGCCGAGCTGGTAAAAAGGGAACCGCTGTCACGTTCTTAACCCCCGAGGATAGTGCGACCTTCTACGATCTCAAACAGGTCATTTTGGAAAGTCCTGTCTCATCGTGCCCGCCCGAACTGGCCAATCACCCAGATGCGCAGAACAAACCAGGCTCGGTGCAGTTCAAGAAACGCAAAGATGAAACACTGTTTATCAATTAACTTGGTGTGTGAATATTACCGTTGTGGTAAAATTGAAAATGATTTAGCATGCCTGAAAGATTTTCGTGAAAGAACATGGAAGCTGATGCTGTAAACAAATTCTAGATTTTCACAGATTCGTGGAGGCTGTTGTGAATTAAGACATTTACAAACAAGTCTCATTGTTAAGACTCTGGTCATTATGTGGCTACAAGTTAAGATGGATTTTGTTTTCTAATATTAGACTATTTCTGGTGTGAACACTCTGGAGTACTCTCACCCATTTTAGACATGTGTGAGTAACTTGGGATTTGAGATGTCTATCCTGGTTGTATTGCTTACTACCTGTCATGGAGTTTTGTTTATTAGGAAGTTACGCCAAAGCGTAATTATGTTCTTGGGAGACTGTATAAGCGCAGCCGTTTCTTTTTTGTTGTAAGCTGGACACTGACTGAGGGTTTTTATGATTAAAAATGTATTCAAAAATAAAAATTTCATTCATTTGATAACCGTGCTTTTCTAGCAGTAGGGCTGAAACCGTTATTAAGGGTTAACCGAAACAGCAGTTCTTTAGTTTTAAGGAAGTTAACCAGTAACAATTGCCTAATTTGAGAAGAATGAACAATTTTTTTATTACAGAAATGAAAAACCGACTACAAGTTGAGTGTTGCCTCTCAAAACCTCACGCATTGCCATCTTTGGGAACCATAGTTTTGTTTTTCTTAGAGGGGCGAGTGGAACCCTTTGCTTTGGTTTGTAGTATGGTGTCAAAAGTTTCATAGTTAAACGTGGTAAAAGAATGTATGTAAATGGTTTCAATGATTGCTTCAATGAGATGAATCACGGCTGCTAACTTGATTTAATCCAGTTGGAGTATGCAATTTTGGCTTGATCTAGTTGGGAGGTGCTCTGTCAAATAAAGGTATTTCTCTTTTTAACTATTCACCTATAATTATTGTAATGTTGTGGCTTGATTTTTGGTTCAGTGGCAGGTCCGAAAAACAAGATTATGAGCCCAAAACTGTCAGTTGAATGGAAAATTGTTTGCCTCGTTTAGCAGTACGTGATGTACAGATAACGGATGGGAATACAGACATCGTGCTTGCACATGGTTGTGTACTGCAACAATAAACATGTTATGGTTCTCGTTGTTGCCAGTGTTACTTCACATGTGTAGCCTTGTAAGTTACGCGAACATGAATTTTATCTAGTGTTTATTAGTGATGCATCAGTAAGAGAAATGACACACAAATAGTTGTTTGTTGTATATTCTAGGAAGATACATGTATCTTAACTCTGTGCTCAGTTTCAGCTGTCTTGGTTCATTAGCTATCAGTCAGCACTCAGGGATACCTTCCTTGCATAGGTGTAGCACTCATACAAGCTTACAAACTTGCGTACTAGAAAAGGAAGTGTTTTCATCAGATACAGCTAACCACGGTCCCAAGATACTTGTAACTAAGGGGGATTAGTCACTGTTTCGTTGCCGAGAATTTTCTTGATCGTTCATTGTCGAAAAATTGCGCTAAAAAACAAAAATCTTGTTTGTCAGAATAAGCTATTTCTTCAGTTTTAATTTGAGTTGGGCTTCAATGAGTTTAAAATGTTATTGTACAGTGTTTGATATTGGCTCTAGAATGTTATCACACAAACCATGCTTGCACTTACAATAAGAATCTTTTGGAGTACTATGATTTCTACTCATCCCAGAAATTTTGGAAATGTCAAGAATAAAACTCGTGGAAAGTGAAAAAAATAGTAAAAAGTAGTGGAAAATGCATGGAAATTCAAGGGATACTCATTTTGCGAGTCGTATTGGGAGTCGGTGCATTTAATTATACTTGGCGCCAAACGAACAAAATTTATTAACATATGCATCTCGCTCCTTTTTGTGAGTAAACAACTCGATGAAAAAATTATAACCTGAAACAAACATGGAAAATGAGGAATCGAAAGTGAGTGGTAACCATGATATTCATCTGGAGTCTCTTGGATAAAGCACGCTCATTATTAAAGGAAAATATATTTTCAGAGACTTCAAATAAACATACGTTGAGCAATTCAGAGAAAATTGGAAAAGGCAAACATCTGCAGTAGACAAATGTAATTACAATGGGGGTCATAACAAATAGCAATAAAATGGAAGAGTTGGATGCTACACTTCGTCTAGAATGAGCAGAGAAGACTTTTAGGTTCTAGACTGCTTGACTGCAGAAGTACATCTGGTTCTGTTGCATAAGTTTAAAACGTGATGTGCGCAGCATAAAAATTCACA
The DNA here is from genome assembly GCA_002633005.1 of Phoronis australis. Classification (NCBI taxonomy): domain Eukaryota; kingdom Metazoa; phylum Phoronida; family Phoronidae; genus Phoronis; species Phoronis australis. The sequence continues at coordinate 71,653 of NMRA01000034.1, read as the reverse complement.
AGAGGGGAGACAACGTATCACAGTTTAACAGCAGTACAATCTTTGGTAGATATTTCAATATCTTAATGCACTCATTGAAGTTGAGCAATATCCCTAAATAACATACAAACACTAAATTCACAAAACCTTCCAGCGACTAAACTATGTGCACACTAAGCAATATTTGGCACATTTATTAAAGAGTCTGGATCAGAATCTAAAGTACATGAAGACAGTCATCAAACACAGTGACATGAATTTCCATGATTTGATTGAGATCCACATCATTGATCAAAAGATAATTTGATTATTTAAATCACAACAGTTTAGGACACAATCTGACAGACGCATGAAATTTTATTTCCTCACATATTTGTTAAAGGTAAGACCAGAAAAGGCTATTATCATTTTTAATTTCTGAACCATATTTACCATCTGATTTTTTTCTGAGAAATGGTGGCATTCACATCAATGTTAGAAGCCTTTGACAATGAAGAAAAGGCCAATTTTGATGATTGTGTTTGAATCTATTCACTACTTGCACGTACATATTTCAAAATGAGGTGTTGTGTCCAAACTACAATGGTTCTGCATGTTTGGAACACGTGCTCTTTCACCTTTACGTTGTTAAAATTAATGCTAAAACGAGGCAATGTGTCCTGTCAGAATAAGAATGCACAAGGATCATTTTTGCAACGCCACCAAAGTGTGCAAGTAGTGAATTGGTGAGATTTTACAGAAAATATTAGCTTAGAGTAAACTATACCATGAGTGGCAATGAAATGGATGGCAGGCAGGTGTAAGGGCAGACGAAAACCAAGACAAACATGGAGAAGATTCTATAGAGCACGAAATGCATCGTCGTGACCCCTGAAATTCTGCATATCACCACCAAGCACAGGACCGACAGTAGTGGCGTTCTCTTGTAGAGACCTTATACGCCACCTATAGACGCCACAACAGAAATGAGAAAAAATCACCAGAGGTGCATAAATGTTCTCTGACTAACTGTCTTGTATCACAAGTAGAAATGCAATCTCCTTCCAATGTGTTTACATGATTTGTACACATAAATTTTCTCGAACACATACAATAGGGTCTACTTCAACAATGCCTCAGCAGGTAACGTGGGGTACCTCCACTTTGTTGAATGGGTTGTTGGGAGGTACCGTGGTGATCATCTTTGACATGGGAGCTATCAGAACACTAGGGTTAGGGTTAATAGGGAACTGCCTATGTACACGCAGAGTAGATGCCTTCTGGGGCCGCAGCTCGGTGGTGTGGGCGGGCTCACGTATCCTCTCATAATATGTGCAGCCTTTATAATGTGGAATATTGGGTCGGCTGGAAGAGAAAAAGTAATACGTGTTAAACACAACTGACTTGTGATTCAAGTTAAAGTAAAGCTAAAATATCATATCGATTAACAACCTGTTTTTGCAAAAACATTCTGTACTTGCCAATCCCAATTTAAAGTTGTGACCAATCTTACATGGCCTTCAATCAAAAGTGACCTTTTAGACAGTTCAAGGCACATAGAAAACAGTGGCATTTTAATTGGGTTTCATTACATGAACATGTACAAGGAAAAATACAAACACAAATCCTGATCATGGCATGTTTGTAATCATGTATATATAGCACTCTTCACGAAACACCATGTTTTGGTGTACCACTTCACATATCATTTTGGTAAGCTTGCGCCCTGCTAGTTGTGGATTGAGGAGCATTGATCGAAAGCTTGTAGCAACAAAGGAGAACTTCATATTCTATGAGAGTACTGACTGTCTCTATTTCTGGTGTGGAGGAATATTTTCATGAATTTATTTGTCCTCAAAGTTATCTGAAAATCAGTAGACTAAGTATTGTATGTTATCTTGTAATTGTGTCATGTCATGTTGAAATTGTTATGTCATGTTAACTGACTTGTGTTACGTGATGGTCATAACCCACGATATAGTTATTATCATGAAACTTACTGAGCAGTTTCTGTGTACCACGGTTGAGCATTCCTTTTGACTGTGAGTGGGTTAAACGGTTCATCTCTGTTGTCTATTTCATCTAAGTTGACACCACCAATACAGCCACTGTACAAAGGAATCTGGTGTGTTCGGGGATGTTCACTTGTGCTGAAATAAAGAAGGTTACTTTATTATCAGAACAGCAACGATGATGACAATTGGATTTTGAAGGTCTAACATGTTGAGTTTCAAAACTCTCATTTTATACAGATTATCATACTTGTCAAGCATAGATTGTCAGAACAGTCGACAAAGAATGTCACCATCCAAAAGTGCCGTTGTTAAAATTATTCAAAGTATGTGCCAAGTACATGATACTTATGGATAAATGGAAAAATTATAATACATTAATAAGTGAACATTAAAATTATTTCCAATGTTTTAAATACTGATGCTTGATGTTTGCTTGGTTTTCTTCTGCACTTTGGCGGCTGAAAAAGTTGGATTAAGAGCATACTAGTCTTAGTCTATGAATTTTGCAACTATTGTAAAATCTACAGACTGCACAATATACTTACAAGACGACAGCCTTGGGTTTGTAATGAGCCTTCCTGGTCTGGAACCAATCCCAGGCTCTGCCTGTACACTGCCATTCTTCCGCGCGAGGCTCGTATCTCTTTAGCGTCCACCTCTGGTCAAGCATGTCTGGACGCTCCTCCAAGGTGGTTGCTGATGACCATAGCTTTGGTATCAGTTTGTTGTCCCAAGGAATATCTTCATAAGATCTTGATAAAAACATGAAATGGTGTTTTTTGATATGTAATTTCATTGTCATTTTTCTGCATAGAACACCAGCTGTATCTAGATCGTATCATAAGAGAGTGCGTCACAGCATTGCCAGTCACACCATGCTGTTGGCATACTACTTTTATTTTGTTGTCATGCCTATGGAATGGAACACGGAAATAGGTTGGGGTAAAGTGTATGCAAAAGCACAAAATTATACAAAAAATAATACAGTCAACATCATTGTGTGTGTCTTAAAGTGGGTAATTCTGACTCTGTGGCAGGACACTGGACAAAGTTTCAAAAATCAGGACTGTCCTGCCAAAAGTGGAACATTTGAGTCCTGTCAAAAGTGGCATGTACGGACCCCTTTTAAACCATCTAACTACAAATTACACAATTATTTCAGCTTTTAAAAAAGCTGGAGAATACTTTCTCAGTGAAAAGTTGATGATCCGTTATTCATTTCAAAACCTGAACATTTTTCAACTAATTTCTTCATGAACTTTTATTTTCTCATGTTAGTTTTGCACTCTCCACCTCAAGACATGCAAATTTTGGCAGAATTTGTAAACTTATTGTTTTACTGTTAACATACTAATTAGGATGGTCAAACTCACCTTTGAGTTGATGATGTGTACATGTACTTCAGGGCCAATTTATCACGAATCTCTTTACTTTTCAGGTCAGTTTCAAACCTACTTCCTGTATGAGGCAGGGGTTTTTGTTGTTTAACCTCTTCAACCTTTCTTGGGTCTACATCACTCGTCCAACCTAAAATTCAATCACACCTTCATCATAAAGCTGTATATGTTCACTAAATCAATAATATTTTGACGATCTCTTTGAGGGTTATAGTTGCATTTTTGCCTGCATTTTGAGTAGCAGTTTTCTCCGCTGAATAACAGGCATCAAACTGGTTCTCAAAATGCGGGCACTTTATATCCAGCTATTATCCCTTTTAGAAACAAAGGATATGAGTACTGTTACCAACTGCAAAAGATATTTTGTATTTATTGCATCTTTGTAGCGTCAGTAGTGAATCCCACATTTCAGGGACATACTGAAGGAAGAATGATTATAGTTTACCGAGTACAGAGGGATAGTGTGTTTCTAGCTCTAATTTCCTGGCATGACAAAGATTTACCAGTACAGTCTTCAGTGAGCTGTTGTCTGTTGGATGAACTTTGCACACGTGTGTTTAATTCAAATGTGACTTATAAATTCAACTGCACAAAATAATGCAATTTATCTGTTGAGAAATATGTATGTTTTAAAGCCACAGAACAATTGAGACATGTGGCAATCATAACTATAGTATGAAAAGTTAAAAATAGCAATGACGTAACTCTGAACATTTACTGAGATAGTGACTCGGGACAATTTTTTTACTGTACAGGATCCTCTGAGATAAGCACACTTCAGGAGTTTGATAGTCATTCTAACACAAAAGGTAAATGAAGCGCTGCGGGTTAGTGGTGATCTTTAATCTTATATTTCGTGAATGGTCAAAGCATGAAATCATAAAGAAAAGGAGCAGACACATGCAATTTTCCTTGTTTAAATAGTTGATGATTAAATGAAACTTATCTTATGGCTAACAGAGATGAAATAAACGTAGAAAAATCAGGAACCCCATCTGGGAATTGAAGCACAGGTCTCTAGATTATTGGCCAACATCACCAACTACATTTACTATATCTAATTATGAACATGGATACTTTAGTTATTATTTAAGCCACTATTAAACTGGTTTTGTAAATATTTGCCTTAAACTCACACCTAGCCTAAAATAGGAACGCATAATTTATTTTCCATTTACCAATGTCAACCATGCTATTTTTTAATGTAAATTATTTCACAACTGAAAAAAATATTTTGTCATATTTCAAATAAAATGTTTTGAGTTCCCAGTCCCACAAATGTTATGTTCGGCCATGCAAGGGAAACAAACTTAATTTATGCCAAATGGAGCTACCATACTAAAATTATCTACCGTGGTAATTATAACAAAAGCCAACAGGTAGGTAACAACTGTGATAATTGTATACTTACCCAAAGTGTTCAGGCTAGACAAAGAATAGAGTGAATTTAAAATGAAATTGTGTTGGTTAAGATCGAAGTTCCAATTTTCATAATCTAGAAAAAAATAATCGTTTGCTGCTTTGCATATACCAGAATTGCAGAAAGCTAGGATTTGTCTAATAAAGTCACGATAGGAACATGTACTGGCAGTGATGGCACATTATGGAGTGGACCTTAATTTAGAGAACCTGGAGGAAATAACTGAATGGGCCCATGGGTGAAACTGGTTCACTAAATCAGGGTCCAGTATATCTGACTAGTGCCCATGTACCTAGCCAGTCTTTGATGAAACTTCAAGATTTAGTAATCAGCAGGACAAAATATAGTCACACGTGAAATACTTGAAGTCCACATGTCTCCAGGCTAAAATAGACCAAGTAAATGTCTTGTGTTATGGCAGCCCTTACCTCCAAGCTGATTGCGAATGACCACATCCAGCAATTTCCTACTATTCCACAGTGAAGGTGATCCACTATCTTCCTCCGTCTTACGTCTTGTCTCGAGAGGCGCTGCTTTCATATTCACACGGACAGAATGTTTCTCATGTGGAGGCTGAGACTGTGGTGTATGTGTCAAAGCGACCATTGTAGGAATGTGTCGAATACCAGTTTGCCTATCAGCATCACCTCCAGCACTTACAAATCCAGACACTGGATCGACAATGTTGTCATAACTTCGGAAAGGAGCCACAGGGCGGAAATCTCCTTCATCATTCCACTTCTTATAAGCAATGCTGTTTTTGTTCTGAAATGAGTCTACATCCGCTCTCCCAGCTAATGTGGGAAACTTCATGTGTCTAAGGCGACGTTGTTCCTCAATTTGTTTAACAGAGTTGTAGCCGGCATTGGCGTCTGATCTCAAATTTGTTGCAAAATCTGGCCTGGTCTTAAACGTAGAGTCACTCAGGACAACTCTGTCAGAAATAACTTCTCCCATTTTGTCTGAAAATTCAACTTCTTGGCTGTAAAAAGACTGTGACAATTCCCAAACACGACTGTATACACTGTTACTTTTGTTCTCCGTCTCCTAACTACACACGTCTATATACTACATCTGCAAGAGCCTGTCTGCCATATGTAAACTCCAAAGTTGTTATGGGAAACCTTGTGCATATCCATATTTGGTTAACCTCGGTTTATTCCGGTATGGATAGTTTGGAGAGTTTTAAGGAAGACAAGTTTAAAAGTTTTCCTAGAATAGAATTTTGTGCAATTTTTGGTCTTTTTTACTAAAATGAAGTTCCTTAATTTTATCTTTTTAATTTTTTGTAAAGTCTATGATTTTACGGAAATTGCCGAAGCAGGAACGCTAAAGACTGCCGCATGAGGGCACGCTACGTGTACAATAACAAACATGGCGACTCGAAAGCGGCACCAAAATCAAAACAGTGAAAAGCCCATCAAACCGGGAAAAACGGATTCCAAGGCTGGACATCGCAATGTGATAAAAGATGCGTCGCAGAACAAAATAATGGAGCTTTTCAAACGCCGTGACATTTGGTATATCACCCTTGTATTAGGTCTCGGTAAGTTTTTATTGCGTTTCCGAGTGCGGAAATGTAGGCCTTGTTCATTCGATAATTCACCGATTTATATGTACCGTGGTTCACCCTGTTCACAGTTCACCCCGGTCGCGCCTTCAGAAATTCCATTATCATATCCTTTGTATTAATTTGCTGGCTCATTCGGCAATAATTCGAGATCGAGTGAGTGTGGATATGTTTTAAAACCACGAAGCCCTGGGCTGTGGTTCAGGTTAAGTGTTCAGCGACTGCCTTTGGCTTTGCGCTGGTGCTATGCAGAGGCGAAATGCAACTTTAAGTGGTGAAGAACTGCATGGAAAAGCTATATAACGTTTTTGCTCAGATCCAATGGTTGAACCTTATTCTGAGGTAAGGTACTCTATTAAAGCTAGTCTGTTACGACAAATTCTTTAGTGGGACTGACGGAACTCTGCGGTACAGTGAAAACATTTATACACTATTTGGATGATACATGAATCTAATGACCATGACTAAATAATGTGTGAGATGTTGTCAGTGGACATGAGCATTTGTAGAAAGGATAAGTGAGAAAAGGACTGAAGTGTAAATAAGTCTGAACTATTCATCTTTAATTGAATTATTTCAAGTCGTGTTAATATTTTATCTACCTTTGTAATGTGTTTTGCTGTAAGTTTTATATTTTATTTGCCAAATAAATCTGTCTATAGAGTAACAGGATATTACAAGAATACAGTATGTCATCATTTCCTCTGGTCATATTAACCCTAGTAGTGCATTATTATTTCCTATCGTGTATAATTCACTCGGAAAGTTTCACAGTCCAAATGTTAACCTGTTAGCTAAAGGTCAAAATTGCTTAAGTGCAGTAAGCAGGCTCCATGTGGTAGAATCATACTCATATATCCGGTGACCCTTGCTTAAAACCCTACTTGCAAACTATTAAGATGAGACTGATAAACAGGGACTCATCTAGTGGCTGTCATTAGCACGGACAGTTTTATAAAACAACTGCCTGGACAGCACGCCTAAGAAAAAAAGATGGCGTGTTTCACAACAACCTTGGTAAAAAGGACACCAAAATGAAGAATTTTTGCGTTTCTGATTAATTGAAGCTACTATTCCTTGTTTTAGTTCGATAAATATTCATACGTAAATCAAAATCACAAAACTATTAAGTATTTTTACCACAAATGCCTCACTGACGAGCGGCAAATGCTGGCAGAAAACTTTCTTGTCTTGTGACGTCAGGATGATCTCCCAGGGAATCATCGTATCTCACCGGGTGGGTGTCAGTCTTGTGAATTTGGACTCCCACTTTTCAAGTCCCACGTATTGATGAGTGCTGATAAGTGAAACTATGCTGTATATCATGTATATCATGTATTATCCATGATAAATCATTTAGAAATGCTGTGTTGTAACACTGGCAACCCACTGGAGACATCTCCATATGTCAATGATTGTCTAAGCTGATTGTGCATCACTGGATGACATGTTGGACAAATCAAACAGTTTAACTGATCCACATAAAAATCCTAGTGTTGCAGTTAACGACTATCAGCTGACATTGTATTGATGTCTTGTGACATCGTAGGAGTTCACGTGGAAAATTTACTGCGCGTTTTGGAGATTTTAATCATACTTTAATAATCACAGTAATGTTAAATAATGACTATGGTGCATAAAACCAGTAAACTTCAGTACGTTTTGTACATCTTCGAAGTAGTTCATCATGCCCTTGAGGACAGAAAACTGGGATAAGGTGGAAACAATTATCAGCTTAACGCTTGCACAATATTTGTATTTCTATGTTGTGAGCCAGCTAGCTGAGACTGATTTTTTAATTGAATTTGCTGGTATTTCAATAACTCAAGTTTAAGTTACTTCAAAGTAAAACCAGCTTTGACAATTTTGAGAATTTGTGAAAAAGGAAACCTGACTCTACTTTATGGCACACAAGGAAGAGACAGTGTGGCCAAGTGGGATAGGTGTCGGCTTTCTGTACTCAAGGCTGTAGGTTTGGGTCCCACTGGAGTACACTGCTAGACCCTTGAGTCAGGTCCCCAGGTCCTCAGCCCGGTTTTAATCTATTAAAGCACAATAAATGGTTCCAGATGATCAGTGCAATGGGCCCACCAGAGCAGCCTTCGCCCGTCTGGTACAACGTGTGTCAGACTCCCTGTAATTAGTTTTATAACACTCAAGGTTGATGCACAGGATTACTCCAGGTGCAGAGTTCAGTAAAGTCCCGTCACTTTTGGACACACTACGGCCAGCAAGTGAAATTTATTTTATCATATTTTCTATGAAACATGTAGCACCAGATTAAATGGTTTTCCTTGTTCAAGTTTTTTTTACTACACCAGACAAAGTTTGAAAAGCTACGGGCATTTATCTAATATGTTAGAAGCCTTTGAAAATTGAAAAGGGGGCATTTTGATAATTATATTTGCCAAAATGGGGGAGATTTTTTTTGGTAATGTGATAATAGCAATGATGTTGCTGTCGTTACCAGTTTTGTTCAAACAAGGTTCTAGTTTATGGTAATATTAGGTTAATTGTGTTTATTTCACTTTCTTTTAACCCAGAGCAATTCAATAGACTGAGTGTTTTCCACTCTATAACCGCTGCCTTGACACCAGTTGTAGGATTGCACTGAGGACACACAACTGTTGTGGGCAAAGTGCATGTTGTGCTTTGGTCTATTTCAGTCATTGACCTGACTTCAGTCAAGGACAGGGTGAAAACCTGAAAAAATATGTAGGGCTTTGGATTGCTCTGGTTGAAGACAAGAGATACAAAGTTGGACAAAAACCAATTTCATAAAAAACTGCACCCTTGCAATCCAAAGGGTTACTGGTTGTAAAATACTATGCAGAAATAGCGCATACTTTTTGTTAAATATAATTGATTTGCATTTTCATACTAACTATTATTTCTTCTTTTTCTAGCATGCTGCACTGGTTACATACATTGGTAAGTCTTGCTACAGTACAAGCCAAAAGTTTTCATACAAAATGACCCGGAACTCCCCATCATGGCGGCTAGGCAGCAGCCAAATTCACTGTCAAAGTAGTCTTTCTTGCTGACTGAGATTGTAGGGGAATAAACAGGAAAGTTAGTAAAGTGGCCAAACCATTCTGTTATTAGACGTTTGGTGCCTTGATGGTTATTACCAGTCATTTTCACTGTTTTGTCACGACTGGGAAATGGTATTTTGTGTGGTTTGTTTCATAGTGTATTTACCGTCTGATCTCAAAAGATGCCATTAGTTATGATTTTTGGTTGTACATGAATGTATTAGTGAAGTTGATGACAATCCTTTTTGATACTTGTGATTTGTTAGGCTTGAAGTTACTTTTATAAATTTGCCTAGCTATAAAAAATCTGCTTGTCGATTGGTACAAATTGCAAATTAAAGGTAAAATTCTCCAGTTTAGGACAGTTTGTAAAATTTGGGATGCCGAAATTGATGTTTCATTCTGAAACAGATATCAATTTAGCCACCTACTACTCACCAAATACCACTAAATGTACCCTCGGGTTTTGTTTGGCGACTTCGTAAAAATCTCAAATAGCTGGATTTTTGTTACAACCAAGTACTTAGTCAGATGAATAAGAATCAATTCACCTACATTTTGTTGTGAAATTTGTGGCGTCAAAACTTCAAAAATAATAACCCATTTTTTCAAATACAACCTTTGGTTAACAGTTGGCATGCGCTTGAAATACTACAGAAAAATAATGCACGGGAGTCAAAATTGTTGAGCACAAATTGAAAGGGTCTGTCCATGCAGCATGCACAGATGATGTGTTCTGATTGTCTGCTTTTTGTAGTCCCTAATGTAAGAGCCAGTCTGCCTGGGGTATTGGGCCTTAAGGGAATTTGGTCATCACTGAGCACACGATTTATTTCGAATTTTCCATTTGACTGAAATCAAAAAACATTAGGTGTTCCAGCTGAAATTTTCTTAGTTTCGTTGCATTCTTAGTGTAGATGTCCCCCTCTTTTCATTTTTGACTACTGCCAACTAAGCGTTATTTGTAAAAACGAGGACTTTCGCACCGCCACATACGGGGTTACCGTGTTTTGGTGACATCTTTTCCTGTTTGGCGACTTGGGAATTTTGCCAGGTCGCATTTGACGAGTTGACGTTATGCTAGGCATAGAGCCCTGTGAAAAGTGTGAATATGGATGTATGGTCGATGTTGACGTACTTCATATTAGTCAAGTATCGGGTACGGTGTTTTGTACTTCAACAGAGTCTGAAAGTAAACTTAAGTCATTGAAAATAGCCACAAATGCAACATTTTCATTCGTGCCCATGGTTTATACCATAGAGGTGAATGATCCTTTGTCATTGATCGAAATTCTTGTATTTTGAGATGTTGAATATTGCCTATTTCTAAAATTTGATAGAAACTCCAATCTAGAGCTAAAAGCAACCGGTTTTTCACTGTCCTTAACTGAGGAATTTTTACTACACTACCGCACCTGTTGCATAGATTTTCAATAACTGTATCAGCATTTGGAGTGCATTTGTCTGTACTCATTGGGAAGATTGCCAAGTGCTCAAACACAGCTGACTGCTTATTTATTAGCATTGCATTTGACATGTGTGCACTCTCTTTGGATTGATTAATTGGCAGTACAGATCAACCAGCTTTGTTTGGTGGTTTAACTGAAAAGCAAATTTATACTAATTCAGGAAAACGGTCCAATCAGTTTTAAGTAACTATTTTTGTGTTTTTAGGTTGTTATGCAATTTAGTCATTTCCCACATTCATTCATTATGTCTGGTTTAAAGTTTTTAATTCAATACGTTAAACTAATTTTCCAATTCCGGACTCTTAAAATTATTTTCGTAAAGGTCAGAGGTTGTCCCGAATTCTAGAAATTAGCATATTGGCTGTCCTAAATTCAAGAATCATAGGAGACGGCAAAATTATCCACTCTGTAGATTGAAAACACATTGTCCGATATTTGAGGAATATGGTGAACACCATAATTGACCTTTTCGCAAATTCCAAAATCAAGATCATTCAATTTTTTGGGGAATTTCCTTGTCCGAAGTTCTAGACACTGTCCAAAAGTGGATATCCTTTACCATACTAGTTGTACATAAATAAACCTTTTGTATAGAGAAATTATGAGTGGAAAGGAATTTTTTGATTTGGTATACAACAACTCATCATTCGATCATTTTTGCATGCAATAATAGTACACAACATCCAAACATGATTCAAAGTGAGGGCCCCCATGGAAAACGCTGAAAACTGATGGGGTTACCCTCATTGTAAATATCACAATAAATAAATACATAAAAGTGTCATGCCATGTCATTATTCTGCTTTTCACTAATCAGATAACAAAGTATCAGTAGTAGCTGGCAGTTGTCTTTTACAAGGGTAATGTTCTGTATTTTAAATATGGTTGGTTTCTGAAAATTGCTAACAAGATTTTTTGGAAAAATTGATAAAAATTTTCAGCAATTTTTTCTGCACCATGTCTGAATACATGGAGGGCGAACACAGCTTAGAAATGAAAATGGTATTTACAAAGGTTGGAAGAGGCCCATTGGAATTATTTACACCTTTACATTCTCATAAATTTTGATTAATGATTGTGTATAACAACAAATTAACAGCAAATGTCTTTCACTTTCATCCCCTTTTATTTTTCTCTGGGAATTTTCACACTGTGCTGGTTTTGAATCTTGTAGTATTCGTATTGTACACTGTTGTGCTTGGAATTCTGCACAGTTCGCAAAATTGACCAATGAGTGATGTGAAACAAAGAAATTGGTTCGAGCTCAAAGTTAAGTCTGTTTCTATTTCCTAGGTATCACATCAGAAATATGTTTGAGCGGGATAGACATTTTTCTCATCTTTCAACGCTGGAAAGAGAATTATGTTTTAGGACAGAGATGGTTAGTATTTTTTATCTTAAGACGATTACAGACAACAGAGTTTGTGAGGAAAAATACAAACCTCCATTAGCAAAATAGGTCTACAGTGCATTGTTCCCTGCCGTAGTGTTCATAGTTTGAGTTTGGAGGTTTGTCTGAGGTGCTGACCGTGTACTAAATAATGACAGCCTGATGTTTGTATAGTGGTGGCTTTACCCTAGACCTGTGATGGCTAAAGATCATTTTGACTGAAACCTGAGTGCATGTCCCTGTCGTGCCTTATCAATGATTGGTTGTTTAACATCGGCTGTAACAAACAATTTTATTGATTTGCTTCCCTGCTCAATAATTCAAAGCACTGGATAGTACATTGTGAGGCCATTAGTGCAGGGCATTAAATGTGGGACTCATGTCATGCCCACACTGGGAGTTACCTCGGAACAACTTACCCTAGAAATCTTATCCCCAGTGAGCCTAGCGTCCACACAAAATGTCCAACACCTTGCGACACAATAAAGATTATCACTCTGTGAATTTGGAGCTTTGAAAAATGGCAGCACTGACAAAGTTTTGAAACACTGCAGGCATTCACAACTATGTAATACGTCTTTAGAAAATTGGAAAAGTGCCATTCTAGCAATTGTTGTGAGGAATTTAGTGAGGATTTCCTGGTGACGTTGACCAGTGCCAGCATTTTCTTTCAGGGTCTGTACTATTCCTATTACAAGACTATGATAGAATCTCCCACTTTCTTCAATGGCCTTCATCAGATCATGTATGACAATGTTACCGAGTACCCGTTGACGATCAATACGTTAAAGAGATTCAACTTGTACCCTGAGGTTAGTGGCAGTGTCCGTGTTACTTTAGATTAATTTAATATTCTAAGTGTGAGCTTAGTAAAGTTGTATTCCATCACTGGAATTTCTCCGTTATAAATATTGATGATAAATCTATTAATCCCTCAAACTGATAATTGTCATGTAATGTAATTGAGAAATTGAAAAATGTCAAAAATTCTTAAAAATTTTGATTGGATTGCATGATTCATGTGTTCCTCAATATTTTTCTCGGTAGGTTGTGCTAGCCATTGGCAAGAGATGGTACGAGTCATTCATGGCATATATGAAGAAACCGACCAAGATGTGTTGGTCTGTCAACCGAGGAAATAATCTACCCCCAGTACAGAGTTGTGAAGGTGCCTCTGTTTTCTAAAGCTGATAATTCAGTTGTTTGTTGATGAGGTATTTGTCACTGTTATGACGTGATTTAGGCCGGCTACTGGGAATAGATATAATGCTGCATCACATTTTCAAAAATTTTGCAGGCCTTGATATTTTATGTGCCCACATATTTATATGTGGACGCATTATGCGGTCATCTCCGTCCGTCTGGCATCTGCTGCTCTATTTCCAAAACGCCTTGACATATGTTCATGAAATTGTGCACTTATGTTCCTTCCGTGGATGGGACGGCACGAGCGAACTTCTGGACGGATCCGACAACCGGTGTGCCCCCTAGTGGCAATTTTAGTTTTTTACATTTACGTGTGTATCTTCAAAAGTCCTCAACAGATTTTCATAAAATTTGGTACATAGGCATCTATTAGTAAGATGACGCTATTCTCTTGTTTTTGGATGTATTCAACATAGTTTGCGCCACCTAGTGGCCATTTTACTGTTTTTGAGACTGTTTTTTGCGTCCACCCCTCTATCAACCAAACCACTCAAAAGATGATTGTGAAAATTGGCATGTATGTGCTTACTATGAAGTGGACAGATGGCGATGATTTTCTGACGACTTTGGAGGATCTTTACTAAATTTATTAAGTGTATTTATATGATGTTAACAACAGAGGATGACGACTGGACAGATCTGACTACCTGTGTGCCACCTAGTGGCAATTTATTTTTTTTTTAACATTTACCTCAGTCTGTATCTTCAAAGGTCCTCAACGTATTTTCATAAAATTTGGCATACAGGCATCTGTTAATGAGGTGACACCATCTCACCATTTTGAGATGGATTTAACGTAGTTTGCGCCACCTAGTGTTCATTTTTACTTTTTTTGAGTCTGTTTTTTGGCGTCCACTCGCTTCCAGGATAATTGTGAAAATTGACATTAATATAACGTGAATGGCTAACGATGATTTTCTGACAACTTCGACTACTGTAGGGCCTCCTAGAGGCAGTTTTGTTTTTTTTTTGCGCTCATGGCTGTATCTCCTTAACCGTTTGCAGGATCTTTTCTTAATTTAGCAATTGTATTTATATAATGTTGACAACGGACGACGACGACTCAATATTAGCTGTTGTAAAAACAGGGATCGGGTTAACATTTGTCATAAATTAGCACATTGTCTATCCAGGTTTAGGAGAACCGTCCTACTTCTACACAGACTCAATATTCCTGTGGAATGGACTGATGATGGCGGTGTTCTTTCTGTTTGGAACCTACCTTAGGTATGATAGCATGTCCAATGAGTTGGTGATTTGTTGAAATGAGTGTGCACCATTTTACGCTTGCCTATTAAACTAGCATAATTGATTTAAATGTGGTGGAAAGCAACACTAAAGCTCCGTTTTGATTTGTTTGTAATCCATTGCAAGTAGGTTGTCTCTACTTGGCTATAAAGTAATGCCAAAGTATGCCTGATTCTGTTGTATTTTGTAGTAGTTGGCGTTATTTTTGTATATCTGACCGTAGTATATATTTTTGACACAGTTGAATATCACGTATTTAGTATTTGGCTACATTATTTAATTTCAAGGATTGGGTTGTCGTGTATTTTGGAATTGTTGCGGGTTGGCGGACATACGTTTGTTCTCTCATTTTGCACCAAAACAATTATTGTCAAAGGGATCATTTAGTCCACTTTACAGTGACTGATTACCTTTTTGAAAATAATGGGAACTAATTGGCAACTGTTGTGTTTTCACATCTACGTACTGCAAACTATGGTTGTAATAGACTAAAATGTCCTTAATCTGTACTTTTGTGGGGAAATGAAACAAGTTAGAATTTCACTTGTCGGACATACTGTGTGCTAATAAATGAAGAACGAGTGAAATAGTTTAAAGAACCGTATTTATTTGAATTATTTTTTGATTGTGACCGATTTTTGAAATTGATAGCTCTGTGTTTTTGACATGGTTAATGAGAAACAGGCAATCAGTGTTGGCTATAATAACAAAATAATGCAATTTCAGCCAAAGTATATTTGGGGGCATCATGACGGTCATCTGCTACTTTTACAACCATGGAGAGTGCACACGTGTACAGTGGACGCCACCGTTGAGGGAGAGTTTTGGTTACCCAGTCTTCGTTGTGCAGATGTTCATAGTTACCTACGTGTTAAGGTAACATCTACCTGCAGTCAGGACATATTTCCAATAGCCACTTCTGGAAGTAATATTCCATACCATTATTAGGTATGGGTGGCAAACAACATGTCTGCTGGAACCAAAACATGGCCGCCAGTCCTCTAATACGGACCTACTCGCCACAGAACAGAACTTACGGGGATCAAATGGGACCATCGGACCAGTAAATGAGACCAATGCACCCAAAAACATGGCTGCTTCATCACAAAACAGGACTGCCGGAAATTGAACATGACCGCCGGGGATTGAAACTTGGCTGCCTCACCACTCAATTGGGATGACATAGAAACAATAATTGAAAGTAGGTCCAACCAAGACAGCGAACACAGTAAACATGATAAAAGCACACGTTTTTTTTAGGAAAGTGGTGCGCCAATACTATCTGGCCTTGAGACTAAAACAACATTTAAAATTAACAAATCTAACCAAAAATGAACCACGTTGCACATTTTTGTGCTAAACAACCCACTGTGTTAGTTTTAGAACAAAATAATTTTAGTCAAGTCAAAAAAGTGGTTCAAAGATAACTGGTTCTCGAGTAAAGTATCATCATAACCAGTATCACGCACAGGTATTGATAACATTTTGTTCGTCGGTCATGTTCAATTTTTGGCAGTCCTGCTTTGTGGTGGGACGGTCATGTTTTTAGGTGTGTCCCATTTTCTGGTTCAGCAGTTACATTTGATCCCCGTAAGTCCTGTTTTGTGATGAGTGTCCGATTTGAAGGACCGGCAGTCATATTTTGGGTCCGCCAGTCATGTTGTTTTTCACCCATGTTGGATTCCTGTCTCAAATCACAGACAATGCGCACATGGTTTTATTTGATTTTGCAATTTGGCCGCCTAATAAACTCAAAAGCAAAGTTGCAATTTTAATGTTGGCCAACCCTAATAAACTCTAAAGCGTTTTTCTGACTAGAGTTAATTATGATTTAATCTTGTTGGTAACAGAAATGGAAACCTGTGAAGTTAAAGAGTCTTATGAGATCAATTTTATGAAAAAGTAAACGAGTCATTTGAATTTCATTTTATCCAGCTTCACAGGGCGAAATGCAGCTTTAAGTACCCCTAAGAGCATGTCTGGATTTTGGCATACGCCTATTTCCTGTCATTTCTTACTTCATGATCTGTGTGTTGTTACCGTAATTTGCACTGTTTTGAAAGTGTGTGGGCACATAATGATGAACCTTAACACACACTGAGAAATAAAACTTGGTTTATACAACTCAAGACTTGTAAAATCAAGAGGTTGGCTGGGAAAATAGTTGGTTGTCATTGTACTTCGGTAATTTATGATTGTAGAGGAACAATGCAAGTTCTAATGTAACATCGCGTACACTTAGCATTGTCTTGTCTATAACCAACTCTTGCAAGTTAAGGTTAAGTAGAATCTGGCAATTTGTGTATTCACTCAGTCAAATATCTACAAAATCATTGATTTTAAGTCAGTGAAAGTCAAATTTGATTTTTGACTTTTTTGATTTTTGACTTTTTTCAAATATGTCATTAATCATTGAGTCACATGGTCGTATCTTTTTGTAAACTTTAAAGAAGAAAAGGGCATTGATATCCAAAACAAATTGATCAAATTTCATATGATATAAATGTTGATACTTCACAATAAAATCTCAAAATTGCTGTAATACAGTTTTCTAATACCGTATTCGCCGTAATAACCGCCCATGCCCCTATAAGCGCCCCCCCCACGCGTTTTCAGACTTTGCTGGAATAAGCGCCCAGTCCAAGAACGTGTACATGCGAACAATGACGTACCTTCAGTCCTAAAACTTGGCTACAGTAACGTCTTCAATTTATCAAAAAAGTTTTGCACGGGTCTTCCAGACCACCAGCGTCACTGCTACGTTTGTATTTAGCCGTGACTATACACTTCAAAGTAACACAGCGCTTCAAAAAGAACGCAACAGCGTTGCTACTTTCGCGACGACCGTGTCCCACTATGGTCTGACCTTACAGTACACATCGACTGTCTCATGAATAAAAATAACTCGGTGTTGAACGCACGTGGCCAGAAAGCGCGCGCTACATATATGAACCTAGCTGTCATCAAAGACATTAGTCGAGAACTATCCATTCATGAAACGGGTAGCATAGCATCGGTAAGAAATGAATATTGGCCCTAATTTCCGACAATTTCTAATACTATAAAACATGTTTGCGTTATTTTTTAGATGGATTGTTTGATTAACCATAATTGGTGTTTTTAAGCCGAATATCCAATAAAATGACAACTTACAGCGAATGCTTACACACCCTTACACCGAAAAATAACTGTCAGAACAGTTACGTACGCATCCAGCTACACGGCGACTAATATGGGTCTTACCGAAACAAATGTCGAACGTTTTTAGCACGAGACCGACAAGTGCTGAATGAAACACGCTCTGGTTTAGGCCTACTGCTTGTGCAAATTTCTTTAGACACAATGCACATCTAGCTCGTTAGATTGCGTGGCTCTGGCCAAAAGACGGTCTCTGCTTTGTCAAATGAACTCTGGTTACACGCATGCGCTCGCTTACTCGCAGACGAACTTCAAAACAAACGTCACGTGACAACATGTGTGTTCGTCCAGACATTTTTCTCGCCGTGTTGCCGATCATACATGTAGATGGCACGATGTTGCGCAGATTTGTACTTAAAACTGCCGTAAATCTAGACTCCACGGGAACTTAAAAAAGTCATAGGGACACTACTTAGAAAACTTAATGAGGATTTCAGGTAATTTGCTTGAGTCCAAACTATTTTTATTCAAGCATTGAAGTCGCCATATCGAAGACGGCGATTTTGAGGCCGTCAGTCGGCAAGTTTTCGCTTTGGGATTTCAGCACGATTTTCTGTAAAATGATCGTAATTTAGCAGCAAAGTTTGATAGCAATGCACAACAGTTTTGTTGGAAGTCTTTCATAGATTACAGATACGTCAGAGAACGTAAATTTGATGAATCTTAGCTTCCGATTTCACCCGTTTCGGAGACCGTGTTTTCAACCGCATTGGGTTTATAATAAGCGCCCCCCTTGAACCGAACTTTTCTAAGCGCCCTGGGCGGTTATTACGGCGAATACGGTATCTTTTTTCTTTCATTTTATGCAACCTCTATTTCTGATAGCCCCTGAAGCAAAAATGAAACACTTTAGAAACGTTTCCTTACACTGTAAAACACTGTATCAAGCATAGTACAGTACAAGCCAAAAATTTTCAAACAAAATGACCCTGTCATGACGGCTGGAAAGAGTCGTCTTCCCGTATGACCGAGAATGAAGGGGAATTTACAGGAAAGTTAGTGAGGTAGCTAAGCCCTTCTCAAATTAAAATTTTGCTGTCCTATTAGTTATTACCAGTCCTGTTTGCTGTAAACAGAATTGGTCATCATGATGAGAAACAGTATTTTGTCTGATTACTTTTGTTTTGTACTGTGTACGCAGTGTTCCAAAGTTAGCCAGATTAGGGTATTACTCTAGGCTGCTCTTTTTGCTACAATAGTGGAGCACAGACATCCTTCAGCCCTATTGTTGCAGGCATGCCCATCCGTCGGCCATTCACAGTGTGTTGATCGCTGTCGCCAGTACATGCTTCATGCTCTCCTGGCAGTTTGCTCAGTTCACACTACTCACCCAGATCATGGCCGTCTTCGCCACCTATGTCCTCACCTTCATTGGTTCACAGAAAATGTTTGTCATCCTCAAAGGTCACATGGTAAATAGTACGAGTCATAGAATGTAATTTTATGATATCACTTAACCCTTATCCTGCTGAGCCTCTGTTCAGACTACTTTCCCTGTGTGCTAAGGTAAGTAGGTTACCAATACTGCTGTACACTAGGCTGTTATGAAGGTCACTCAGACTAATGGAAATTTGAAGGGGAAATGTTAATTTCACAGAAAAGTAGTCAACATAAAAGTTGTTCAGAATTTAATGGAGATTTTTACCATAATTGTGTACATCTTTATCCTAGCCTTCGGGAAAATAAACCGATCCACAGTCATCCTCTCATGTCTGGCTCCAGCCTTGTAATGAAGGTATATGTCTGCATTTACATAAACCTGCCAATATCTCCCAAACTAGTAATCGCAGCCATATGGTTTAAATCGGAGAAATGTAGAGGAAACTGTGAACTGTGGAATGCGCATGCTCACATATCTAAACAACATCCAGGGCTCTCGCAATTTCTGAGTGAAATACAAGTGTCCTGGGGTGAGTGCGCTCACCTAATGGTCTCAGATTGAATACACGCATCGCGCTGTAATTGGATAATTGGCAAGTCGGCTGACCTCGCCCAGTGCAGGATAGGGGTTAAAGGTTAAAGGTTATGTAGGATCTGTGCATTTAGCCAAATATCTACAAAACTATAGAATTTAACTTTAAGAAAAGTACACGTCATTTTCTGAAAGCAGAAAGTTTCTAGAATTTCACTTTTGACTTGATACCAATCAGCCGTTGATTGAGTCGTGTGAACTTGAATTATGAAAATTTAGCAAATTAAGGTATAATCATAGTAAAACAATAGTATCGATAACGTGGTCAAATTTTGTTCGATATAAATGTTTCGAGACAAAATTGCAAAAACACATTAAACTCTTTTCATCCAAGTTATCATTTAATTTTACATAGTTTTTCTTTTTTTTAATACAAGTCATTCAAGTCCTATTTCTGATAACCTTTCGTGCAAAGTGGATTAAATTCATTTGATGATTCCTTGCAGCAGTTTGGAGAACAGTGAAAAAGCATGTTATATATAGTTCCATATAAATTGGATCAAGGACAAATTCTTGTCACATGGTAAAATTATGTATTTTTTTAATTGATACTCCATTGATTGTGCTTTTTGACAGAATATTAGATGTAGTTGCAAAAAAATAGCTGCATTTGGTGGCCACAGTATGCAATTATGGAAATCACTCCATTTAAACGTCTTTTGTATAACCAAATGTAAAACGAGTCTCGGTTACTGAGTCTTAGGAACGCATGTCACAAAAATTTGTACACCCTGCCTATCTTTAGAAAAAATCGAATCATTTTGTATTCTCTTTAGTTTTTAACATATGGTAAGTATTGAGCCAAGCCTATCATTTATTGCTTGAAGAGAATTTGTTAATGTTTTTAAGGTTTTTCACTTTTCTTTTTGAGTCACGTGTTCATAAGACTCAAATTAATTCCTGGCTGTTGAATATTTTCAGCTTTAATGTGTTATCATCATTCATTACCTTGAAGGATGGGGATCTAGCATGCAACAGTTGGAGTCTTAAAATATCTAACTGTACCAGAGTCAAACTTTGGAACGTGGACTCAAAATGTAAATAATTATGTGAGTCATGTGAAATTACACTCAACCATTTCCGAAATATGATGTTTTGAAGGTAGCCAAATTTTTCTAGGATGCCACTTGAACCCGCCTCATGTTTCACGTGGCACATGTATGCAGGACCACACTGAACAATAAGTGCTAATGACGACCAAATTAGACAAGCCTTTCTGTGATCGTTACATGTTTTAAGTAAGGTCAAAAGTTTCAGTGTCCCCATCTCTTTCTAATGCCACTGCAATGCAATCCTGATAGTGTTTACTCCTTTATGTTGATGTTTGGAACTATTCAGTAAAAGTTTGTAGATGATGTTGCAGAATTGCATTTAGTCAAAACTACCTTCTTTGTTACTTGGTGATGATGAGATTACTGTGACTTCCTTTTTTCAGCTTGGCTTGGCCGGAGGGTTTGTTTTCTTGTTTGGTAATGAGATGCTGATTACTTCATTTTACTGCGCCTGTCTAGTCACTATCCTGGTAAGTTGCCCATTCTCCGAATAGTACTCTCAGCTTAGTAAGAACCCTTATTTAGTGAATTGTTTAAAGTTACTGTGAGTGCTACATTAGCTGGCCAAAAATTCCATGTTCAAAAACAAATAAAATAACAAGGAAATGGTTCTTTAACCCAAAAATAATGTTCTATTCCGACTACTGTAACATTATAATCACAAAAATTATGAAGCTATACAGTAAAAATTCTCCAGTTTAAGACAGTGAAAAATTAGTTCTTTTGCTCATGGTCAGAGCTTGTAGCAAAGTATTGAAATATGTATTATTGGACATCTCAAATTAAGGATTACGATCAATTACATCATCAAGTTTTAATCTGGGAAAGAAACAATTACACGCAAAACATGTTTAATGTGAACATGTTAATATTATACATTAAACAACATAAAATTAGTTTTTTAATTTTGTCTTTGTTGTGTTTATGCTCAGGAATATGATAATTCTCCAATTATTTTGCACAAAAATAATTTGTCAAAATTTTCATTTTCCATTTTTCAAGGGCTGATTACTTTACTACAAATAATGGAAAATCACCCAAAGTTCTTCTGTAACATCAACACAACACAAACTATGCTAGTAACGGACAAAAACTTTCTTGCTCTTTATTTTTGCGAAGAAATTTGACAAAATAGATTTTCACATGTTGTCCAATATATTGTATGCTATATAAGTGAAGAATTAACTTATCGTTGGGGATATCAAGGCTTCTCTGACCCATAAATCTGTTTCAGGTCATTCTGCTGCTTCAGCCATTCATTGAACGGATTGGTTTGCGCTTGTTGATCTGGTGCGTACAAGGCGTTCTTCTCTTAGTGGGGACTGTTGCTGTGAAACTGGTCATCTCAAAACTGCTGCTAATCACTGACGATGTAAGTGCTTTTCTTTGCCTTCGGATTCTAATTTTAAATTATTTGTAAGTTATGTAAGTTTTTTAAAACGTTGACGTAGATCTTGTCATTGAAATATTGACAAGATTTTTTAGCAAAACTGTGGTTTTTCGATAACTTCGGCTTCCTATTAATTGTCCTGTGATTTCCTTTGCTGTTTTTACTAATTGTGAATTTAACAATTATTGACAGAGTTCGATGAAATTGTCAACATAAATTTGAAAAGTACCGTATGCGTGATGAGTTTGCATCATTCACTTTGACACCAAGCCCTCTTTGGCAGTGGAGTTACTAAACTGACAGAATGAGGTATCGTTGGAAAGGGAATGACTGGGCTTTTCATTGGTATGCAATATGATTTAATGAAACCAAAAACAATAAAAACATGGGCGAGTGAACACAAATTTCCAAACTTTTGTTGAGGTGTTTACTTAAGTCAGGAATAATCGTCCTGATTTCTGGACTTAAAAAAGCTGATAGTTTCTTATTGCTTGGGATCAGACTCTCTTGAGGCAGGTGATTTTATGCCCTGCATAGGCATGTGGTGATATGCCCTGCACTGAGCTTGGCCTCAAGCAGTGACCAACTGTCAGTTCTCTTCAAATCCAGAATCTCATCTGAGTAAGGAACAAGTTGGGACTAGTTTTGTTTTGATACGTGGTCTATGATATAAGTTTGTTTATTCTATGGTTACAGGAGTTTAAAGCAGCTTTTCAACCACTACTTTTACCATCTTCTACCATTGTTGCTACTACTACTATTGTTGCTGCTACTATTGCTGCTGCTGCTACTATTGCTGCTGCTACTATTGCTGCTGCTACTATTGCTGCTGCTGCTACTATTACTGCTACTGCTACTGCTGCTAAATAAGTACTACTGCTCCTATTACTGATGCTTCTACTACTGCTGCTCCTGTTACTCCTATTATTTCTGCTGCTACTACAGGTATTACTGTATTACTTACTGTTGTAGCTGCTGCTGCTACTGCTATAATAATAATAATTCTACTAAAACTGCTAATATTGTAGCTGTGTTTGGTTTCAACTTGTGTGAATTGTTTAAAAGGCTGGACAATATTGCTGCTGCTACTACTACTTCTACATGCTACCACCACCTCAACTATTACTATTATTACTGCTACTACTACTACAACTAGTACTGCTACTAGACTACTGTTACAATTATGGTTATTGCTTCCACTTCTACCAACTGCTGCTGTGTTTTAGTTACAATTTGTGTTGATTGTTAGGAGGGCTGGACACTTCATATCTTGCTTTCCACCAGGCTCATATAGGTGACATATTCCGAAGTAAGTTCGGCTCATTCAAGAACTTCCACACAATGCTCTACACATGTGCGAAGGAGTTTGACTTCATGGAGGATGAAACACTATGGAAACTGATGAAAACTTTGGCCTTGCCTGTCACCTTGCTAACGCTCTTTGGAGTCATAGTCATGGTAAGTCATTCAGTGAAATCGGGTATTATCATCATGGTAAAAATTCTCCAGTTTTGGACAGTGAAAGGTTAAAATTTTACCAAATTGATGTTACACATTGTTTAGGGTGTATGGAAAGGCTGCATAGTCAGCTATAATTTGCCAATTCTGTGAACTGCGAAATTTATTAATTTTTCAGAATCTGTTAATACAAAATGTGTCCAAATTTGAGAAACATAAAAATCAACCGTGTGCCAGTCTATAGAATCAAACTTTGTGTTTAAATTTCAATGTCCCAAATGTTATAGAGTGTCCCAAACTGGAGAATTTTTATTGTACTTTTGATTTGTACTGATAGTGTGTACAGTTGCGTGGTACAGACTCGTCATAGACATCTTGGGTGAATTGGTGCTCTTTAATGAGTGGCTGAACTGTAGAGTGATGATATGCACTCGGGCAATTGCACTGACAATGAATTACATCTTAGTCACTAGGTGAGGTTAATGATGGTTGTATACTCTCAGGCACTTGCACTGACAATGGACGACATCTTAGTCACTAGGTGGGGCTAATGATGGTAGTATGTTCTCAGGCACTTGCACTGACAATGAATTACATCTTAGTCACTAGGTGGGGCTAATGATGGTAGTATGTTCTCAGGTACTTGCACTGACAATGGATGACATCTTAGTCACTAGGTGGGGCTAATGATGATAGGTTATCATGCGAATAGATTAAGAAGAGGAAGCTGTTAACCAGCTTGGAGACATTAGTGTGATAAGTGTCCTGCGTGAGTACATGAATGCTTGCATGCAATGTCATGTCTATTGTTTTACTAAATGCCATCTGGGAAATTTTACTTCCTCATTCATTTGGTCGTTGTTAATAGATACAGTACAGGTTAAAAGTGTCATGACGACTGGGCACAAGTTAAATTCATCAGCAGAGTAGTCTTCCCTCATGACCGAGAAAGAACGGAAATTAACTGGATAGTTATTAAGGTGACTAAGCCATTCTGTAATTAGAATTTTGCCACCCGAATAGTGACTGTGTTTGTTTTGTACTGTACAGTCATGTAACTGGTTCAAACTGATTGGAGAACCAACAAGCAAGTTTGTCATGAACGTATTGGTTTAGCTAAAGAGGCCTATTTCTACCCATTCTCAGTATGGTTCATTAAGATTTTAGAATAGGATCAGGCATTCTCACAATGTGTTTGATGGGGCAGGCTGCTATGGTTAAATATGTTTCTAATACATTCTAATGTGTTGGATGTTTCTCAGATTGGCTGGACAGAATACAAAGCCTATTCCCATAGTGAGGCTGATGGGGATCGACAAAGAGAAGCAGACGGTTACTCGAGGCCACACGCTGAGGTATGCAGGGGGGGGAGGGGTCGAGCTGGCACTGGTGACAGCTTATTTAGCACACATATGCACACATATGACTCATCGTCCAGTAGTGTACATCTTTTTGTCCTGGAACATACTCTTATGTCTTCATAAAGTATTTTAATGGGTTCAGGCTGTTCTTGTCGTACTTTAATTAAACTGGACAAAGTTGAAATTCATCAAAGCTTCAACACACAAAACTGCAACTAAATATCCCTTTCCTTTTAGCTAGTATGTGTTACAGTTTTAGCCAAATTTCAACAAAATCTCAACAGGAGTTGCTTCCTGCACTTGGTTGAAATTTTGACATGTTGCAAGTCCATTCACAAATAACCATTTAGCAGCTGAGTGTGAAAATGTCACATTAAACTGTGGCTAAAAGTTAATAAAACTCTTGTTTTAACTAAGCGGCCAAATCAACTAAAAACTGTGAAAATGTTGTATGCAACATCAAAAAGTATTTCAAATCTTCTTGATTTAAAAGGTGATTTGAGGTGTAGCACTTTGAATCATATGAATGGCCTGAATACCGTAGAAACAGGCCACAAATTAAACGAGGCTGGCATGATAATGACATTTATATGGTCAGCTGAGATAATTTTGGCCAGTGTTAAAATGGTGGATTGGGCTTTCTCGCTTATCAAGGATGGTAATTTTTTGTGCAAACATTCATTAAAAATGCATAGCATTCCCATTTTGTTACAAATCCCTGTTGTGCCTTGAATTAATTTTTTTGGTTTGTTTATACTAGCTTTTTGTCATGTCCCGTGTTTGTTGCATTGTTGTGCAATTGATTGTATGAAAAGGTTTATAGCTTGTAATACAAGAATTGTTTTTAGTGCATTTAATGAGTGTAACACAAATGGAATTACCCAAAAAGTGAGTTGTGAGATTTTGGTTCATGAACAAGATTCTGATAGAGATTACTTTGTGTGGTTTTAGAAATGAAGTCTTGCTAGTCCGAAGGTCTCATTGTTGCTGATTGTATTTCCAGGTTGTTTACCACATCTTTCAACTGCTGGCCTTCACCTTAATGGCGATAATCATAATGAGGCTGAAACTGTTCTGGACCCCTCAGCTGGGCCTGTTCTCATCTCTGCTGGCATCTAGACAAGTATGACTTATTGTAGAGAGTAACTAGTGGCTGTGTATTGTGTATAGAACATTAATTTATTTAGTTTGTGGTCAGACATGTATATACTGGGTAGTTAGTGTGCTTTTGCATTATTGTCAAAACATTATATTGCTAATCAATGATTTTAAGTGTTTTAACTCTATTCTTAAAGGAGACATATTAGATTTTTCCAGCAAGCCTAAATTTTGAGTTGCTATGATATAATTGCTCTAAAAGTATGCCTGAATGAATTTGACACAAACATGTTGACAAAGTGTGCCAAAGTTTGTTCAACTTCTTGAAAGTTGTTGCAAAAACCTAGAAGGAAACCAGTTGAAATATAACACACATTTTGTCAAGTTGTTTAATGATGTGCTGGAAATTGTTGCTCCATAATTACGCCAATTTTCAACTGCAACATTTCCCCCACCTTCCTCAAGTACTACTGTTACTACTTGATACTAGTAGCCAGTGTCATTGTTAATACAACTAAATTCCCTCAAAGTAAATGAGTGATCCAGTAGTCTGACAGTGACAGTGCTGGACTGACAACCTAAAGCTAAGTTCAAATCCTACATAATTCACAAATTCAAAAAAGCGTTGCGTCATTAACCTCCATGACTGTACCACATATCTAACCTAGCTTTTCTTAGTACATTGTAACACCTGAAGATGGCCGGAGAAATGGCCAACCAAAAAGTGTCAATGTAATGTAAATAGGCTAGAGGTTGGTGTATATAGACCAGTAGATTTGAGAAGTGATGTTACAATCTAATGTAATGTAAATAGGCTAGAGGTTGGTGTATATAGACCAGTAGATTTGAGAAGTGATGTTACAATCTAATCCCACCACACACGCTCTCTCTACAGTTGTTTGGCTGGCTTGGTGACAAGGCCCGTCATTACTCCATCCTCTGTGTCATCTTTGGCCTCATGACGGTACAGGGTTACGCTAACATCTCCCAGCAGCTGAGCATTATGGGAGAGTACAGTAACCCTGCACTAGAAGAAATGATTGAGTGGATCAAAGCTAAAACTCCACCCGGTTAGTTCACAGTGTGATTCTGATGATGAGTTTGTCAGTACTGATGATTGGATCCAATAAGATAGAATTCATAGGGTTTCTTTTAGTTGCTAAATGCAAATAATTATTGTCAACTTTGCAAGGAATAGGCTTCTCATACTTAACTGCTTTTAAAGCAAAGAGAATGGTGTTAGTTATCAAAGCTTACAAATTAGTGTTTTTAGACCTGTTTTTTAATTACTGAGAACAAGTTACTGTTTGCTTTCACATTTTACTTTTGGATAGAATGTACTCTTACTGGAAGTTCAGTGTAAGGTTGTTCAGTGTAAGGTTGTTCACACGTTATTCACTTGAAGTTGCATTTTGTCCTGTCTAGCTGTCAGTGACTAAAAACAAAATAAAAAATAGGCCTTCTACTGGCCGTTGAGCACCATCAGTGACTCAATGAAACACTTTGGACTGACTTTATGAGAGTAAAAGGTGTAATTTTATTTTCGTTTTTAACCAGTTATACAGTGCGAAATGCAGATTTAATGGAAGGATTTGGAAATGCCCAACTTATTTTTACAATTCAGAATTTGAATTTTTGTCATCTGCCAATACGCCATCTTCCTGTCAGATTGTGAACACGTCCTGGAGTCTCATGACGAAACTTGACTCAGTACCTTATATTTTGTCTGTGTTGTATTCAAAGTTTTGTTTTTCACAATTTAAATAATTTTGAAACGTTTACCATATTCAGTGATCATTTCTAGATGCTGTATTCGCTGGCCCTATGCCTACCATGGCCACTGTCAAACTGTCTGCCCAGCGACCAATAGTGAATCACCCTCACTATGAGGATGCTGGGTTAAGGTAAGACAAACTCAACCATAATTTGAATGACACACGCACTATACAACAAAGGACGGTTTCCATGTCTTGACAACTGATCCTGATAAGGGCAAACATGAATGGTAGTGACTATAGTGCAGGCAAAAAGTTCTAATCACATAATGGCTTAGCCATCTTACTGACTTTCCTATTAATTCCTTTTCGTTCAGGGTCGTGAACAAATAGCACTCTGATGATGAATTTGGCTTCCACCCTCCCATCATGACGGAATTTGAGGTCATTTAATCTGAATACTTTTGCAATATACTACAGCATTAGCAACAGAGAATTCACTCCTTAAGTGGCTGGTTACTGGTTACAGTGACTTTGTCGTACGCTGATAATTTCGACATTGCACTATGCATAGCCTGGATCCCAAGTGTTGGAGAATACAGTCGGAACGTGTTTCAACTAACCCTTCTGAAATCTTTCTAAAACATACGTTGTAACTGGAGCGGGCTGTAACCAAATCGAATGTTACACAAAACAGTCGGGTGGGCCTTGTAGAATGGAACATTATATGCGAACATGCATTATAATCCAGGTACTTACAGTATCCCCATCCTGTCACTTTATCACCTCTTCTAGTTCTCTTTGCACTACTTTGTGTTTCAACGGCCTGTGTGTGTCCAAGATGCTAGCTCCTCCTGTTGTGTATTGTGTTATCTTGTTTCTGTTGCTCAATGGTTTTGCAAGCAAAACTCTGAAGTGTAATAAAGTTCACCTACTAGGCTTCCGTTTCACGTGTTCATGTTTTGAGTTCAGGAGCTTGATATACACTGAAAATATCTGATGTCACCTCAAATGAACACTCGTCGTATTTCAGAGAACGCACCAAGATGGTGTACTCGATGTACAGTAGAAAGTCAATTGAAGAAGTACGTGAAAATTTGCTGAAACTTCACGTGGAGTACTTAGTCCTTGAAGACAGTTGGTGCTACAGAGAACAGAGGTAAGTCTAACTGTAGTGATATGTGATGTGCGTTTAATTATTACTTAATATAAACAGTTGTTTTCATGCTGATGGTCATGCTTCAGCTGTCACCCCGTCTGTGGACCTTTCTGTTAAATCAATGCTTTGTTCTTGACCTGCAACACCGTAGTAAACTGAAAAAGTGCCTTCAGATGCTCAGAGGTCGCGACAAGCTCAGAGTAGGCTATTTATATTTTCTTGTTTTTAGTAATTGTGAGCAATATATACCATACCTTGATTAATATTTTTGAAGTGGTCACCTTGCAATGCCTGGGATTTCATCTGATATGGTTTCTACTGTCATTTTACAAATGCACCTTGGGATGGTTGTCGGCTGGTAAATGTTTAGTGGCATCACAGATAACTTGTGGATGTGTGTAATGTCCATTTTAGACAGTCCGATTAAACTTCGGCACACTGGGATAGCGCATGCCTCAAGAATCTTTCATTCAAAAGATTTGCTAATCATGTATTAATTCGACATGTTTTGAGGCTCACTCCTGCCTTTTATTTTGAAATAATGGTTGTTT
The DNA here is from genome assembly GCA_002633005.1 of Phoronis australis. NCBI lineage: Eukaryota > Metazoa > Phoronida > Phoronidae > Phoronis > Phoronis australis. The sequence goes on along the minus strand of NMRA01000034.1, from coordinate 41,991 downwards.
GCACCAAAAAGCATGTTTCAATGGACCCGTGCTTTCAATTCTCATGCTGTTTTGTGATAAGCGTTGTTTTCCTTCTTATCGTTTACATATCCCTAAGTTATCTGTGATGTCACTGGATGTTTACGAGCTGACAACCATCCCACAATGCATTTGTAAAAGTGAGACCAGTACTATGAATGAAATCCCCAAATTAGGTGAAGCAACATTGACACTGGTGAAACATGGTCCCAATGAATCACACAAGCCTTTGTTAGCCACTCGCTAATGGGAAATTGCCTATTAGCTGAATGGTTAGCACACTTGCCGGTTTTATCGGGGTCGCTGGTTCGATTCTGGGGTCGGGTGACCTCGGCAATTACTACAGTTGGCATAGTTATCACTTTCACAACAACACCTTAGTATCTTGAGCTACAAAAGTTTATTTGGCTGCTGTCTGCTTCCCTATCCAAACAGTAGGTCGTGTGTTGGCTGCCTCCTTAGGCAGAAAACTAAACTCTAATCAGTAAACAATTTTTGTTGCAGGAGCGTGGCTTAGTGATATGTGAGCTTAAATATGATTGCACGAGACCACATATGTAGGCACTATCAACTATGGCATTCTCAAGCATATACTCTGGCCAATCAGAAGGGGCTACTTTGTATCAATAGTTTTGACTGACGTGAAGGGCGTGGCCATAGCCCATCAAGTTTTAATAGTCTCTTGTTTATTTAGAGTTTGTGGAAGACCAAACACCCAGGGGCAGGGAGTGGTCAGCATTGCCAACTGGGTATCGGCATTTTGAATCTACTATGTGACACAGGAAATCTGTATTGATCAATTGTATACTAGGCAAACACTGATGAATCAAATGCTGAACAATACGAGATGTTTTTTGAATGTAGAATCAATATGCTGAACCACAGATTATTATTCAGCACTTGGTTCCATTGGTTTTGATCCTTAATTTCAGAGTCCAAAATGCAAATTTCTTTTTTGAACACTGTTTTTGCCACCTCCGAGAAAAATTGAGCAGTAGTCATGTTGCGCCTTCTAAGTGAAGCTTTAAAGCATACCTGCCTATGTGTGAAAAACTTTTTATTTATTTCAAAAATCCTGCTTTAAGGAACATTTTTTAATACAGACTCATAAGCCTAAATGCAGTAGATTTTCATTGGAAAGTTGGCAAATAGTTTACATCAATTCTTATCCTTCTCTTGTCCTCTCATTTGGACACAGATATTCAAAACTAAGTGGGGGTAGTAAAACAATTTTCTAATTAACCACCACCTTAAAGCGTTTGTTAACCTGTGTCTATGCAAACTGGGGTCAATTAAACAGAGTGATCTTGGTAATCCCCATCATAAATTACCACCAGTCAAATTCAAACGGCCAATTGTCTGTGATGACAGCCCGTGACTTAACAGCAAATATTCTGCAAAATTGAAAGACATTTTGCAGAGCGATTAGCCCACTCCTCAAGACGCAAATGCTGTTTATGACTCACTGAAATCATGTCATTGTGCAAGTTATCTTCCTTGCAGACCAGGATGTCGAATGGCGGATATCTGGGACATTGAAGATGTGAAGAACCGAGGGAAACAACCAGCATGCGAAATACTCTCTACCAACCCTGGACCCAAATTCCAAAAGATGTTTAAGAACGATGTTTACAAAATATTGCGAGTTGTTTCAAAGAACGGTTGATGTGTGTATCGAGTTTGTACATATCCAAGATTTAACCGGAGGTTAAGTACCACATTTGGGCACGATAGTGATCAGCTATAAGAGTAGAGGCAGGCCACCAAGGTGGTATTGTTCTCATTCAGTGGTCAATCTGATCAGGTGAGAGGATTAGAGTTCACTGGAAGTCGGAGTAGTCAGGGGGTTTGCCATGTGTTGAAACATCATTGATGTTTACTCATAGTTAGTCTTGTTTAATCTATTGCTGCTGGTATAAACGCTTCCGGGCAGATCTTGGCTATGCCTTTATCTGATTCTCATGTTAGTGTTTGGGTTTACACCCAGGTGCTGAAGCAGTTTGAAGAGGGGACTCCAGAAAGGCTAATTTTCGTAGTCACTTGTGTGGAGGAATCTGTTTAGGAACCCCTATTGTTGTCTGCAGTCAGACCCTCCGCAGTATAGTTTGCCAATATTCTTTCAAACAGATAGTGCACTCGGGCTTCTGGGGTGGCCAGCTACTCAGTAACATGTACCATACGTGACCCACTTGGACACATCCACCAGTCAGCTATTCCTTTGTCACTGCCCATGTGACAAAATGTTTGTGGACTCCTATTTAATTTATGAATTTATGAACACAATTGTTGTCTTTAAAGTTTGTTTTGAAGATTAGTGCTGAATGTACTCATTATTTGACTGCCTCCATTGTTACTTGATTCTCTTCTAACTTGCCAAAGAACAAAATGTGTCAACTTTAATTCCTTTTGATTTGTGAATTCATTCATTGTGAAGAATATTCTATTCCAACAATTGTTTTGCTGCGGGCGTTTTTACGTACTTGATTTTGTAATTAGAATGTTGCCATCTTCGCTCAGCTATTTCAGATTTAGTTGTTTTTTTAACTTCACACTGAAGGTGAGCTGTTGTAGATAATTAATGAGACACATTTAGATAATTAAGGAGACACCGTTTTTGAGATATGTTGTACTATGGTAAAACTATCTCCAATTTGGCATAGTGAAAAATTATAATTAGTTTGCTTAAGGTTGGATGTTGTTCCAAATTCTAAAAATAGGCAATTTTGTCCCTCCCAAATTCAAGAATCACTGGAAAGACGGCAAAATTACCCACTCTGTAGATTGAAAACTCATTGTCAGAAGTTTGAGAAATATGATGATCACAAAACTGCCCTTGTCCCAAATTCCAGTATATAGTACAATTCATTTTTGTGGGGATTTCTGTGTCCCAAATTCTAGAAACTGTCCAAATTGGAGTTTTTTTATTGTAATTTTACTTGAAACATTACCTGAATGAAGGACTGTGTGTTAATGAAAACCGACTGTCGGAGACTTGTTATACTCATAATTATTCTAACGCTGCTGTGGGACCAATGTTGGCTACTCATTGTTGGGTGGTGTTGTTCAAAGTTTGTGACCTCAGTATTAATTAGTTTACCACTCAAACACTGTTTGTGCCACCAGCCAAGTTTGGGTGTCACCTCTGAAGACTGGGATAATCTCATGTTGTAATTTTAGATCAAAATTTTCATAGTCCTAAATACTGGGTGTCTCAGATGTCTACTCTTGTTGACTTGAATCTAATGTTACAGAGTGATCACAAGTCTTAAACTGTGGAATGGCATTCTCGAGGCTGACTAAATTAGTTTGGGACTTTCAGTGTTCTGTGAAACAAGATGTGCTTCAAAGTGCAATATGTAGAATTTTCAGCTTTTTTACTTAAAAGTATTAGAGTGTTTTTAGTTTGTGAAACAAATCCGGAAGTTAATGCAGTTACTGTTGTGCGAGTTGAGTGAAGAGAACATTGTTTTGTAATTAGAGTCTTATTACAACGGGCCTATAGTATTTCATTCCTGTAGACTTCTTAACGTTAAGTAGGGCCCTCGAAAAATGGTCAAATTTGTCAAACTTTATAACATCGTATCTTAGATTTGGCCAATGGGATTCGTATGAAACTGTCAGATTTAATGCACTGTAACAGATCTGTTCTCCAAGACACTGTTGGGAATTGTTTTTGAACTTTTCCACTTTTGCATGACGGGCTATCAAAAAATTCAGAAAACAGTGTTTTTGAGATTTCATCTTGTACATTTATATGAAACAACATTTGGTCGGGAGATTGATACTGTTGTTTTGCGCAAGTTTCTTTTTGCTAAATTTTACAAAAACATGACCACCTGATCCAGATTGGTACAAACTGGCAAATCAAATTCTACTGGCTTTCCACATGCAGAAGAAAGGTATTGTTACTTAATTAAAATCTAGTTTTGTAAATAATTGATTAAGTACATCCAGGATTCTACGAGATCCCTCATAACCTTAACTTTGCTTACTTTTAGAATTTGTAACTACAGTTAGTATTAATATTGTATTGTGTGTATTCCTTTTGGTAAAAAGGTTGTAATGATGTTCCTCTGAACACAAGACTATGTCATGTAAGGCGGTGGTATTGTTAACTGACTCCTACATGTTGAACATCTTGCCAAGTTCTGACAAGTTGTCATGACGACAATGGTACACAAGTGAAACGTCACAACTGGGAAGAGCTTGGAGATTGGTTGGCGAGGTTGGAATGTTGAATTACATGTCATGATTGTATGTGAACTCAATAAAAGCTGTTTCCTTTTGATATGCAAATAAATCATTGGACTAGTTCCTAGGAGGGACTGGATGATTCTAATCTGTTCTGGTTCGTGATTCCTTTTAACTAAAGGGCACAGTGAAGACAATTTAATTACAATTGTCACTTTTAATGCCACATAGATGCATCTCGATAATGACAACACCTTTATAACAGTATTAGTTTGTTTGTATACTGTGCTGGTGTTATTTCATTGTAAATTCACAGCACTGAGTTGCAAATGTTATCCTGCGAACTACAATTTGTCTTTGTGTTACAATGCTTATAGAATAGACTCTTGAGTATCTAATTACATAGGGAATAATCTCTCTTGTAAAGTATTCAACTACCAGGTCAGTCAACTCAATAAGTTTCCAAATAAGGTCAATGCAGTCAAAAATTTGACTTTATTTTACAGGAAGCCTATGTGAACGAGGTTAGTGTCCCAGAGTCGGGAGTGGCTTGCCTTATACAATGCTGCCCTGGAGAGGAGTAACTCTTGTTTCTGTGGTCAAAGTTGCCTTGCATTTTTTTATTTTTCTCAATAATGTTCTGCTTTACACATTATAGTAATGTCGTTTGTATTTATGTCGGTGATGTGTTCACATGTTGCTGTTATTTCATGTATTTTTCAGTGTGTGTGTGTGTGTTCCATATTATTATGATAATTTTTCATTGTTGAGTTTTCTTCGCTTTGCTTTTGTAAATTCTAAACCCTCATGTTGAAAGGTGAGGTACAAGGCCATAAAATGTGAATGCTGTTAACATAATGAAATACGAAAATGGTGAACAAATATTGACAGGGTATGTGCACATAATTCATGGGCCTTTAACAAAAATGGTGTGTTTTTGAAGGAATGTTTTACCATATTAGTGTTTCGCATGTAAGTACATGTGCCTAAGTTTCGCGTATAGGCACCGACAGTTATCCGTTGTGTGTGTGTGTATGTATGTATGTATGTATGTATGTATGCATGCATGCATGCATGTATGTATAAAAAACAGACAATCCTCGCACAAATGAAAAAGTTCATATTAATTCGACATTTCAAGATGCAAACAATCAAACATCAACAGCCGATTTCATAAAGGTGGTTTAACAAAACCAGGCTTAAGACTTAAACCTGGTCTTCCTAAACCTGGTCTAATTTTAGACCTAACTTGCATTTCACCAACATGGTTTAAAAGTCTGAAAGCCTGGTTTTGCTAAACCAGGGAGCTGGTTCAGTAGAACCAGGTTTAAAGTATCAAAGGCACCCAACTGTGTCGAGCTGGGTAAACCCAACAAAGAAACTATTGAAGTGTTTCAATGAAACCTTGATCACGTGGGTATAGAATGACATACACCAGTAGAATCAGTGCAGACATTAACGACAAAGGTCTAAAAGCTTTTCTCATGAGGAAAAATGTTATTTGTGTGCCCAACACACACACATTAAAGAACATGCTGATGATTAGATGTAAAATGATAAATGCCCAAATTTATTTCCGTGTTATTTTAGTGTTTATTTTTCACGGCCAAAGGGGGGGCAAGACCCCTTCCCCGGCAACATTGAATCGGAGAACAGTGGAGGTGAAACTCAGTCAGAAGAATCAGAGGATGCTGTCTTAAGTCAAATCCGTAGGGCTTGCGACGATGAGACCTGCTCGACCAGTCGTATTCTGAGGAATCTGCAGGACACACTCCAGCACGTACTGGTCTACGCATAGGCGGATCCAGGGGGGTCAAGGGGTCCGGAGCCCCCTTTTCCCCTTGATTTTAATGATATCAAATCTATAATTTTCAAATTGTTGACTTGGTCCCCCCTTTCAAAAAGTCCTTGACCGTCCGCTCCCCTTTAAAAAGTCCTGGATCCGCCCCTGCTACGTTTGATCTCATGTCGTAGTAAACCTGAATATTGGAAATAGTACATTTTCGCTCTAAAACTGCGTCGCAATTGCACACCACGACATCGTTCAGTTGTACCTATACCATGCAAGTCTGACATATTTAAGAGTTAAACCTGGGTCTGACCAAGTCTAAAGTTAAACATAGTTTAAGATCTTAATACAGGTCTAAAGGATATAGACCTCGTTGGTGAAATGAAAACTGACTTAGACCAGGTCTAAACTGGAGTTAAACCAGGTTTTACAAGACCACTGGTCTAAAAGTTAAACCACATTTATGAAATGCAGATTATCATTAAACCTGGTCTAAGTCCAGTTTAAACCAGGTGTAACTTTAAACCACCTTTATGAAACCGGCTGCAAGTGTCGACATACGAGTCAGGTTTCATCCATGAAGTGAAATGAGTGCAACGACAAGGATGGTCCTGACCACCTGACACCCTCGACCCACGACGCCCTCGACCCACGACGCCCTCGACCCCAAACCTGTGGCAATAGAGGTATCTGTGCGCTTTTTATGCGCCCACATTCATATGTGGGCGGCAGGATCTTAATGAGATTTGGCAGATGTGTTCCTACGAAGCTGACGACGGACGACGTCGAATTTTGGACCTCTCTGACTATCGGTGTGCCCCCTGGTGGCAATTTTAGTTTTTTACGATTAGCTCTGTATCATAGACATCTTAATACATATGTGATGTCAATGCTCTGTATCTTCGGAGATCCTCAACGGATTTTCATAAAATTTATTAGTTAGGCAACGGAATATGGGCATACCTCAGAACTGGCCACCGGGTGCGTAGTCGACCCACTTGACATAGCAATTAATGATTTACACCTTTATGACCGGCAGCCAGGACAGGCCGTGATGGAGGAGTAATTTGTCCAATTCGAATGCTGTGAAACGAGACATGCGGCAGAGATCAGTCCCCAGTAGGCCTAATTGACCTGTTGGGCGGATTGGGTCTCTCGTCCAGCTGACTTGTGACGAACTGAACGAACATAACTCTACTAAAGTTATTATAAGGTGGGGATTTCTTAGTGTAATATTCGAGGGAAATCTTGCGGACGAACACTGAGGGTGGATGGCACAGCCAGTGAGCGTTTTATTCGTTGTCAACTGATGTCGCTCAACCTTCCGTTGATCGAACATGGCGGTGTCAACGAGTTAGGAAATAGTGCGAACAAGAAACTTGACGATAAAATTGTAATGGGCAGGGTAGGAGACATTTTGTTATATTTTTGGATTGAGAACGATGAGAGGAATCGAACGATACCAAAAGCATGCGTGTAGGTCAATGTCGTCATATTGTAAACAACGGTGACGTTCGTTCCTTTAGCAAACTACTTTTTTTACTGTCCCAGCAGCCGATAAGCTGCTCAGGTTGTGGTTAGTGCGGTGTGTTGCTCACAACGATGATGTCAATAGGCTGCAGTCTACTGTGATTTGTCGAGAGGATAAAAGAGGTTTCTGATGGGGGCACATAATATGGGGGGCATAAAATGCGTAGTAATTAGTTAGTGGTTGTGTGGAATAAAACGAAACAAAGATATGTTGCACAAAAGTACATGTATTGAACATATCTGAAAGGCCGTTGGCTCATTTTACCCTGTCGAAGCCCTGTTCGAGCTGTTGTCACAAAAAATAAACAGTTGAATTACTTTTTGATGAGAACTTCTAGTATACACTACGCATAGACCCTATTCACGCCGACAGGAGGCGCATTCCAAAATGAGGCTCGCTACGATAGCTCTGTTAGCTTATCGGCATAGTTCTGTGTTTCAGACCGTGTTGTTCCGCGAACGGCTAGAAAAAATACGGACACGCAACTGTCTGCTTCACAATCTCTAAAGACGTTGAGATTCGGAAGCGTTGGGTCGTTGCCGCGACGAAGGAAAATATGTCCGTGTAAAATTTATAAATGTTTTCGAAAAGTTAGATCATATTTTGTCGCATGTCGGTCAGTTGTTAAGCATCAAAGTAACGACCGGAGAATGGGCCAGGCAGGCTGTGTTTTCATGACTACGGATTTAGGGGGGGGGGTGCATGGCCCCCCTAAAATTGTATCAGATCCCATTTTCCCATTTTTGAGTTCGGATGCGAATTGCTGACTAGCACACGTGCGCAACGGGGGGTGAATAAACAACGCATAGGCGCTGAATGAACCCCGTTTACCGTTTTTTTTTTAGTCAACAGGTCCGCAAACCCAATAATTCAAGACCCCTGCATCCCCAGAGTTTAGGCTGGGCGCGCGCATCTGCCGAAATGCTGCTTATTCCTTTGCCCTGCCCCCCTAACTAAAAAACCTGGATCAGCCCCTGCTACGGGTTGAAACATTATAATTTTTCTTTCCAAAAAAGGACAGGGCCCTCAATCCCTCAAATTTGGGTCCCAATATCGGCCCTATTCCCCTCTCAAACATATTGAAATATCACGGGAAATTCCCCCCACGAGGCATAAAAATTCCCCTAGTGAAAAATCTCTCTGAGTTCAAATCACCTGTAACCACACTGGTGACAATTTTTAAGAGCACAAAAGACTACTTTAAATTGAGGCAGAGCCTATGAGAGCTTGCAACAGGGCGGGGGTGCTATTGATGGTGATCGGGAGGTAGATTGTTCCCGCCCTCACTCGGCGAAAAAATCGCCTCTCAGTAGGCACTGGCACCGTTCCCCTCGGACGAAAGAGGCTCCTGCAGAAACATGATAACTATGATTGCTGAGTTAACTGAAATTGAGTTCTAGAACGATGTTATGTTTTGGACGAACGAATTAGGTGCTTTAATTTTAACATTCAACTTGGTCCAGATTGATATTTGAAATCTAACACATGAAATAGATGTAAGAATTATTACAACTAAGAAAGCATTAATGGTCAAATAATTTTTATTTTCAATTACGAGCCTGGTTTTTTATTTTAATAAAAATATACTTAATAACATCAATTATTCTTTCAGACCAATGACAAATCAACTGTTAGTCCCAGTGAGTGCATAGGATCAGGCTATGCTTGATGTTAATATTCTTGATCAACAAATTAAACCAGATGTGACTAATTGCACATGACAGACACCACTGTCGAATATGTCTTCAACTCGTCAACAATACGAGCAGATGACCTGGTCCGCGAAAGTATTTTGATCAACAATTTACAGGAAAAAACGTAACCCTGCATTCAGCATAACACCTAATCCGTAACACTACGATCGCCGCAATTTGGACATATATACTTTTCATGTTTCGATCCTAGTTTTCCGATAAAAATTAAACCCTTTCGTCAGACAACTCTTTTTCGCCTCGACTTGTTCTCTAATGTAATTTTCTACGTCTCTGTGGTTAATTGTCGACACATCATTAAAATTTAATATCCAGGTTGGACTCGAAAGACCGGCTATTTAACTCACGCAATGTCTACTTTCGCTTTGTTTATCGCAGTGAGCCTCGCTTTGGATCTTAATGGCCGCCGCGTGAATAGGGTCTATGTAGAGTTAAGGAGAGCTCATTTTGTAGTTGTTCAAACACGATACGTGGATTTATGAAGCTTTAAAAACAATTTTAGTATTTTTGTAAATGGCCAATTTTTGCCAATACACTAGACTCGTCATCTTTTGTTAAGATATCACAGCTTAGTGATCATGCTACGTTAAAAATTAAATGCACACTAAGTTTATGCAATGAAACTACAAAATATGAAGTTAATCAGAAGATTAGCCAAACTTAAATGTCTTTATGGTGCACTGAATTACAGCCAATTCTTTGCATTAATTTGACTTTTGGACACAGGCCTAGACCTACTGGAGCTAACTGCTTGCCTAGGATAAGATGAGAATGTGCCTGAGCTACGAACCTGATTTTGTTAATCAAAATATTTCGCTCGAAGATTAGAAAAGCATAAACAGTGCTGTCGACTAGGCCTACTTTACTTGGAGAATACAATTAGTTGTGACCTACTTTTCATTTGGCGGTATTTAGGAGACGGCAGAATAAAAATATCAGCGAATCTTCACTGATTTTGTTCGAAATATCCTGAAATCTATGGCATAGTACAGATAATTCAACTTTGAGGTAAATACTCAGCTTTACATGAACATATCAGATCAGTGGACTGGTCAGTTTTCAAGTGAAGGTGAACCCCTTGTGGAGTTCTTCGGATTTTCGCTGGCTCGTAAATACTTTTCCTCGGACACTTTTTTCATTGTCGCAACTTAACAAATTCCAAAGTCATGAACGTAAGATTGTCAGCTGAAAAGTACCGCCTGTTGTCTTTGTCGCAGCGTTTTCGGAAAGTGCAAAAAACACCCATCAATTCCACCATGAACGTCGTTTAGCGACAGTGTATTTGCCTCTGACATCTTGCTTGTTTGTCGGGAGTCACGTGAGTTTTCGCCTGGAGGCGGAGCTTGCGAGAGCCTAATTCCTCGATAAAGCGGCGTTGACCTAGTTCTGATAAATGACATACAACCTACGCCCACAATTAGTCACGTTATTCTGAGCATTTGAGCAGACTTGATTAGGTCGTTAAAACTGAATGATTATTATTAAATTTCAGCATTGCGCAATACCCAAATTCATCATATGTTCAAATTATATACAGAGAGAAAAGAAACATCTTTATTTAAATCAAGACATCATACAGTGATTAAATAATTGCGATTTAAATTAGGAGGCCTTCTAAAGGTTTTCAACCGCTAATAAGAAGGTCCACAGTACAAAAAATAATGGAAATGGAGAAATCGGTAGGAACAAGTGAATAAGCCAAAAGAGGAAGAGACAAAATTATGAAATATAATTAAGAAAACAAAGTAAATTAGCGCTGGAACGACCGACACGCTAAGAACCAAAAAGTGGACTGGCACAGCTGAGGAGATTTTGGGAACACAGTTAGATACTGTTACATATGAAGCAATTGGAAATATGACAGATTGGATCGTAGCTGTTCATTACAAAATTGGTTAAGAGCCTGGAGAATGCTTGCAAAGAATGTGTTTTTATTGTATTTAGATCAGAGACTGGTTTTTCGTTGTTGTTTATAAGGCAAGGAATTTCAGATCTGATACAGGCTGTTGATGACACTTTGTTGGATGGGGGAATTAAGATTTTTGGTTGTATCGTCGGAATGGGAGCTGGGTATTGGTTCAGGTGTGTAGGAGTTTTAATGTGTCTGGTTGGTTTATATTGTATGGGTCTACTAAAGAAGTTGTTAGTGTAAATATACTTAGGAAGCTGATTATTGAGGATTTTGTAGTAAAATCTTGCAGTTGAGATTTTAAAGATATCTTGAAGTAGAGGGAGGCGAAGGTCCTTACATATGGGCAGATTGTGAGCATTATAACTGGAATTTGATATATTACGAAGGATTCTCTTCTGGGCTATCTGGAGTTTCTTAGAAAAAATAAATACCCTACTCGAGTAACTTTGAAAATTATTAGCTGTAACAATCAAGAAACTCCTGAAATTCTGATATGATGTCGAATGTGCACTTCTCGATCACTGCCGTGCGTTATTGCCGATTTCTCGCGTTGCGATTTTGGAGTTTATTTCAATTTTTGAACTTCAGTTTCTCAAAAAATGCGTGAATTCTCTTACAATTAAGGCGTTGATTTTCAATCGGCGTCCCCTAAAAGTAATTGGTTATTAAATGCCAATGACTCCATCGTATTTGTGACAAATGGATTTGTGAAAACTTCTAAAATCGTGTCTAGTTTCAACTATTCCATACCAATAAAAGTGGTAATGGATAAGAATTCAGCAATACACTGCAAAGATGAACACGAGTGTTGGCACATCTGAGGACCGTTTTATAACTATTTGGTTGGCACGTTGCCAGTGACGTTTAGAAATGCGTGAAATGGTACCATCTTTTGATTTTTACTGTATGGAACATATTCAAACTGTGGATTAACCATTGAATAGTAGGGAGGCTGCCGCTTTCCTTTAAACAAAGGATCCTTCCATACTATGCTATTACGAATAGAAGATGGCGCTAAGTCCCGTTCCTCGTTCATAATGACGTCATATCCAACAACGCCTCCGCCTACTTTGGGGTAATCCCCATGGTCACGGTTCAAGGTGTGCATTGGAGAATATACAAGAGCCTGTCCTCGATATTTAGCGTACACCCTGAATGGTAGTATCATATCACTCATCCACCACGACTTTGACTCGTATTTCAACGGTATCGGAAGCAAATGAGGAGCTGCGTCAGCATGAAAAACAAAGAAGCACGTGTCGAAGCTTATCAATGGGAAAAATTCCGGAAATAGCAACCTGCTTCCATTCTTCATCTTGCAACATGTGGTAATAAAGTCTTCCTTGAATCTCCTGGCATTAGTCGACGTCGAATAGATAGAAGTGCTTACAGCTGGTTTAATTCTGAGTAGAAAGTTTTCATATTGCCGTAGGATAGGTAGCTTTGGATCTACCTTCGGCCGAACACTTGGGTTAAGAAGAGAAGGGTCAGTCTTTTGAAAAATGGCGTCCTCATCCATGAATAAGTGATACATTGCCCCAGTTTTGGTCAAGTACTTTGTGGTATAACTATGCAGTAAATTTCGGCCGGAGTTCAAAGTTGTACCGGGCACATGGAAATACCTACAAAACAAGATGACTCTATCGAAAGGCTATATACATACATACATACATACATACATAAATATATATATGTACATTACACAACTAATATACCCCACTAGCGTACACAAAAAATGACCGCCACTGAAATGATTGGCTGACGATGTTGGATTGTTGAATTTTGGGAGTAAAATATATGCAAGACCAAAAACTAGCATAATTGGTTCCAGCTTATGTTTTTTGTTGTTCAATTGCCCTTATTTAAAGAAGGCCATACGATGCTAGCTGAAATGGGTCATATTCCGTCTCTCATTTCTACCTTTAGCGTCGCCTGGGTCCGGGGTGTACAAGCAGTCGAAATCAAACTTGTTTTGACATTTTCTGTTTTACTTTACTACAAACTTAAGATTAGTATCTATTACTCTGTGCTCGATTACGTAATGGTTTACCTAAATGACTGTCTGATCCTAATTTGTACTCGATGACCCTTGTAATAAATATATAAGTTCGTTTCTCAACTCGAATTTTCGAGTTTTTACTCGAAATCTCGAGTTTTCATGCAAGTTTGTAACAAACGTGGACTAGAAACTCATCTGCGTAAACCATAATGTACTCGAGCATAAAATATTAGACTCTTATCTTGAGTTCATATTAAATTAAGACATAAAATGTCAAAAACAATATTTTGAGTTCGATTTCGAGTACACTGAAGATTCGACCCCGCTCCCTGGTCTTAATTGAAATGTGTCGGGATCCTTCGTTTTTACCCAGGGCCATCGGATGTCAGCTTTTAGGCGCAGGTTTTAAAAGGAGTCAGGCGCCGACTAGAACCAATGATGCCTATTTTTTCCTAAACTATGGAAAGCCAAAGTGGAATAAATTCAGGGCACATATTTTCAATTCAAGAATCAAAATCAGAATTTATCACGCCAGGACAGAAAATTGTCATGCCACATGACCTGGTCCAATATTCGACAGTGACGATCCGCTCTGTCTGTTTAATAAAGTAAGTAAAGTAAGTAAGTCATTTTTTATTATAGTGACATGTGATTCAAATGAATTTAAACAATGAATACGTTACAAACACTAGGAACACCCAGCCCTCCACGGGGCTTATAAGTCACTTTAGATACATGATACAAAAAAGAAAAGACAAGTGTACGCGCATTGCAAGAGGACCAGAAAGAGAAGGCCGAGATAAAAGTGATCATAAATAAATATAATTTTTCCTTACTTCAAAAATATTTTTGATGAAAACTGAAGTTTTCCTAATAACATCTTTTTGCATGATTGTGATTAATTTACTTTCACAGCTTTCTGCACGGAAACGTGGATATTTAATCTCAACTCTACAATAAAAGGTGTTTCTGGCATCTAAGAATAACGGACACTCAAACAGAAAATGTAGTTCAGTTTCGACCTGACCAGTGTGACAAAGACAGCAAATTCTGTCATCAAAATCTAGAGAACGAAAACGTCCAACCTCAACCAATATCTGTAGGGTTCCGGTTATAATTTGAGCAAGAATTGACCTACTAGGCCGAGTTAAGCCTAAAAGCACGTAAGGAACAGCTTCAAAGACATTCTTCATCAAAACATAGGTTCTTAACTTTGGTTTCGAACGGCTTTCAAACAACCACCTATTACATGCTAAATCATGTAAAATATTCTTACAGTGAGACAGATTAACTGAACGTAAGTCATGAAAACAATCCGAAATCCCTAATTCTTCAAAAATGCTCAAGACTTCAGACGACCAATTATTAGTACAAGTAGTGTAGTCCCACCAAAATATTCGGTAGGTTAGTCTATCATCCTCGAAATTAATAATACGATTCCACATTCTCAAAAGCTCAATTTTCCGCCTAACACTGGGGAATTCCCACCCCATGTCACCCATAACAGCATGATTAGGAGCGAATTTGTGAACGCCCAAGAAAAATCGCGCGGCTCTATTCTGAATGACATCATAATCCTGTAGACTAGAGCCGCCCCAGACACCTACGCAATAATCTCTAACAGGCACAACACAAGCATTGAATAATGTAGTGAACGTTCTGTACCTCATATTTTTATTCGTTTTAAATTTATTAATTAAAGCGCCCAAAGCTCTTCCGGCAGATTCGGATAGAGTTTTAGCAGTTTCAGAAAACTTCAAATGTTCATTTATAATTATTCCTGAATATTTATATTTGGGTACATATTCTAGGTCTAGTCGACCCAACCGAAACGGATATAAACTACGTGAGACATGCTTGGATTTGAAGTGAATAACATTAGTTTTTTCCTGATTGACAATTAGCCTCCATTTAGAGCACCATTTATCAACTATATTCAATAAACCCTGTAAATTTTCTTCGCTCTCGGCAAGTACCACTATATCATCAGCATAAAACAAGGATGAAACATTATCAGCACCGATAGGAATTCCTAAATTTGACTGTTTTAATTCCTTTGCCAAATCATTTATAAATAGTGCAAAAAGAGTAAGTGATTAAACATCTCCCTGTTTGACCCCACAAGATGTATAAAACCAGTCCGTAAAGGTATTATTAATCTTAACACAGGATTGAGTTTTGGCATAAATATTTTTAACTGATTCATAAAATTTTCCAACTATCATAAGATCCAACGTTTTAAAAAGTAAACTATTTCTATCTACCCAGTCAAAAGCTTTTTGCATGTCAATAAAAGTAGCAAATGTGGATTGTTTGTTATTCAAACGATTACGTATAATCGAGGTCAAAACAAAGACGTGATCAACACATGCTCTGTTACGACGAAAGCCATTTTGCTCATCAACAAGGAGCCCGTTTTCTTCCACGTACTCAACCAGTCTATTGTTCAATACACTACTATACAACTTGTATACGTTAGACAACAAGCTGATACCTCTATAACTCAGCGGGACGCGCGGGTCCTTCTCTGACCCCTTTGGGATAGGCATAATAACATATTTAGCCCATAAATTAGGAACCATAGCGTAACGAAAAACCATTTGGAACAAATAAGGCAAAAGGTCAATAGCGTTATCATTTTTACATACTTCATAGCAAATATGATCAATTCCTACTGCTTTATTGTATTTAGATTTCATCACTACCCGCTTTACTTCATCGCGAGTAATATTTTCATTCAAAATACTATTTTCATCAAAGTCAAGATTATTAAACGACTCAAGATGAGCTTTTTTGAGAAGCATATCAGCATAAAATCCCCGGTCAAACTCATTTACAGTTGGACCATTGTATAACGATTCATACTCGTTCTTCCATTTATTAAAAACATACATGTATTGGTTATTGGTATTAGGGTTTCCAGTGTCATCGTATACCTCCATGGGTATCGTCTTTCTAAAAGAGGGGCCCAAGTTTTTAATGTACTTCCAAAATTCTGTTGGGTTACTGAAATTTAAAGATTCTATGAGGTCAGCTTGATCTCTCAAAAATTTTCTTTCGATCCTCCTGTGGACTTTATCAAATAGAACCTTGGCATTTTGAAATTGGCGTCTCAGTAAAGAGCGTTCTTCTCGAGAGCCGCTGCATTGCAAATTTTTTTTTCCTTTAAACTTACATCTTTCCAAAGCTCGGACAATTCAGCACACCAATAGGGTTTGCTTGATTTAAATCTCCTTTTCACCTTCTTTGAGTTAGAACAAAATAATTTTCTGTTCATCTCGTCAAATATACACTTACAAAACCTACTGTACATACAGTCACTGTTTTCTTGGGTTGCTCTGCAGACCAAAATAGAATCAATTAATTCTCGCATAGCAGTATTAAAAATTTCAGAATTCATAAAGTCTACGTGAATTGACCGAACTTTATACTCTCTGGGGAATCGATGCAAGCTTCATTTAACTGAGAAAGGTTGCCATTATAATGTACGGAAAAATGAAGGGCAAGTAAAGAATGATCTGGCATATGGCAAACGCCAGAAATTTCACTCAGAAGATCAAATTTGTCTACCAACGCTACGGGTGTATAAATTTCAAATTTCAAACAATTAGATAAATTTTCAAGATGCGTAAGTATGTAATCAACAACGGAAGAACCCCTTCCAGATACGAATGTAAAGTTATCTTGATCGGGATATATACGCCCATTGAGAACACAAAACTTAGAGTCAATACAAAATTCAATGAAGGAATCCCCATGCCTATTTTTAGAACCATCTAAAGACTGTCTGCTGGGGATTACATCGACATCCTGTACATGATCTTTCAAGTATCTTATCATTAAGGTCTCCACATAAATATACAGAATCAACATCATCGAGGGAATACAACTGACATAACAAATGAGCATAAAAAGTGCAGGGGTGACATCCCCAAGGGGAATTTTCTGGAGGTAAATAACAGACAAATATAACAAAGTTATAATCAGAAAACACATTACTAAATTGCAGTCCAATTATGCCATCATGAGATTTATCAACAACCTTGACAGTATATTTCTGTAACAAAGTTGACTTAACTAATACTCCAATTCCCCCAGATGGTCTAATAGCACGCCTATGTATAGTATTTCTGTTATGTCTCTTTAATACTCGGCCGTATTCAAGTCTAGTGAGTTAAAAAGTGCATTGGCGTCTGTTGTGATCTGTGCAAACGACTACAGAAATTAAGCTCATTATCACAATAATATCACTGCATCTGGCAAGACATTGTTGAACGCTTAGCAATAGTTTATCTAGTACCGATGATATCGCTTAGAAGGGTCAATGTTTGTGGATGGTAACGTGGTCTCCTGGCATGAACATTTTCTGGCGCGATGAATTGTCAGTCCATGCGTATGAAATTTTTAGTCCTGAAGTGATGAGTTTTCGGTCCTGACATGATAAATTATTGGTCCTGACTGTTTCAGTCCTGACGTGATAAATTTTGGTTTTGAGTTGTTTTTTAGTCTTGCAGAGTGAAATGAACGTAAGAGTTTTGATTTGGTGTATTTATTTTTTCCCTGCAGAGAAAAATAATGTTTTGGCCTGTTTTTAAATCTTGCATAGAAAATATGTGTCCTGGAATTTTTCCCACTTTGAATTTCCATACTAAACACATTAATGTCTTTTTCCAAAGTTTTTCGCCGCAAGCATCTCTGCACTCATCCATAAATGCGTCGTCATAGTAATGTAATTCTCGGTAAAATTTGAAAAACGAAATAAATATTGAGCGGGGACAAATTAAGCGTTGAACCATCGGAGTAAGAATCGTGTGGACCAAATTTGTCTGGTTCCGACCGTCCGCAGTACGTTTCATCTAATTACTAAACAATATGAATGGCTTCAGTTTATTTTCTGTCTATTTCATGTACTTTGTTATACTTCATTATACTTGCCGTGAAAGACAACTTAAAATGTCGAAATATCGACATTTGAAATTTCGGTAACTTCGTGAACTGATGAATCTTTAACAGTCAGATAGCATCTCGTCATCTGGTATCACACCCGGGTCAGAATCAATGGTTAAGCTGCCTTTGTCAACGCGAACATAAACAAAAACGTCAAAGTGACATTTGCTGTGACAGATTTGCTGAATTTTGGTTGGGAATCTTAAAATGAGACCGGCCTTGTGGCTTTGTGGAGAAATGGGGATAAAAAAGTATCATTTTCCAAAAATAATCAGTAAGTCACAGGTCTTGGACATTCCGTCTCGGTTTCTGCGACACCGTATCTTACCTCACGTGTGGATGAGAGTTATTCGTACACAACGTTTTGTAGGACAACACAACAACGAGGCAACGACATGACTTGGGGTCACCAACAATGCTGGAGAGGAGGTAATATGAAGACAAACATTGGGGTGCTTGTGTATGGTAAACGAACTTGACTTGAAGAGAGCGATCTTTTGCTGTTCCATTAACTAGGATCTGTGGAGACCAATCTTTTGCTGTTCCATTAACTAGGATCGGTGGAGACCGATGTTTGGTGGTATTTGCTGTTCCATTGAGTTTGATCTGTGGGGACTCTATCGATATATAGTTTAGCTGATAGAGGAACCCGAGCAGAAAAAAAACAGCCGTCACTAACGTTCCAATTGCAAAACCATCACTGCAACAAGAGAAAGAAGACATTGTCTAGCTGAAACTTTCTATAAATGCGGCATCCATGCCTATGCATGCGTGTGTGAGTGTACGCGTGTGTGTTCGCGGGTATGCGTGCGCGTATGCGTGTGGTTGTGCAACCACGTGCGTGTTTATGTGGAAGTAAAGTGAATTTGAAACCCGATTTGACTTAGTCAAATGGACAAAATTTGCGTTTAAAACGGTGATTGACTACACAAATAAGTTGAACAAACACGTAAATACGTAGAAATTGAATATAAAAGTGCCAAATGACACTTCCTCTGTTCCAAAATACTACATTGATGCCAGTTAAAGCAAGCAAAAGAAGAAATTATATGACGAGAATTCCCGCGAATAGGCCCATAGCCTTAGCTATGTTTGGAAAACTTTCTTTAGAAGCCGAGAATACATGGTTTGTAGGGTTGACCAGCGAGCGTCAAACAAAAACTGAGATTTATGGGGAAGAGGACATGTATCTATTACAGGTACCATGAACTCTGTCACTCAAACAAACCGGTCCCCATTCCATGTCGTTGTCGTTGGCACACTGAGAGAGGGCCCAATGTTGGACATGATTACCTTTATTTTGCTGTTTCTTTTTGTGAAATCGTCAACCGAGTTTGATGTTGAAGCGGTCACTTCCTGCACCGTCCTGTGACCACACGACGGTGGAATGAACTGTCACTCTTTTTTCCAAGCTTAATGATGTTTAGCCTTTCATAAATAAGGTGTCCCATTTCAGACGGGACCATCTCTCGGTGGAGCAGTTGGGGGGAAATGTACCTTTGTCTATCTATACATGTAAATCCGACACTGCCTAATGTTCACGAAAGAAGTTGTGATTCCAAATTCATCAAAAAAACACAAAACATTCGTGCACAGCACAACAGTATCAAGACATTCGACCCAAACAGCCAAAAAAGTGAACAAATACAATAGGCGTGACCGCCATCGAAAGGGATTCAGGAATTTTAAACAACGTGAAGATCGCTACTTGTTAATTACACAAAAGGACTATTTCCGTTGGTTAGTTATAGCATATAACAAATTATACAAATTACACGTAAACAAATATCTCAGGCTTTTTTGTTTGAGGTCAAGTTAAACTCGTGAATCGTTATAGGTACATCGGAAACGAGCAAAATACACCTTACTATGAATGCCCAATCTCCGATTTCCCCCGGTTACCAGTAAAAATCTGTGAGCATGCCCGCGGAAATTGCTTGTTACATTCCGTTTTAATCAAAGAATTTGTTGGTTTCTGATTTACATGTTTATCTATCTACGAAAACCGACAGGTTAAAAGGGGATTTTTGGTAATTAGAAGCTAATCTTTTAAGAACTGATGACGATTTAGGGAATTTAGTTGGAGCCTGGATATGGAAAAAAACTATAATCCAATCCCCAATTAGTAAAGTGCACTTGGACGCTTCTTGCCTCTCTAAAATAACCCTCAAAGACATTGATGAAATTTGGACACTTCCCAAAAATTTACTTGGAATTCAGATGACAATAAATGCTTTGCTTTTTAACATCGGTACAAGATTTGTTGTTTAAATTCCATAACAGGGGATCAAAAAAGAATTAAGTCATTAAATCAAGGTAAATGGATTGCTCATGGATTTGATTGTTGGTTTCTGATTTACATGTTTATTTATCTTCGAAAGTGGACTGACTGAGAGATGATTTTTTTGACAATTAGAAGCTAATCTTGTAAGAAATGACAATGTTTCAATAAACTTAATTGCAGGCCGATATTGGGATAATTCGATCTATCATCAGATCCCCAAATATAAAAGTCTAACGATTTTTGACTATCTGAAATAAATTCTCAAGGAAATTGGTGAATTTCGGACAGCTCATTGAATGTGCCCTTAAATGTTCTCAAATGACAATAAATTGCTTATTGGCTTAGGAACTAGATTACTGGGTTTAGTTTACAAACCGTAGATCGAAAACGAAGTTTAAGTACTTAAATAAATAAACTCAAACTTATTGGTCATCAACTTGGAGGGGTCGTCTTTGATTTCCTTGATGTTTTTGGTTTCCAGTAGTATTGCGCAATGAATTTTTGTTCTTCAAAACTGAGTCATAAGCTTGCGTATTACACACACGGCATGCACGCACCCAGTCTTAATATAGGGGGACTTAAATTTTTGACGTTGTGGACCTTTTACTAAAGAAAAAAACGAATACGGGGTTCGTTCATGGCTATAAATTGCGCATACGCCGAATCCTGCCTTTTTAGGGGACTCAGCAGTAAAATTCTAGCAAATGGATCTAATACTGAAAATTAAAATCCTTTAATGCGAGAAAATAGCTCTTAGAAATGCCATATCGTCTTTGACGTGAATAATTCCCAAGAAAGAATTTTTGGATACAATTCTATTTAACAGTCTTAACTCGAGCCATCTATCTTTCAGATATTTTTGGAATAAGAAATGGGCAAGATAGGCTTTATGTCTTTCCAGTTACAATTTTCATCCAAAAATAATTCAGATGACTGTTTCAATTCTGAAAAAGTTAAGGCGTCCACAAGTACGACAACCTCACGCACTTTTCCAAAGTTCGCCTTAAAAAGTAAGGAATACAGGCAAGTAGACATCAATATTTTGACTTTTGAAAATAGAGTATTTATTATTTGCGTAGTAAAGAACATATGCTGTTATATTTCAAACAGCTGTTCAAATAACGTACGTACAGATAAAAATGTTTTGCTTTTCAGACACGTTCAAGACCAAACGTATACTTAAAAGTACAATAATCACAATTACTAATGATTCACTTACATGACTAAAATACTACTACCCCTTTTCGCTAAAAGCAGGTCCTGGCGATCAATCGCAGATCTCGCACATTGACACCTATCATCAAAGGGAAAAATTTTTTCTCATCATTAAAAGACATAAAGTTGGCATTCAGTCGATTACTCAAATCTGATCTAAGGTTAAGGTAAGCTGGACGTCGTCTTTGACAACGCCACATTGGCACTGGTTACAAATTCGATCCTCTTATCTCGAACCGCAATACCTACCTAGCCAGTGGCGGATCTACGTTTTCAGTAAGGGGGTTTAGAATTCGCGCAAAGGTCGAATCCTAGGCGCGTGTTTTTGTAGCCAAATATTGATTTTTCCATACATCCTGGTAAGTTTCTGGCACTTAACATGTCTCTGGAGTTTTTTAAAGATAATTTAAAACCCTTCTCGATTTCATCACATGAACTTGGCTCATAAGTTTCGTAAAACTATATTGTGCACATCTGGGTATGAGTCACGCCTCCAGCAAAAATGTTTGTTGGAACATCTGCTTACACACACCTTTTTAGCATACGAAAAAGTGGGGTGTGTATACAGGGGCTTAGACAACGTCCAAATATTCAAGAGCATAAGGAGCACCGACGGGGCGTAAAAGCTTGAATATCAGATGATCGCGTAACAGCAGCCTCAAGTTGTTTAGGAACGAAGACCTGTACTGTTAATCCGGAAATAAACATGTGTTCTGTCTCGTTACGAGAAAAACTGGCGAACGATGGTGCTCTCAGCTCAAAGTATATTATTAAAAGCGACAATAAATAATTAAGTATCACTTTATTAAACTGAATCGCGTTGACAATTGAAAAACGTCAAATGTATCAGGAAACAAATCATCTGAAAACAGTTTCACGAAACCAAAACATCCTGTGCACAGTGGTGAAAAGATATACTGGACCAGTTAGCAGAGGGACCAGATGTACACTGAGAGTGCACCTGTGCTTATTATCCCTATAAAAATAGTTGATCTGTCGCGGGACCAAACAGCACTGGCTGAGATAAATAGTTTTACAAAGCACACCTTGGTAAAAAATCACAAGACTAGTTCGCCGAGGTACTATATGAAACTCAAATCAAGCTGGCCTGGTCCGTCGCGAGACCTAAAGTGTACTAAGCAAAAAATTTTGGATTGAAAACTTCTCTCTAGATACTTTTTAATCCCCAGTGGTTACCCATACGTTAGTCCTTGCCTTCTGTTGTCTAGACTGCCGAGGAATCTGTATATCGGATCCAACGGTTTGCTCGTCTTGGAACCATTCTACCCAGATATCTTCGATGTTTGTTCCCAACGCTTACACTTCGTCAACTGCTGTGTCAATGAGCTTGTAGGCCTCTACAATGTCAGCATCTCGTTTCTCAGCTCAGTTGGCACTAAGACCCTTGAGGTTGCCAAGTCCATTCAAAAGACTAACAAGCACAACTAAATTTGATCTGTTCATCATGGACTACTTCAGACCTTGACGATGTATCCCAGGACCTATTTGCATCACTTGCAATTTTCTAAATAAACGTCCCAATGTCTGAACGCTTGGAACTCGAAGTACTAACATCAAATAAATGCCCATGGGCATGAACGTTTCATCGGGTGGGCCTTTCTGCGGAAATTCCCAGTATAGAAGACGGCAGTGTGTGCTTATTGCAGGTAGAGAGAAGGTAGGTGTTGAGGTCGGAACTAGGGCTCCTTAGGAGACCTATTGAACATCGCACGAGTCTCGCAAGACTTTGTTGTGAAAGAACAGCCTCCTCGCAATTTCTGGTACTGTACACTGTTCGCGAATGCGGTCACTTTGTGAATGTGAGTGCCCCCTTGGTCATTCCTTTTTTTAAAATATTACATGTACATGTATACTGTATGATATTGCGCAAGACAACTTTACTATAGGCCTACATTAGTCAAATTCGAGTTACAAACGTGTGGAGTGTAATAGAATGACACGGCATGACAGATGAGGTAAAAACGTTGCATGTCAATTCGCCTGATTATCAGGGTTGCGGCACCACAGTATTTCCCCTAATCAAATCAAAACATATATTAGAGTAAGGAAGCTAGTTACCTAAAGAAATCAGCTATAGAACTGCTCTTTCAGCGGTGGATCCATCTAAAATGCGTGGCTACTTCAGAAGTGTCGACGGAAACGCGCGCACAATTGATCTCCACGTGTTTTGCCGATGAGCCACGAAGACTCAGCAATTTACAGTGCAAAAAATATATTTTCAGAGTGAACTCCCCCTNTTTAAACCCCCTGAACCCCCCCCCCCCCGTAGATCCGCAACTGCTAGCTCAACCTCAATGGGCTGTAACTAATCCGAATGTTGTCACAACCCGTCGACTTAAGTTACTACAGATAGGCCTAGATGCTTCAAGATCCAGAATAGACTTAAAATTTCTGTACAGCCTCGAGAACCAAACCGCCTTATCGAGTGAAAATATATTGAAAGGGATAAAAGTGACCTAACTCGCAAAAATAGACAAAACGGGTCAAAATGGGCATAGTCAGGCAATCGAGCTTATTCATACGGCTCAGCGTTTTATGCAACTCAGCCCCAAATTGCACCCATCGCCAAATGAATGGCATTTTCAGCTTGTTCAAATTATTACAACTCGGTTTATTTTCAGTAGTAATACGAAATGAAGTGGCTGATGAATGTAGTTAAAAATACGTCTCCACCTCACCTCTTTCCTAATAAACATTTTGCCAAACAATCGCGTTTTGCGGTTTCTGTTCCTCTTGAAGCGCGTGCCTAGCGGAAACATTTTTTTAAAAGGCTTTTGCTTTATTGTAGACAGTTACAGATGATATACCCGAATTTGACAAATGAGACGATTAGAATTCAAATCAACCTGAATTTCTTTTCGTTGCGAGTTCAAAGCCACCCGTCTTTGAACTCTCTTACAATTACCGCGCTAATCGGTATCCCTAAAAAGTCATAGATTGTTAAATGCCAATGACTCCAACGCGTTTTTGGCAAATTGATTAGTGAAAATTTGTAAAATCGTGTCTGGTCAGTTTAACTCCAAACAATTTCATATCAATAAAAATGGTAAAAACTGAGAATTCAGCAATACACTGGGAAAATGGGCAATGAGAATCGACCAGAGAAATGCCAATTTAAAGTCCTTCTCTCAAGCGTTGTTAACCCTTATTACATGGTTAGAGGATGTTATAAGGATCCAAGAAGTACTTACCCCGTAACTAATACACGATCCGTACTCGAAAAAAGTTTAAATGAACGCGCCACTCACGATTCGCACCCGAAGAACCGCCGCCATTTTGAACTTGCCGCGAACCCGGAAGTACAACTCATTCAGGAACCCAGGCCGAGAAAACGCCGTCAGTGCGACTGGAGCAGTGCCTGTACTGTTACCAGCCAGCAAACGGGGATAAAATAATCGACAGCGCGCCTTAATTTTAATGAAATCAAAATACGGACAATTTTATCGAATTTGCTGAAGAAATGTGGCGAATAAATTTTGACAGAAATTATTTTGCCAGACTCGGGACCGCAGCCTATCGGACCCGGTGCCGTTCGAGACCATACACTGGCGAACGGTAAACGCCTGCGGTTGCAAGCTGTTTTGTCGAAGTAAAATGGTCAAATCATAAATGCTGCAAATATTCAAGGGTAGTTTCAGCCACTTGCATGAAATTACGGGCTGGTTAGTCCTGTGTCACACTGCCGCGGCAGACCTTAGTTAGCCTCAGTGCCAGCTACCAGTGAAGACTATCGTCAAAACACAGCTTGTTAGTAGGCCTATACAGCTTTGCGCCAAGGCTACCCTTAGGCCTAACTGGTCGCTGGCCACATCGCGCGCTCACACGAGGTTTATTTAGAACTTGGGTACTTCTGGCGATCTGTGGAAAGTTGTTGGCTATCAACAGAGATTTTCCCAGACTTCGTATGAGCGCACCAAGCCTAAGAGAATGGGGGGTGTGGAATTTCTGGGAATGTCTATCTTTTACTATAGGATTCAGTGGGTATGTTCAGAGCTATGAATTGCAGACTCTAAATTTTGGTACTTCCTGTCTTCTAGTGGAATATTGTCTCATTTTCTACTTTTTTTGGAATTCGTGCTTCTGTGACTGAGGCAGACCTTTTTCCAGTTCTCCAAAAAGGGGGCTCGTTCGAGCACATAAGTATGACCAATACAACTTGTTATCATTTTTTGTTCATTAACCCAAAATGATTCAAACTTTTAACATAATAAGTAACTTAAAATGCACAATACTTTACAACATTTAGCATTACAAACACTATTCAACAGCAACAGTTTCCATGATATGAAAGTGGACATACATGTAACTATTACCATGGTGACGAAATAGTGTTTCCTTACACCAGAATTTGACAAGCATCATTTAAAAAAATATGAAGTTGCAAGGAACAAGAATTAGAGGCTTGAAGCTTCACAATCCAACATAGCTTATTTCTCAAATTAAGATTATTCATATTGTTGACTTGATAACCTGAATTAAGAAGCAATAAGTTATAAAACATGACTTGAAAGCAATTGAGACTTAAAATTTAGAAAAATATAAATCATTTTGTGACACTGAATCAAGTCTTGAACAGCAGGTGTCAGTCAAACAAAAAACCATTTCAAAATTATTTCAATTATTTTTTCAGCTTAGTGTAAGATCACATGAATGGGAAATTTACAGTAAAATAATTCGAATACATCTTATATTTTTGCGCAAAAAACACGAAAATTGAACAAAGTTTCTTTTTTGTAGCAACGTTTGTCAAAATGTATCAACGTTAAATCTTCACAAATTACAAAGTAGCCGATTGAACATGCCTTTGAGTTCAGCAAAAGTCGCCATGTTGTCGGTGCCGCCAGAAATGAGACGAAGTCCAACGGGAATTGTGAGCACATTTATCACTTAATGAGTAACAACTGCGAGGCTGAAATTTGGTGAACACTGTGAAATCGTGCAGAATAGTAAGTAAAGATATGTCTAACTAAATTTCACCGTAATTTGTCGGCGAAAACAATTTACACAAAGTTTTAAACTCGTAATTTATCCCGCTGTCCTCCAATATGTCCGACGCGACCCAAACAAAGTGACCCAAATTTCGCCACAAAACTTGCAATAACTTTACAGTGCTTGCCCCGATTTTGATACTTTTTCGATTTTTACTGAGTAGAATGCACTACCTTTCCGATGATAGCAAAGTACTTTTTCAAAACGATAAAAAAATAAAACCGAAAAAAATAGGTTTGACCCATATTGGTTCCTAGGTTCGACTGGCCTACGTAAGGAACCAAACACCAATGCTATTTTAACACACTAAGTACGCGTAACATTCCAAAAAAATCAACGACCACTAACTACAAACTATAAATACACTACATATGCAAACGAATCACGAGATATTACTAACAAAACAAAATAATGAAGACTTTTCGAGCAAGCGATAGCACATTCAGTTACAAGGAAAAAATGGCGACTTTCAGGACAAGTTCCTGAACTGATGAGCCGGAAATGTGGGTACGGAAATAACCGATGACAACCGGTAATCATACGCTCAGAGAGAAGGGTCATTGACAAATACTGTTCAAAAATCGCTTTTGGCAAGAAAGGCGAAAAGAATATAAAGAAAGGGTGTCGAAAATAAGATTTTATGTAGTAAGTATTTTCGGATACTAGAACCACATGGGCAGTTTGCAAGAAAGACTTTAAATACAGACACACATGGATAAGGTGGAAAAGGGTGCGACAACATTTTCAGACGAAGATATGATGATCTTGAAACAAAGAGGCGTGGGCCAACAGGGTCTGAGGACAGTTTTATATATATTAGATAGGCCCGTTGCCAGTGACGTTTAGAACTGCGTGAAATGGTATCATGTTTGGATTTTTACTGTGTGGAACATATTCAAACTGTGGATTAACTATTGAATAGTAGGGAGGCTGTCGCTTTCCTTTAAACAAAGGATCATTCCATACTATGCTATTACGAATAGAAGATGGCGCTAAGTCCCGTTCCTCGTTCATAACGACGTCATATCCAACAACGCTTCCGCCTACTTTGGGGTAATCCCCATGGTCATGGTTCAAGGTGTGCATTGGAGAATATACAAGAGCCTGTCCTCGATATTTAGCGTACACTCTGAATGGTAGTATGATGTCACTCATCCACCACGACTTTGACTCGTATTTCAACGGTATCGGAAACAAGTGAGGAGCTGCGTTTGCATGATATACAAAGAAGCACGTGTCGAAGCTTATCAATGGGAAAAATTCCGGAAATAGCAACCTGCTTCCGTTTTTCATCTTGCAACACGTGGTAATAAAGTCTCCCTTGAATCTCCTGGCATTAGTCGTCGTCGAATAGATAGAAGTGCTTACAGCTGGTTTAATTCTGAGTAGAAAGTTTTCATATTGCCTTAATATAGGTAGCTTTAGATCTACCTTCGGCCGGACACTTGGTTCAAGAAGAGAAGGGTCAGTCTTTTGAAAAATGGCGTCCTCATCCATGAATATGTGATAAATTGCCCCAATTTTGTTCAAGTACGTTGCGGTGTAATTATGCAGTAAATTTCGGCCGGAGTTTAAAGATGTTCCGGGCACGTGGAAATACCTATAAAACAAGATCACTCCAATGAAAAGCTTCATGTATATACATATACAATACCCCACAGTGTACGATACACTAGCAATGGCCGCCACTGAAATGTTGAATTTTGGAAGAAAATATATGTAATAGCAAAACTAGCATAATTGGTTCTGGCCTGTTTTAGTTGTTAATAATTTCAAAAAGAAAAAGTCACGCGATTCCAGCTGGAATTGATTAAATTATGTCTTTCATTTTGTCAGAATAAATATTGATTATGTAATTAGTACAGATGGTTCCATTGCAGTTGCCCAAAATTTGTGCATGTACTTTTAAAGCCATGGGGTCAAACTTATTTACATGTACTTTGCGTCACAAAGGACTGTGGCCAGCATAGACTCTATTCACGCGGCGGACATTAAAATCCAAAGCGAGGCTCACTGTGATAAACAAAGCGGAAATTTACATTGCGTGAGTTAAATGGCCGGTCTTTGGAGTCCAACCTGAATATTAAATCTTAAAAAATGTGTCAATGATTAACCACAGAGACGTAGAAAAATACAGTGAAAGAACAAGTCAATGCACCAAAGAGTTGTCTGACGAAAGGATATAGGTTTTTTCCGGAAAACTAGGTTCGAAACATGAAAAGTAAACATGACCAAATTGAGGCTATCGTAGTGTTACTGATTAGGTATCATNTACTTTTTCGATTTTTACTGAGTAGAATGCACTACCTTTCCGATGATAGCAAAGTACTTTTTCAAAACGATAAAAAATAAAACCGAAAAAAATAGGTTTGACTCATATTGTTTCCTAGGTTCGACTGGCCTACGTAAGGAACCAAACACCAATGCTATTTTAACATATTAAGTACGCGTAACATTCCAAAAAATCAACGACCACTAACTACAAACTATAAATACACTACATATGCAAACGAATCACGAGATATTACTAACAAAACAAAATAATGAAGACTTTTCGAGCGAGTAATAGCACATTCAGATACAAGGAAAAAATGGCGGCGTTCAGGACAAGTTCCTGAACAGATGAGCCGGAAATGTGGATACGGAAATAACCGATGACAACCGGTAATCATACGCTCAGAGAGAAGGGTCAAATACTGTTCAAAAATCGCTTTTGGCAAGAAAGGCGAAAAGAATATAAAGAAAGGGTGTCGAAAACAAGATTTTATGTAGTAAGTATTTTCGGATACAAGAACCACATGGGCAGTTTGCAAGAAGGACTTTAAATACAGACACACATGGATAAGGTGGAAAAGGGTGCGATAACATTTTCAGACGAAGATATGATGATCTTGAAACAAAAAGGCGTGGGCCAACAGGGTCTGAGGACAGTTTTATGTATATTAGATAGGCCCGTTGCCAGTGACGTTTAGAACTGCGTGAAATGGTATCATGTTTGGATTTTTACTGTACGGAACATATTCAAACTGTGGATTAACCATTGAGTAGTAGGGAGGCTGTCGCTTTCCTTTAAATAAAGGATCCTTCCATACTATGCTATTACGAATAGAAGATGGCGCTAAGTCCCGTTCCTCGTTCATAACGACGTCATATCCAACAACGCTTCCGCCTACTTTGGGGTAATCCCCATGGTCATGGTTCAAGGTGTGCATTGGAGAATATACAAGAGCCTGTCCTCGATATTTAGCGTACACTCTGAATGGTAGTATGATGTCACTCATCCACCACGACTTTGACTCGTATTTCAACGGTATCGGAAACAAGTGAGGAGCTGCGTCTGCATGATATACAAAGAAGCACGTGTCGAAGCTTATCAATGGGAAAAATTCCGGAAATAGCAACCTGCTTCCGTTTTTCATCTTGCAACATGTGGTAATAAAGTCTCCCTTGAATCTCCTGGCATTAGTCGACGTCGAATAGATAGAAGTGCTTACAGCTGGTTTAGTTCTGAGTAGAAAGTTTTCATATTGCCTTAATATAGGTAGCTTTAGATCTACCTTCGGCCGGACACTTGGTTCAAGAAGAGAAGGGTCAGTCTTTTGAAAAATGGCGTCCTCATCCATGAATATGTGATACATTGCCCCAATTTTGTTCAAGTACGTTGCGGTGTAATTATGCAGTAAATTTCGGCCGGAGTTTAAAGCTGTACCGGGCACGTGGAAATACCTATAAAACAAGATCACTCCAATGAAAGGCTTCATGTATATACATATACAATACCCCCACAGTGTACGATACACTAGCGATGGCCGCCACTGAAATGTTGAATTTTGGAAGAAAATATATGTAATAGCAAAACTAGCATAATTGGTTCTGGCCTGTTTTAGTTGTTAATTCTTTCAAAAAGAAAAAGTCACGCGATTCCAGCTGGAATTGATTAAATTATGTCTTTCATTTTGTCAGAATAAATATTGATTATGTAATTAGTACAGATGGTTCCATTTAAGTTGCCCAAAATTTGTGCATGTACTTTTAAAACCATGGGGTCAAACTTATTTGCATGTACTTTGCGTCACAAAGGACTGTGGCCAGCATAGACTCTATTCACGCGGCGGACATTAAAATCCAAAGCGAGGCTCACTGCGATAAACAAAGCGGAAATTTACATTGCGTGAGTTAAATGGCCGGTCTTTGGAGTCCAACCTGAATATTAAATCTTAAAAAATCAATGATTAACCACAGAGACGTAGAAAAATACAGTTAAAGAACAAGTCAATGCACCAAAGAGTTGTCTGACGAAAGGATATAGGTTTTTTCTGGAAAACTAGGTTCGAAACATGAAAAGTAAACATGACCAAATTGAGGCTATCGTAGTGTTACTGATTAGGTATCATGCTGAATTCAGGGTTACGTTTCTTCTAATAAATTCTTGATAAAAATGCTTTCTACACGAACCAGGTCATCTAGTCTTATTGTTGACGAGTTGAAGATATATTCGACAGTGGTGGCTCATAGCATTTTGCTGTCATGTGCAATTAGTCTCATCTGGTTTAATTTGTTGATCAAGAGTAGGCCTATTAGCTTCAAACTTAGCCTAGGTCCTGGTGAGGTAGGCACTACCGGGACTAACAGATGATTTGTCATTGATCTGAAATAATACTTGATGTTATTAAATATATATTTTGATTACGATAAAAAACTAGGCTCGCAATTGAAAATAATTATAATTATGTGACCATCAATTCTGCTTTCTTGGTTTTAATAATTACATCTATTTCATATGTTATATTTTTCAAATATCAATCTCGACCAAGTTGAATTTTAAAATTAAAACACCTAATTCTTTCGTCCAAAGCATAACCTCGTTTTAGAGCTCAATTTCAGTTAACTGGACAGTCTCCTTTTTTATAACAATCTCTACCAATTATCCACCCAATCATTAGTTTTATTCGATATTTTCTCGATACTTATTTGTTCTATGTGTATGACGTATTGTTCTTTAGAAAGTTGTACAGATATGTAGCTGGGTCCACCCAGCCCCAGCTGTATCTACTAATGACATGTGTTCTGGGTCAATAAACGTATTACTCATTAAAAAAAGAAATGTTGCCTTTTCGCTCAGGGCGTGAGCTCAATCGATATGGGTAGGTTGTTTACACAACTGTTAACTAAGACCCAGCATAAAACATCTGTATGCCAGGTCACAGACAGTGGTGTTCTTAAATGGAACTATTTTAAAGCGTGCAGAGAGTGTCTGGCACATCTGTACCGCTAGCTTTGTTTCTTGGTGTATAGCGACGCTTGGTGTTACAATTTTATTTATTCCACTATCAGGGGTCCCATAACAAAAAAATCCCAGTATTGAACTTAAAGTCCTTGTCTCACGCGTTGTTAACCCTTTTTACATGGTTAGAAGATGTTATAAGGATCCAAGAAGTACCTACCCCATAACTAATACACGATCCGTACTCGAAAACAGTTTAAATGAACGCGCCACTCACGATTCGCACCCGAAGAAACACCGCCATTTTGAACTTGCCGCGAACCCGGAAGTACAATTCATTCAGGAACCCAGGCCGAGAAAACGCCGTCAGTGCGACTGGAGCAGTGCCTGTACTGTTACCAGCCAGCAAACGGGGATAAAAAAATCGACAGCGCGCCTTAATTTTGATAAAATCAAACTACGGACAATTTTATGGAATTTGCTGAAGAAATGTGGCGAATAAATTTTGACAGAAATTATTTTGCCAGACTCGGGACCGCAGCCTATCGGACCCGGTGCGGATCGAGACCAGACACTGGCGAACGGTAAATGCATGCGGTTGCAAGCTGTTTTGTCGAAGTAAAATGGTCAAATGATAAATGCTGCATATATTCAAGGGTAGTTTCAGACACTTGCATGAAATTACGGGCTGGTTAGTCCTGTGTCACACTGCCGCGGCAGACCTTAGTTAGCCTCAGTCACCAGCTACCAGTGAAGACTATAGTCAAAATACAGCTTGTTAGTAGGCCTATACAGCTTTGCGCCAAGACTACCCTTAGGCCTAACTGGTCGCTGGCCACAAACACAAAAAACACGAAAATTGAACAAAGTTTCTTTTTTGTAGCAACGTTTGTCAAAATGTATCAACGTTAAATCTTCACAAATTACAAAGTAGCCGATTGAACATGCCTTTCAGTTCAGCAAAAGTCGACATTGTAGGTGCCGCCAGAAATGAGACGAAGTCCAACGGGAATTGTGAGCACATTTATCACTTAATGAGTAACAACTGCGAGGCTGAAATTTGGTGAACACTGCTAAATCGTGCAGAATAGTAAGTAAAGATATGTCTAACTAAATTTCACCGTAATTTGTTGGCGAAAACAATTTACACAAAGTTTTAAACTCGTAACTCATCCCGCTGTCCTCCAATATGGCCGACGCGATCCAAACAAAGTGACCCAAATTTCGCCACAAAACTTGCAATAACTTTACAGTGCTTGCCCCGATTTTGATACTTTTTCGATTTTTACTGAGTAGAATGTACTACCTTTCCGATGATAGCAAAGTACTTTTTCAAAACGAGGAAAAAAATAAAACCGAAAAAAATTGGTTCGACCCATATTGGTTCCTAGGTTCGACCGGCCTACGTAAGGAACTAAACACCAATGCTATTTTAACATACTAAGTACGCGTAACATTCCAAAAAAAATCAACGACCACTAACTACAAACTATAAATACACTACATATGCAAACGAATCACGATATATTACTAATAAAACAAAATAATGAAGACTTTTCGAGCAAGCCATAGCACATTCAGTTACAAGGAAAAAATGGCGGCGTTCAGGACAAGTTCCTGAACTGATGAGCCGGAAATGTGGGTACAGAAATAACCGATGACAACCGGTAATCATACGCTCATAGAGAAGGGTCAAATACTGTTACAAAATCGCTTTTGGCAAGAAAGGCGAAAAGAATATAAAGAAAGGGTGTCGAAAATAAGAATTTATGTAGTAAGTATTTTCGGATACTGGAACCACATGGGCAGTTTGCAACAAGGACTTTAAGGACTCCTTTACTTTTTTATTCCGGAAGTCAAATTTTTGCATGCTAAGTAATGCCTAAGATTTTGTGAAAAGCAGATGGTTACACAGCAAAGTCTTGAGAATTTAAAAAATCACTCTAAAGCCCACGGCAATTAAACGAAATGCAATAACAATAACGTTAGACGCATTAATACAATTCCACGGGAATGTCAACCGTGTTTTAATATGGATATGTAGGCGTATCTTTGGCAAATATGGGATGATTTTGACCAAAAACATACCGTTGTGGTCAAGATTAGAAAATTCAAATATAATTATCAAAATTAAATGAGAATTACGCCACAATTGAAATAGCTTTTTAACGAAGCTCAGGCTTGTTCAAGTTTAGAAAGGGTACAGTACAATTACATAGTACAATTTTTACCTTACAAGGAATTGTTTATAAGTACTTGAGTAAGTGCAGGGGCAAATCGTATGCTATATAGGTGGATTGTTCTCGTCCTTTGACTGCATTTTACATAGGTTTTTGTGGAATGGGCTGCAAAAACAGGAATTCATGGTAGTGTTTTAAATTAATGAAAAGTATATATTCAAAGCTAAGAACATATGTAAGAACTGAGCATGGGTTAACTGACTCTTTCAGTAATAATATTGGTACTCACCAATGGTGTGTGCTTAGTCCTTTTTTATTAAGTATGTATTTGAACGAGTTAGTTCGTTGATTACTAAAAAGAATCTTCAAATAGCGGAATTTACGTAAATGAGAATTTGCCTCAAATGTGTATGTTGCTATACGCTGATGATGTGGTTGGTTGTGCAGAGACAGCATTTAAACAACAGCAACAAGTTAACCTTCTGCATGAATACTGTCAGGATTGGGGTATGAAAGTCAACCTTACAAATACAAAAATAACGGTAGTTAGAAAAGGTATTATTTGCCTTACTCCTAAATTAGTCTGGACGCAAGCTATGGGAACTTTGTCGCACAAGGCACAGAAAGCAATTTTTTCAATTAAACGTTTTCAGTCAAAATGTGGACGAGTTTCACCAAAAATTGGACTTAAGATTTTTGATAAAATGGTATACAAAATCATTAGCTGTGGCAGCGACATTTGGGGATTTAAAGAATATTCTAGTATCGAACGCGTCCAATTGAAATTCTGTAAGCAACTGCTGGGTGCTGGAAGTAACTGTCCAAATCATGCTGTCCTGGGAGAACTGGGAAGGTGTCCAATTTATATAAAGTTGTTTGTTAAACTGATCAAGTATTGGTTTTAAATGTTGAAAATGCCAGCACGTCGAAATCCAAAATCTGTCTATGACAAGCGTGTCACATTGGATGAGGCTGGTAGGAAAAATTGGA
This sequence comes from Phoronis australis, assembly GCA_002633005.1. Lineage (NCBI taxonomy): Eukaryota > Metazoa > Phoronida > Phoronidae > Phoronis > Phoronis australis. The sequence continues at coordinate 6,989 of NMRA01000034.1, read as the reverse complement.
CTTCATCTGTTAAGAACTTGCTGCAAAGATATGGTTTTGGATTGGTATGGTACAGTCAGGGAGTTGGCTGCGAACCATCTTTTCTTGTCATTTTTGAGCAGTGAATTAAAAGTTGTTTTTTACCAGACTGGAGCTTTGATGTGGAGAATGGCTCAAAACGTAATACATATTCCTCATTTAAACTTGATTTTGAAATATCCGTTGCGTGATATTCCATATATCTTTTTAGCAGTTATGGCTAAATTACCTTGCTACAACTTTAACTTGATGATAGAGAAAGGTAGACATGCCCTTGTGGACCAAAAATACTGTGTGTTGTTTGTGTGTGTCCCTTATTGAAGATGAATACCATTTCATATGTGTTTGTAAAATGTACTGTTCTCTGAGAACTGCATTTATACCTGAGTGGTGATGGCGTAAACCAAATAAACATAAAATTTTAAAAGCTTATGAAAATGTCTGAGCCTATAAATGCTCAGATTAATCTGAAGAAATTCGTATTTCACGCCACTGCACTCAGGGAAAAGCTGCTCAGCGTTTTCCTGTAAATTTTATGAAACATGTGGGCCAAGGCCTTAAATGTTGAAATGAATAGATTATGTTAAAATATGAAAAAACTGATCTAACAACAGTAAACTGATATTAAACTAAACACGTTATATTAAAAACCAAGATAGCAAAGCTCACAGCGGCTGTGTGACCTTCCAAAAAGGTGGTGCAAAACCGTCAACTGGATGACAACTAAATATAGGATTATCGATTTATTTTATTGAACCTGAAACAGGTGCTGCGAACAGCGTCGACTGTCCCCAGTTGAAAACGCTTGAAGCCTTCCCTCATCCACGCATCGTCAAATGTCATGGTTACATAGCCTAGAATTCTGGACTAAATTGAGGTATCTAGCTGAATTTCGCTGGTGCAGAATCACTGGGTGCTGCCTGTAAGACATCCGAGGGATCCTCGAACACCATCTGGGATGCAGCATCCCAGGGAACCAACCCTTCCACTGGGCCATGCAGGGTTTCAAGTAATTCACGTGCACAACATGAACGAGCACAAAGTCCTTCCTGAATTCTGAAATATAGCCTGTCAACTTTGATACGACTATACAGGGTCCGCACCAACCCAATGCCAATTTCCACTTATAAACAAAACTATCTTCTTCAAATTTACCCAATTTCCATTGAGCGGTATGTGAATACTTATAAAAAAACCGCCCTCCTCAAATTTACCAATTTCTATTGAGGGTGGGTCACGGGTAAGCCTACCAGTTTTTCAAAACTCTAACAGTCATAATATGTTTTCTGTCGTCTAGAACGGTTTTGTAACTAGGTTTTCCGTAGCAAATTCAAAAGAGTTCTGGACAAATTACCTCAGCCATTCATTATTCAACCAAGCATGACGCATCCACATGATTGCTAACCATCATAGCAATAGGAGCGACAAAAAACCAACTTGAATAGAGTATAGCCAGTACTGTCATGAACAGTAGATCGGTAAGTCATTCACATATGGTAAATGATTATCCCAATCATCATGGTTCTCATACACCAACATATCATGCGCGCACCCAGGGGTGGGGGG